>JADLZL010004124.1:0-304031 GCA_015844335.1 Chrysopogon serrulatus
CCTAACCTAGACACCATGTCTACACTAAAGATTACTACTCTAATCATATATGATAAACCAGAGCACTCAATACGAGCGGAGATCATATGCCAAAGTATAACAATTATACTAAACATAATATGAAAGGCATAAAGTAAATAGAGAAGATAAATATATTAAAGCATAAGTCTTACAAAGAATAAATACAAAGACATACCAAGACTCTTCCAGAACCGGGGCGTAGCTCCGCTCTCTCTAACTCCCGACTAGAACTAATCTACTACATTGGAAAGTCTAGCCCTAATTCTCTAGAGGTGAGAGGTCATCCATTCGAGGGACGCCTCTACATCTCTATAATAATGTGGTGCCCCCAGGGAGAGGGGTCTGGCCCTATATTTATAGCCTGGTGGGATGCACGATGGCCGTAGGATCAAACCGACTTAAGGGACAGCTGAGATGAACCCTCAAAGGTGGTGGAGGAAGCTTCCAGAAGATAGGCACGAAAACCCCGGGGGAGGAGGAGGCCGCCTCGGCAATGGGGCCGGCCGACCCCACCTTTTCGCCGCTTGCGCTCCGCTTCGTTCTGGTGTTTTCTAGAATATTCTGGAGTCCAATGTGCGGGGTTTCGTTGGCGTCAAGTTTCGTTAATACGTTTGATAATTAGGACCTCCTCCATGGTTTTCTGGAATAATCCCTGAAAATTGATAAATCATCAAAACTCGTGGAAATTGTCAGATAAAACCCTAGACTTCTCTATTTGCAAGTGTATTGACCATTTATCATGTTTATTCCACTATTAAATGTTGATGCTATCCGCCGTCAACAAGCTCCCCTAAACTTACCCTTTGCTAGTCCCTTAGCAAAGCCTAACTAATAAACTTGGATCAGGAGTTGCTACAATGCTTTCACTTCTCAAAAGTACACATGCCTTCAAACAGAAATTTTCCTCCAGATTAGACAAAACTGCTCTAACTTTCAAACTTACCCGTTTTACCTTTAACTATAGAGCTTTTCAACTTTCGCGTGGGTCTTGAGTAATTGAAAGATAGAATAATTAAGTCAAGCACTATGTCTCAAATTCTTCACTCAACCAATATTCTGGAGTTTTTGTAAGTTTTCGAAATAAAACTCAGAGCTTAATTGTATGACACCCTCAAGTCTCTTATTATATGTGGTATTTGTGGATCTCACTGAGGCATTAATGATGTCATGCCTTCCTACAACTAAAGATTATAGTGGAGCTCATAGGAGTAGCATTAAAATAAGTATGAATATACTTGCAATGCATATATTGTAAAGTCAAACAATGGATCCAATGAGAGTAAAGTCATACAATCAAACCAAGATGTACATGTGTATGAAATATGGTGGATAGGTGAATATATGGTGGCTAAACCTAATTCTACTTTTGCTCTTTAAAAATAAATCTCTCTCTCTCTCTTAGACTTAGAACTTTCACAGGGAAACATGGGCTATCTTTATTCTTCTTCTTTTTTCTCTCTTCTTTTTTTTCTTTCTTCTTTTTTCAGGGAGGCGAGTATCTAAGTACCCATTGTTTTAATTACTTGGACACCTGTCTATTTTTTTAACTCTCTCTTTTTTTTCAAACAACTTTTCTTGCATAGCCATATGTATCCTTTGAATACAATAAATGATTGGAGAGATAACAATAAAAATGTAGAGCATTAAACATAGGATTGTCCTATGGGGTATATTTTTGGGTGTTTACTCCTAGTGTAGGAGAAAAATAATTTTAAGATGGATTTGGATGAAAGTGGAAAATAATTGCGCTTACTCCTAAGATAGGAGCAATATATATGTAGGTAGAGTGTGTAAATGATCTTGATTTTAAAAGCATGACAAGACTCTTATAAGGTATACACAAAGGTTGACTAAACTCAATGCAATGCAAGCAGCATGAATAAACAAAGGTTTTTCTATTCTAAATATATATTATATATGGCTTTGGTAGGAATTTAAACTTTATCATACAAGAACTCATCATGTAAGATTTTTAGTTTTTAAAAGATAAATCTCCGTAACTTAGTATCGTTAGGAATAAGATAAATAGCAGCTCAAACTTTCTCATATCATATCCGTCAATCACCTAGACTTAGCTTAAACATATGCCTCCACAAGTTTTAGGTTCAGAGTAAATTCTTATATCAAAACAGTTATACCCAAAACTCAGAAGAATTTAAAGTTGAAAACTAGGCACTTAAAAGGAATTACGACAGAGCAACTATTCACCATCCACAAGACAAAATTTTATTGTTCTTCGTTGACTTTTAAACTAGATGTAATTGTAAACACACTCTATGATCACACCTTAATAAATAATTAAACTATCTTTATTTAGTTTTAATTATTATTCATCTTTTTATTTATTTTAGACTAATGGACTCATAAAAGACTGACGTGGATTTTCATGTGCCCACATATTTTTGGTATTTTATGACTATAAAATAGACTCGATAATCGTATAGGTATACTTACCCGATAACTAGGGGATGCCCTTCCCAAGCTAGTTGTTGTCATGGTTGAGCATTGAAACCGAGTGATCCTCATGGAGGAACTCATGCTTATGAGAGTAAGTGTCGCCAGAAACATCTCGATCTTCATCTTTCAAGAAGTTACTTCCTTCACACAGTGGGTAACTGTATATCGAAAAGGTGTACAACGAGAAGTGAAGATAAGAGCCCCTGGGCAAACTAGCTCTTGAAGTTATCCTGCAGAAAGCTCTAACAAAACACCAAAACTTGTGGAATGGATTAGGATAAAATAGTTTATGGTTAGCCGTTTCAAGGATTGGGTGTTATAGAGCTTTAGAAATATTTTCCAAATAGCAAGATTATAGCAGGATGCTCATCTAGTATATTTTTAGATTTTCTATTTTTGTATACAGAAAAGCAAAACATGTATGCATGATATTTTTGATATTTTTATACCACCATAGTGAAAACTCCTACAAGCTTTTATACCGCAAGGGATTCTCATGGGGCTTCAAGTTTTTAAGATGAATTTAGCCTAATGCAGGCTTATTTATTTTTATTTATTTTCTATGTAATACTAATATAGAAAAGTAAACATGCTAAAAAGAGAATAAATCATGCAATGCAAGAAGTAAATATGGATAATACCGATGTTACCTCACGGTGAGGGTTCGATGTTTTGAGTCCTCCGAACTGGACTCCTCCTTGCAGTGGTTCATTAATTGAATACTTCGGTTTTCTCCTAAGGATGAGGATTGAGGTGGTGTCTCCACTAGTGACGCTTCCAATGGTGGTGCCACCTTCTTCTTTTCTTTTGTTAACATCTCGAAATCAATCTTATGTGTATCATTGTTACTGGTTTAGAACTTCCACTTGTAGAATTTGAAGAATCTCCCACACTTTGCTTAAAGTGTGTTCTGCTCATAAAGACAAGGTAGAGATCAAGTGCATGGGCTCTGCTAGTGGGAATACACCAGCAGAACCAGAAATTTATTCATTCTCTAACCTTAGACACAATAAGACTGATGTTGTTCATATTGTTCATTTATAACTTGAGTGAGAAGATCAAAAGTATAAATATAGCATTTCAGTTTATGAGATAAAGGAGTGGAGTTACTTAACCTATGGAAGGATTGTTCATCTTTATAAGTTATCAAGATTAACATAATGACTATCATCTTCTAAAAATAAGATATATCATATTTGAGCTCATTTGGTTAAGATTGAGATCAAGAGAATGGTGCTATGATGTGTACTCCAAGATTAAGAGGAAATAATGACCACTTACCTTTAAGATGTTACCTTTATTACTGGAGCATGATGACACCATGTGGTAGAAGGTAGATGAATTTCAATGGCATCTTAAGTCGTTTATTAGCATCTTATCTCATATGTTGTACTCCTTTCTCACTCTTCCAAACTTCTGTTTCTCTCATTATTTCTTCTCTGCAAGGGATTAGTAGACAACACATACCCAAAGAAATATACTATTTATTTAAAGTATCGATAGTGTTTGCCAAGGAGTTAAAGATTAACTTGTAGCCCGTGTTTTAAATGATTCACTATTATTTCAAATTTTTCAAACAAGGTTAGGGCAAAGATATAAATTTGAAGAATACCTCTAATCTTGATTTGATTCTATAAAATCTCCTAATATGATTTAAACATTTTTATAGAGGAGAGGATAGTTTATATATACAACCAAATTCTTATACAAATATGCTTTGATGTTATAATATTTAAGTAATATTTTGAAGCATAATTATAAGAGAGTAAGAAAGTTCAAAAGACTAGAGATAGAACCAAAAATATGTAGGTGAACCAAAAGAGTATTTTTTTTGTTTTAAGTTTTAGCAAATTAAGCATGACATGAGGTAAGGATAACCAAGACAATAGCAACATGGTATAAGATGTTGAATGTAGTTTAAAGTTACATGAGGCTTGGATAATTGCACCTTATGTCTTGCAGGGTGATTGGCCTATCATGAAGTGTAGAAGGTGTTGAAGTGTTCTTACTTCCATTTCTTTACATCTTAGTCTTTTCTACACACTTGTTCTTCTTTCTTTTCATTTTGAATCATGAATAGACATTTATTCTTTCTTTCCTGCAAGAATGTTAGTGAACACATACCCGAAGGATTACAATAAATCTGAAATATGGGTTATAGTCCATAATTTTATGTGGATTTCTTCCATGCTAATAAAAGGATGGACTTTTAGAATTACTTTAGCATAGATTTTTTTCAACAAATTTTGTTGCTAGCTGCACTTTTATATGGTTCAAGGCAAAGGTAACTTATGATAAAATATTAAGTGAATAAACTTTGATACTTACAGTTCTTACATGGAGAATGAGTTGTGTCTTTCTTTTATGCAAAGTTATTAAACTTCTTCACACGCCTTGATTCATCTCTATTGTGAGTTCATCTCTTGACTTACCCAAATTGAATTTAGGAGTTTCCTGAGGGGTTAGTCTAACAAAATATCCAGTGTCTACTAGAGCATACTTTTGGTTCAAAAATCAACCTAGACACCACGTCTAATTTGATTTAGGAAAGCATTTTAACCTAAGCACCACGCTTAATTTAAAAGCTTTTTAGAAGTAAACTCAGCACACCTTGTGATTCAAAAATCAAACTAGACACCATGTCTAATCTAATTTAGGAAGACAATTTAAACCAAGCACCATACTTAATTTAGAAGGTGTATAAAAATACTTTAAAACCTAAGCATACAATAGCAAAACAGAGGTAGCATGAAAGCACTATAGAGGTTTACTCAAAGAGATGAAAGCATGATTATGTATGGTGAGAATATATTTTTTTATTTTTAAGTAGAAATATAAGTGACATACATGTGTACAAGAAACTAAACATGCTGTGGATTTGATATGAGATGTAGTGGATGCATGGATTATTCAAGGTAAACATGCAGTAGAATGCAACAGAATAACTACTCATCAAATTTTAAGTCCATAAGCAAGACTTTCTTACCTTTTTTTATCATACTTACCATGACTCACAATAAAATTTGTGAGTTGTGCAGCGTCCTTGTTCGTCACATATAATGAACTTTGAATTCTTGTGACGACAACCTTTTCTCTAATCTACACATGGTTAGAATAATATATATATTTATACATACCTATGAGATGGCAGGGTTCCAATCTTGATGAATCATTAATGTTCAGGCACCCTGAGTTCTTAAATATCTCCCTTGTCTTGTTCTTGTGGAATTTCGCCAGAAGATTAAAACAGTTGATATCCTGCCTATTCCACAACTCAACAAAACAGGGGGTAATCCTACTAAAACTAGTGGCAGACTAGATTAGCAGATATCAAGATCAATATCAAAATCTTTACACCAATTATTTCCCCGGCAACGGTGCCAAAAATACTTGTTGGTATTTCTTATGCATAATTAAAATATAAAAGATTCCACAAGCGCATAGAATACCATTGTAGCATTTTACCGGGAGTATTTCAGGTATCGTTATTTATATTTTACCACTGGGAAACAATGGATAAAAACATTGATAGTTCACCATCATGTATCCACTAACCAATACACCAACTAGACTAAAATAGGGGTAAATAATAGATGATAGGAATTATGCATATATGACACACAGGAGAATTCTATGATAAAAGAGTAGATAGCTAAAGTGAAAGGACAACGGGAGAGTTCAAGGTTTCTAAATACTTCTCTATTACTTTGGTTCTATATAACTAATTTATGGATAGATATAACAATCACACAATAGCACTTTGGAGCAACAGTACCTTTCCAACTCTCGAATAAGACTGGGAAGAAGGTAGTTGGGGGAGGCTGCCAAAAGCTCTACGAAACATCAATCCGAACGTGGTGGAATACGAAGACCGGACAGAGCTGTCACCTCTGCGGCTACCACAACTAACCATGGGATTGAGCGCAACCTCAGGTAAACCCTAGCCTAGACACCATGTCTATACTAAAGATTACTACTCTAATCACATATGATAACCAGAGCACTCAATACGAGCGGAGATCCTATGCCAAAGTATAACAACTATACTAAACATAATATGAAAGGCATAAAGTAAATAGAGAAGATAAATATATTAAAGCATAAGTCTTACAAAGAATAAATACAAAGACATACCAAGACTCTGAAGACTCTTCCAGAACCGGGACGTAGCTCCGCTCTTCTTGACTCCCAACTAGAACTAATCTACTACATTGGAAAGTCTAGCCCTAATTCTCTAGAGGTGAGAGGTCATCCATTCGAGGGACGCCTCTACATCTCCATAATAATGTGGTGCCCTGGGGGGGGGGTCCGCCCTCAGATTTATAGCCCGGTGGGATGCACGACGGCCGTAGGATCAAACCGACTTAAGCGACGGCTAAGATGAACCCTCAAAGGCGGTGGAGGAAGCTTCCAGAAGATAGGCACGAAACCCTAGGGAGAGGCCGGTCGGCCTGGGCAGTGGGGCCGGCCGGCCCCACCTTTTCGCCGCCTGCGCTCCGCTTTGTTCTGGTGTTTTCTAGAATATTCTGAAGTCCAATGTGCGGGGTTTCGTTGGCGTCAAGTTTCGTTAATACGTTTGATAATTAGGACCTCCTCCGTGGTTTTCTGGAATAATCCCTAGAAATTGATAAATCACCAAAACTCGTGGAAATTGTTAGATAAAAGCCTAGACTTCTCTATTTGCAAGTATATTGACCATTTATCATGTTTATTCCACTATTAAATGTTGACGCTATCCACCGTCAACATTTGTATAATGAGAAAAAAAAATAAGAAATAAATAAACACGACGGAGAAATATGGAAAAGTATAGAAAGTTACCACTATATTCATTTTATATGTACCAAGTGAGTTATAAAAGTAACATCACATATTTAGTGCCAAATTTTTTTTACGAATTGCACGGTACAAACACAAACAGTGGCAACACATACACACTCACTCATATATACGTACACACGCAAATTTTACTCTATAAACACCTCTATAAGACTAATTTTAGAGTTTATAGGTATGAATGAGTGTTATTTAGTAGATGTTAAATTTTTGTTTATAGATATGATTAGGAACAAAATAAAAGAAAAAATAGTTTGTACACCTAATATTATAATACTGCGTTCGCCACTGATAGCATGCATTAAGACGAGCTTCTGAGTTCCCATAACCAATGCATCAAGGACTCCCAACTAAAACCACATGTAAACCTTACTGGCTGGACCCGCTAAAGGACATGGTTGTACATATGTACACCCAATTCAAAAACGAAGGCGGTAGACATAATACATGTGTAGAAATGTGATTAGATCAGATCCGAATCTATATCTATACCTAATAATAAAAAGGTAAAATTTCAGCCCATTTTTTCGTCCATCCATTATTTTTGTCCATCTCCCTTCAACTACTGGACGATGAAGAGTTTTTTCTATTTAGACTTATATATATAATATAACCCGTGCTAGATAGCTCTTACCTAACATAATACAGAGTCCGTGTTCAAAACGAATTGGTGCATATATGTGACCCACATACATGTGCATCAAGAAAATTGATTGACTGGTGGTTACCAACCCGGTGAAAGTAGAGACATAGACCATGTACATATGTGATATTGCTAGAGTCCGGTTTAAAATAAACCAACGAACGTGCTATTACTAGAGTCTGGTTCCAAATAAAAGACGAATAGACCGATGTTCATGCAATAGTTGTAGCCAAATTAGATTAGGTTTGTATTCTCAAAATGAAGTCCAACTCCTCTATCTCTTGGCTGCACACGGAGCACAGTTCATGTGCGTTTCGATTTTTTTGCTGTTCACGTGCATCACCCTCTTATCTAAATACTTCTACTTTTTTATTTTTCTATAAATACAAAACGTACATCACCTTTCTTTCTAATATTTATATTTTTATTTATTTTTCCATAAATATGAAACTACATCGCCCTGGTTTCTAAATACTTCTATTTTATTTTTTCCATAAATATAAATGTTATATATAAATAAGAATTATTGTAATTAAGGGTCTTTGAGCCCTTGACTCATTTGTATAAATATGAAACGGGCATTCCATAAAAATAAATATTCTAAATAAATAATAAATATAGTGATTAAGGGTCTTGAGCCCTCAACTCATTTCTTAACAAATAAAGGGTTTCATCATTAAGTTGTTGACATAATTTTAATTACAATAAAATCTATTATATACTAATATTTAATAATAAAGAGGCAAAATTTCAAACTTTTTTGCCCATCCAAATTTTTATCTTTCTTCCTCTAACTATCGGACAATGGAATTTTATATATATAACACATGCTAGGAATCTGAATAGCTCCTATCTAGCATGATACAAAGCCTGAATCCATTTTATTTTTCTGGTTTTCATGGTCCGTATCAGTTTTTACTCTTTTAGTTTTCTATTTATGTATCTTTTTCGGTATTTTTCTTTTTTCATATAAAAGATAAAGAAAATATATCTAAGCTATCTATGTCCATTTATAGAAGTTTGTTTAGAATGATTCTCACATGTTAATAAATAAAACAAATTTCTAACTCAATTTAGTCATGTTAGTTCACATAAATACAGGTCATAGCAGATACTCCCTCTATCCCAAATTATGAGGCTTTCTAAGAATTTTAGAGAATCAAAATTTTTCAAATTTGACCAAATTTATATAATAAAATAGTAACACTTATGACATCGATGTACTTCATACATGATGTACTTTCTACATGTAACGTTGTAGGTCTTAGCGATTCAGCTGCACGCCTCATCGTCATTCTATTAGACACAAGAAAAACGGGCGACACGAGTGAGCAAAGCTAATGTTCCACCCACACCATGCTACTCCATCTACTACTACGACCTGTCGACTAAACTAGGTACATGCCACCGACACCAATGAAGCGGGCCAGTGACGAGGTTGGACGATGCGGGCGGACGAGGTTGATGCTAGCTGCAACTATACTGTGACCGTGGCTCCATGTACATTGCCCATCACCGTTTGACAATGACAAGGAAGACGGCAAGGCAAGCGAGCTACCCGTTGCGCCATGCCAACTTCATTTGCACTGACAAGGGCATGTCGCTTGACACTGACGTGGGGGATGATGTAGGCAGGTAAAGCTCATGGTCTAGCGGCACAACTCCAACTAACGAGCTGACAAGGCTTCTACTTTGATGACTTCTACCTATATCAAACTCTTTAGCGTATCTCGAAGAGGTGGCTGAGGACGTCGAGACAGTTCGACGACACCATCTCCATGGTTGTGTAACCACCACTACATGTCATTCGATACCGACAAGACGAATGGTGTGGGCAGGTGTAGCCAATGTGCTAGCTACACTGTATGTCTGTATCGGCCCATGGATGCTGACAAGGCCATAGATCACGTCGAATTGCCATCTACACTTACACCAACACATATGTATTTAGATGACGACCATCACAGCATAATTGGAGGTACTCTATGAGCCTTTGAAGGTGTAATTAAAGTGGGAGCTTTATTTCCGAGGCCCTAGGAACTAGAAGACCATGTTGCATCATAAAAAAAAGAATATGTACCGTGTTGCCCAAGCCAAATTGGTGCCAACATGCTATACTTTTTTAAAATATGAATGAAAGTATCTCTTGTCTTTATTTCTTTTTTTATACTTTAGTACAGTAGCATGCACATGCTATTTTCTATGCACAAAGATATCCTTCTCCTTTTGTGTGATTTTTTTTCCAAACAGGCACGTAGTTTGATGAAGAATTTAAACAGATGATGCAATCTCAAACACTGTTAGAGTGCACTTTCAAGATAAATGAAAATGCACAAACAATCGTTTGATAAATATCAAAGCATCTCGTGCTCATGTATACAAAGTTGGAGCACCACATGTTTGTTAGATAAAACTCTAAATTACAAATCATCTACACAAACTATACAACAAGTTGTATCTCCCGTTGCAACGCACGGACATATTTTCTAGTAAGATAGCCAAATAGCTTAAGTTAGGGTTCGGGTGCTCGGTTTTGCACAGCAGGAAGGGAAGAGAAGGGGCGGCGTATACCTGGTGTGATCACCGGCCAAGTGACGCGGACCTGGGCAGTTGGGCAGTTAGGCATAGGACCAGCGGTCGGCGGCGGTTGCCCTAGTTGTAGCGCACGCGAGATGGGGCGTGTTTGGAACCTTTGCCGCTGCTCGCCTCGCCTCACCTCGCCTGGCCTGCTTGCAAGGCCAATCAGGAAGGCTATTGCTCACCTCGCCCAGCACAGTAGCTCGAGCGAGAGATCGATCCAATCACAGTGGCGGCCGATTCCACGCCGGATCCTAGAACCTGCACTTTGGCGAGACCGATTCCGCGGGCGGGGAGCCGAGTAGGACGATGCGACGGTGGCAGAGTCCGATTCGCTGGCGGGGAAGGGCGATCAAGCGGCTGGGAAGGCCGACTCCGGAGAAGAAAAACAACAAGCAGGTGTGAGCGCAGGAGAAAAATTCTTTCCGTGCTAGCTTCATCGCCGCGCGCAACTGGGCCCATTTTTTTTACATGACACCTGATGCCCCTGCGCGTAGCAAATAAGCACGAAAGAAGAGTACTCAGTGGCGGCCCAAATACGTGACTACATTATGATCTGGCCCATGTTCTAGAACCGCAAAACACAGAAGAGAGAACAGAAACGGAGCGGTCCAGCCTAACTCTAAAGTTCAGACTATAAGTAGACAATGAGTAGTGTTGAATTATCGTCGTGTATTTGATGTGAGCTGAGATTGTGGCTCGGTTTTTTTTGTCATTGAATGGTTGTTAATTGGAGAGTTCGATTGTTATGTGTAGTTGAGATTGAGACTTCGTTGTTGTGATAATTGTGTTTATTTGAGAACTTTGAATGGCAAAAGGAGATTCGGATTTGGCACTGAAAATATGTTAATTTAGTGTGTGCCAAGATTTTAGCTATAAGAGATTGCATTGTTTAGAAATTTTAGGTATTACAAAAGACTTACTACAAGCACACCAATGCTACAAAAATTCTCATTTGCCACATATAAAACGAAGGATAAATCTTTGTACTGACCTTTGGTCTTCTTGGAGGGCGCACCGTTACCCTTTGTTCTAAACTTGAATGTTATTTCGCTTTATGCATAATAAAGCGGGAGAGACCTTTTTCTCTTTAAAAAAAGAGAATAAATTAGATTTACACATAAACTCTTTTATATGCCTAACATAACTGAGGCAATGTTAGAGGATCTCATTCTGGTTCATTAGGGAGAGCAGTAGATGTAAGAGAGAATTTTCTATTTGACACCAAAATGATTTATATCTTACTCTTTAATATGCCTAATATAACAATATAACACTGGCATTATATATACCTTCAGGTTTGGTTTCTTCGACTTGTGAATTTTGAGGTCTTTTGAGGATTGCTTCCTCTTCTTGTCATGAAGCCTTGGTAAAAATTTTATGGTTTTTGGAGACTACTTGAATAGCTTTGCCTTTTTTTTCTTCCAAAATCTCTTACGCTGTAATTTGCATACTGGACCATCCGATTTGCAATCTGGTATTGCATTGAAGTGCATATCCGACCATCCAGTATCGCATATAGGACCATCTAGTATTTACATTGAGGTTTGGTGTTTTCCTCGGCTCCTTGCCTGTTTGGTTTATGCACCTTTCTAGTCTTGTTCTTACAATTAGTAGGCACTATGCAATCTTGCCGAAAAGCTAGAACAAAGGAGTGCTTGGGTGGGATTGGAATATAGGGAAAATTATTCCTTGATGATGAATTTTTATCGGCCTATTCACCTTTTTTGGTCGTTCGTTCTAGTCCTTCAAGAAATCATTTCCTTAATTCTAACGTCACATCAACATTTTTCTTAGTTGACACCCTAAACAATGGCCATAGAAACCATCCTAGTTTATGGATTGGGAATGTCCTACTAACATTTCATAAAGCCCCCTTCGGAATGGAGAAAAATGAAGAAATTTTGAAGGATTGAATTCCTATAGGAAATTTTCATATAAGAGCCCTTGGAACCTACAAATTCCTTTGAAATTCCTATGGATTGAACTATCATGTACAACTTTGGGAGGAAATAAGCATGAGGTCCAACTTCTTCTTTTGTTTTCCTTGGTGTCTTAGAATTCCTATGATACTCCTGTGTACCATCCAAATACTTCATTTAAACTTTTCTGCACTCCAGTTTTCTATAAGATTTCAACTGCATGGCCATCTCAATCCTATGTTTTTCCTATTCCCTTGTTTTGAGAATCCTGGGTTTCAAAGAGGGTCAAAATTGAGCGGTTGGATAGTTCAGAGTAGACTATAAACTAGGCTGTTTGCATATACTAAGTACCTTTTTCTTAGTAGTTATTAGCAACTATTTTAGTCCATCTAAATAGGGTCTTAGTTCTAAACTACTTTCCTTCGAAAGAGAATTGTAAACTACTTCGCCATCAAACTATTAGATGCCACTGGATTAAATAGGACCTTAGGAGTTAGGACATTGGAATGGACAAGATTTTTGGCCAAGAAACAGAAGCTCCCAGAGAGGGCTCTTCAAACAGCTCCATATGTCTCGCACACTGGACACTGCACATGATGATTCTTTTCTTTCCATATTACAACTGTTGCCGACTGGCCGCTGTGACAAGAGTGTACAAGACTGTCCTGCTTTTACAGGTAATGCATAGGAGTCGGTTTTGTGACAACTTACAGACAGAGCACTGAAAGTGAAGCACCCTTGCTCACAGACTGAACCCTGCTGTCGGATGGACGACATGTACTGGTAGGCGCTCTGAAATTTCGTCTCAGCTCAAGGTATTCAGATATCGTAACCACAGCTAGCGATAGCTCAAGCATGGCACTGGGCACCCCAGTCACCGGCCATATGGAGGCATTCCCTTCCCATAGCGTTAGCGGCACCAAGACCTGTATTTTGTTTTGTTAGCTGTACTTCTGTAGACAAAAAAATGAGCTGCAACTGCAACGCTGCAAATGGAAAGAATATGTCCTAGTATTATTCTTTTTGCTCTTCTCCTTTCCTTTTCTAGGTCACTGTTCTCGGATCTTGTCTGCCTACAATCCAATTGGGAAGCATGCATAATTGCACATATATAAAACTCGTTCTGCAGGTGGAATGGCAATGAATGGATGGATATATATAAGCTCAAAAGCAGCTGAGAATCCAATATTTTCCTATCTGTTCTCCGTAGCGTTGTTTGCGTTTTTGATAAACCGATGACGAGTGGGTCTTGATGCATGACCCACCAGACGATAATGGAAGCGAAATTTCAGCACGTGGATTTTCAGATCGTTTGGGATCAAGATCAGACGATAATGCAGCACTTTCAGTGAGCCTACGTTTATGCATCTCGCTCACCTTAGGGACCGCTCAAAACCCAATGATTTCAGGATGAAACAATTTCATCTCTGCGAACGTTGAAACAATCTCCTGCATTCTAAAGGGGGGGGGGGTGCAGCACCGATGCTCAGAGCCAGATTTTTTCAATCACAGTACTGTAGCGAAGTAAAGTTCGTCGCCACTCGCCACATACCCTACGGTCCAGTACTCCAGCCGAGATAGCCACAGCGACCGACCGGCGGCCGGCAAACCGGAGGGAGGATGGGCGATGGGTTCTTGTAACAGTGACGCATCATCAAGAATAATAGGGCCGGAGCACTGGAGCAGGGCATGTATGAATGATTGTGTGATCGGCGCTGGGACAAGGACGAGACGAGAGAGTCTGGGCATGCAAAGCAACCAATTGCCGCGGTCGATCGCATCATGGGCTGCAGGGTGGGGAGGCATGGTCCGGTCAGGTCTGCATGTTGTGGCATCAGGACGCAGCGGCGTCGAGCTGGATCTCACTCACTCGATCGCCGTCGCCGAGTGTGTGTGTGGCGTGGCTAGCTTGACACAGGCATGGCCCAGCTTCTTCTAGATCTAGGACCAGGGCACTGGGCACGACGAAGCTGGGCCATTTCGCGAGGACGTGTGTGTGAGAGAGAAAGATAGATAGAGGCCATGGATCTTTATATACCCATCCAGTCATCATCATCATCCTGGGCTGTCCGTTGATCACGCGGTAATTAGCCTTCTTGGTCCCGTATTCGGCGCGCCAAAAGGGCGACACCTTCGGGCTCGTCCACGGCCGGGGCACGGGGCGCGCGGTCGCCGAAGCCGTGTCCCGCGCTTTCGCACGCACGGCCGCGGGTCTCCGGCCGGCGGGAGGGGAAAGCGGGGTGGATGACTGGATGGTGTCGTTGAATCGAACATCATCGGGGGACGGCGAAGACAGGACAAAACGGGAGCGAGGGAAAGGAAAGGCTGCGCCGCGCGCGCACCGCGCACCCCGCACCGGCCGGCGCCGCGGCAGTGATGGAGTATTATACGGGCAACGGCAAGGCGGACCGCGGGCGTGGTGAGTGCGCGGGCGGTTGCTTCGGGCGCCGGGACAGACGAGCGCGCGGTGATGATGGTGTCGCCGTACTTTGGCCGCGCGGGCGCCGCCTCGGACCGGAGCGGGGCGGTTCAAAACGAAAAGAAAAGCTCCCGGCGTGCGTGCTGCGTGCATGGGCAACGGCAAAGCTCGCCGGGGCCCGGCAGGCATCGGTCGGCGGTCCGTGGACCGCGGCCTGCGGGGAAAGTTCCTTTTTTCGATCGCATCCGCTCGTGACCGTGAGTTTCTCGCCATGATTGGGCCGGGTCGCAAAGCCCCGCGGCTTAGTTTAGCGGAATGCATTTGGTTCCAAAAGACGTTGCTACGATGCCGGCTGCCACCATCGCTGCTGCTGCTGCGGACTAGTATATTTATTTGTCTGAATATTGCGTGCTGATTTGCCGTTGCGCTTGCTCGCTCATTGATCAAATCAGGTGCAGTAGGACGGCTGATTGGCGAAGGCGAGGAATTCACTGGTTGAGACAGGAGACCTGTTGCTGAAATAGTTTGTGGCACTGGAATAGTTGCCAGTAAGCCTTCTCCTTTTCTTTTTGAAAAGGAAGCAGGACTGCAGGAGCACTGATCAGTCCTCTCTCTCTCTTCGGCGAGGGCCTTTTCATGATTTTCTGTTTGTTGGTATGGGGACGTTTATGCCAATCCAAGGCCTTGTTTAGATTACCCTCCAACTTCCAAGTTTTTTCACTCTCTCTCCATCACATCAATTTGTACCCCATGTAAAGAGTATTAAATATAAATAAAAAATAACTAATTACATAGTTTTGTTGTAAATCACGAGACGAATCTTTTGAGTCTCGGGATTGGACAATATTTACCACAAACAAACGAAGTCTACTGAGGACTTTACAATCTCTCTCCTCTCACAAATTTGTTGCCGCATATAAAGAGTATTAAATATAAATAAAAAAAATAAATAATTACATAGTTTTGTTGTAAATCGAATCTTTTGAACCTAGTTGGGCCACGATTGGATAATATTTACCAAATAAAAACGAAGTGCTACAGGAACCATCCAAAAAACTCACATGAAACTAAACAAGGCCCAAATTGGAAGCGGAAGCTCGGGAGATAATGATTGGACAGAAAATTCTGTTTGCTGGGTGTCGTCAGTATACATACATGTATTATACAATTGTACGCAATATATGCAGTGATGTATGTCTACTGTGTGCATGCCATGTGCAGTAGGATAGACATGCCATACCGGGTGCAAGATAATTATAAAATGAGGCAAAATCCACTTAAAAAGTGTAGTCCATGTATGGGTACGTACGCTACGGAAACGGTACAGAGCATGAGAACTTTGTCGCGTCTGCAGCCTCATGATCTACAACAGTATAGTACCCCATGTCGACCCCCACAATCTGGAGTCGGACAGTACACAACTGCAGTGTGAAAATATGACCACAGCTTGTGCGGATCGGACCTGTAGCTGTAACACAGAACTCTCCTCGCTGCTGCTAATAACAGCTCTCTCTGCCACTCCTTGCTGTGAGTATGGAGATCCGTTGCCCAAGCCCAAACGGGGATAGAAGACAAGAGCGGCCATGATTGTGCGTTGTGTAGTTCTGTATGATACGACCGGTCTATGTACACTAGGCCGGCCAGACAGGCGGACACAATCTGCAGACAGAAGACTGTGTGCTAGCATATAGATTATGACGTGCTCAGAATCAGAATTAGAAGGACGTGAAATCTAGGCTTTGTTCACTTCCCTTTCAAGTTGCAAGTTTTTTCCACTCTGCTCCATCAATCAGATATATAGAGCATTAAATGTTAGTGAAAAAAAAATAACTAATTATACAGTTTTGTTGTAAATCACGAGAAATCTTTTGAGCCTAGTTGGGCCACGATTGGACAATATTTGCCAAATACAAACGAAAATTTTTGCAACTTTTTTAACATTTAGCCAAGTGAAATCTTTGACATGATAACTTTGTGGTAGCCAACCAATCAGACCTTAAATGTAATTTTACATGAAATCTATCCATTTCCATCCATGATCTGCGTACCATGATATGAATGTGCGTGAAAAACGCAATGGTCGTTTCCATCCATCATCTGCATATCATATGACCATATGAATGAATGTGCGTGAAAGAACAGTGAGAGCGGGGGACTGATTTGTTAGTTACAGTATGTTCTGACTGTAATAAAGGGACGATGACTTGACCTGAGTCTGATACATATCGATACGGATTACTCTCGCTCTCGCAGGGGTCGGATCGGATCGGATCTGCAGCACCAGAGTCTTTTCAGGGCAATTAACCCACACTGTGTGGAGACGGCACCGTCAATCCACAGTCCCGGCACTCTCCCTTTCAAAGCTACCATGAATCGAAACCATCATGGCGTGCTGTCTGCATTCCCCGCCCGGCTACAATGCACTCCAGGACTCCAATGCACAGCTCGGTCAACAGCACTTGGTCTCAGTCGCCAGCAGCTAGCCTCACTCACTCTCACTAAACATCCTAGTCAGAGACCGTGCACACCTGACCTACCTAACCACGCAGATGGAGCCCTCTGCTTGCGTCTCCACTGCCCCATCGATCAGGCCTTCTGCACAACAACTGCACAATCCGATGGAAATTAGGTAAAGCGGTGGGAGATGGCTATAGCAGCGCAGTACTAGTAGCAACAGCTGCGCGCAGCTAGCTGCAGAGGTGCGGCCCTGTGCTGTGCGGCAGCAGCACCGGGCAAAGGAGACAGCGAACATGAACAACGGACGGAGACGGACGGACGGACGGCCAAGGGCAGGCAGGCAGGCAGGCAGGCAAGCAAAGCAACGCGGCCGAGCGCCGGCCGGCTGGCCGGCCGGCATGCAGCGGGAGCGCACCACCACCAGCGTGCGTGCATGCCCAACGGCGCTGCAGACAAGCGCGTCTTTTCGGCCTTCCAAAAGCAGCGAAACGGGCCGATCTCTCTCTTTTTAAAGAAGTGCAATTTGCACTGGCGCCAGTGAATTTATTATGAATGAATCTTACGAACTTTCTCCGAAAATCTCAAAAAAGGAGACGCCGAATACGCGTGCCTACGGCCGGTGCTGTTGGGCTGTGGTGGTGGTGGTGGTGATGATGCTGGTGGTGGTGGCCAGCACCGCATGCACGCTGTGCTCCAGGCCGTCCAGCTTTTTGCCGCCGGCCGCGCGCCTCGTTCTTTAGCCGGCCTTTCGCCGACGACTGCCGCGGCCTCGTGCCCTGGGCGTGGTCAGTCATTTGGTCGACCGGCGCTGCCGCTGCGTGGAGGATGAGCAGGAGATGGCATAATTTTCCTTGGCGTCCTGAGGCCTGAGGGCGACGCGACGCATGCCATTGTGGAAGCGAATATTTTTTCCCGTCGCCTCAGCGCTGGATGCCTGCCAAATCCTTCAAGGTTGGCGTCGTTCTCGAACGAGTTTCGGGCCATGCCGCGTCCGAGGATTATTGGGTTGTACTTGTACATCTTTTCCTTACTATGAATTCCAATTTAGGTGCTGCAATTTGTGCACCTATTTTTTCTCATTGTTTCTGACAATGGACCTAAATCGTTGAATTTGATTGGACTACAAAGCCTTTTCCCCCTTTTATCACAGGGTGATTATGAATTTCAAAGGTTTTCTCAATCTGTTTGACCTAAAAGATATGGAGGCAATCATTTTCAGTAGCTAGGTTTTTTTCTTCAAGTAGTTGTCACACATGTCTCCCCCTCCTACCGTATTGCTTCCATCCCTAACAACATTCTTGCTCCTAGTTTCACTTCCACCACCACCCATGGCTAGAGGCATCCCACCTTATCGTTCTGATCACCAACCACCTCCTCCAAGAGTTCTGATATCCCCGAAAATTTATTGGAACCCATGAAATGAATTAGGATCCCAAAATCATCCTCCTAGAACCTGAACGAATAATCTCGCCATCACCACTCTGCTTCTTGTGTAGCATGATCAAAAAAAAAAAAAAAAAAAATCAAACACCTTATTATAACCCATGAAATGGATTAGGAGCCCAAAATCATACTCCTAAAACCCTGAATGAAGAAGCTCGACATTGTTGCTCTGGTTCTTGGATAGCATGATCCCCCTCCCCAAAATTCAAACGCCTACTATTAAGGATATGTGACCAATTTAACATATGTGTTTGCTAATAACCTATCACCTGACATTTAGTAACAAAATACATTCCGCCTGATTTTCTTATATTTATATCAATAGTTTAGCATGGAGATTCATGTCCCTAACATCGTGCCCTTACTGCACGGTGGATGTAATCCTTCACTTTGTCAATCATTTTTTTGGGCTACTTAAATTTTCATGGGAGACAACATATGTGTCAGTTAAACTATGCCTATAATCACTTTGTCAATCTTATAATATGTCGTTCCTAATCTGAAAGCATTCATATACTACGTAGTGTATGACTGCGTTTTTCATATAAATGAGTGTCTGTGAACTTGCTTATGCCTGTCCTTATTTCCTAACAGAAATGGCCGAAAATAAAATCCTATGAGAACTTTACCAATATTAAAATCCTAACAGAACTTGGCCAATATTGTATTTGCAGGCCACAGTTGTTCTATTCCAACAGTACTACTGCACTCTGTCACAAACGCAAACGGTCTTTCAGTTCGTTAGCAAATCAGTCCAACACACACACACACAAAAGAAAAATCCGTTAAACAAAGCCAGCAGGGCGCCAGGGCGTGGCAATGAGGTCGAGATGGGGAACGAAAGCAAAGGCAAAAGGCGGCCACACCCACTGCACCACCCAGTAAAGAACCCGTCCACTCCAATCCGAACCATTCCTTCGTCCGGTCGTCCCTCTCCTCCCTCATCGATCCGGCCAAAAGCGAAGCAAGGCAGAGCATATTGCTCCATCGGTCTCGCCAAAAGAGCAGTGGAACTGGGGATCGAGAGGCCGGGCACCAACAAAGCGAGCCGAGCGCATCACGCAGGGCTCCCCTTTTCTGGCTCAAAAGAATAGATAGATCACTCTCTCTCTGTCTCTCACATGTACACACGCGTGTAGGCGTAGGTAGCAGCTAGCCACACTTGGAATTGGAATTGGAATTGGATCGCTGCCATAGCCTGGCATCCTAGCTAGCTATAGCTGGCTACTGGTGGCTAGTAGCCTCCTCCTGGTTGCTTTGCTACCATCCCGGCTCTCGGTTCTCACCGTGCTGCCATTAAAACCCCCCTTCCTTGTTACCACGGCGATCTCGAGCAAGCGTACGCTTCATGTTGCCGCCTCGCCGCAGTAGCAGCTTACATGGATACGCTGTTTAGGTTGGTTAGCCTTCAAGCTTCCGAGCAGCAGCAGCAGCAGCAGCAGTCGGCGTCCTACAACTCGAGGAGCACCACGTCGAGCGGCTCCAGGTCGTCGTCGCACCAGACCAACGCATCCTACAACTACTACCACCACAGCAACAGCAGCGGCGGCGGCGGCGGCGGGCAGTACTACTACGGCCAGCAGCACCAGCACCAGCACCAGCAGTACTACCTGGAGCCCTACCAGCAAGAAGAATGCGGCAACGCCCACCACCTTTACATGGATGAAGACTTCTCCTCCTCGTCCTCGTCGAGGCAGCACTTCCACTCGCACGGCGCGGCGGTGCAGCCGCCGACGTCGTCCGCGGCCACGCCCACGGCGCCGACGCCCCCGCTGTCCACGTCGTCCACGGCCGCGGGGGCGGCGCACGCGCTGTTCGAGGCGGCCGACCTGTCGTTCCCGCCTGACCTCAACCTCGACTTCTCGTCCCCGGCGTCGTCGTCCGGCGGGGGCGCGGCCTCGTCGGCGGCGGTCGGGGGAGGTGGCGGGGGGCGATGGGCGAGCCAGCTGCTGCTGGAGTGCGCGCGCGCGGTGTCGGCCCGCGACAGCCAGCGCGTGCAGCAGCTCATGTGGATGCTCAACGAGCTGGCCTCGCCGTACGGGGACGTCGAGCAGAAGCTGGCGTCCTACTTCCTCCAGGGGCTCTTCGCGCGCCTCACGGCGTCCGGCCCGCGGACGCTGCGCACGCTCGCGGCGGCGTCCGACCGGAACACGTCCTTCGACTCCACGCGGCGCACGGCGCTGCGGTTCCAGGAGCTCAGCCCGTGGTCGTCGTTCGGCCACGTGGCCGCCAACGGCGCCATCCTGGAGTCCTTCCTGGAGGCCGCCGCGGCGTCGCCGGAGCCGCAGAGGTTCCACATCCTCGACCTCAGCAACACCTTCTGCACGCAGTGGCCCACGCTGCTGGAGGCGCTCGCCACGCGGTCCGCCGACGACACGCCGCACCTGTCGATCACCACCGTGGTCTCCGCCGCGCCGTCCGCGCCGACGGCCGCCGTGCAGCGCGTGATGCGGGAGATCGGGCAGCGGATGGAGAAGTTCGCGCGGCTGATGGGCGTGCCCTTCAGCTTCCGCGCCGTGCACCACGCCGGGGACCTCTCGGAGCTCGACCTCGACGCGCTTGACCTGCGCGACGGCGGCGCCACCACCGCGCTCGCCGTCAACTGCGTCAACTCGCTGCGCGGTGTGGTGCCCAGCGGTGCCCGAAGACGGGACGCCTTCGCCGCTTCCCTCCGGCGTCTCGATCCGCGGGTTGTTACGGTCGTGGAGGAGGAGGCTGATCTCGTGGCATTCGACCCCGACGCGTCCGAGGAAAGCGGCGACACGGAGGCAGCGTTCTTGAAGGTGTTCGGCGAGGGCTTGCGGTTCTTCTCGGCCTACATGGACTCCCTGGAAGAGAGCTTCCCCAAGACTAGCAACGAGAGGCTGGCACTGGAGAGGGGAGCCGGACGTGCCATTGTGGACCTGGTCTCGTGCCCGGCGTCGGAGTCCATGGAGCGGCGGGAGACGGCGGTTTCGTGGGTGCGGCGCATGCGGTCTGCCGGCTTCTCTCCGGTGGCGTTCAGCGAGGACGTTGCCGACGACGTGCGGTCGTTGCTCCGTCGGTATCGGGAAGGCTGGTCGATGCGGGACGCCGGTTTAGACGACTCGGCAGCCGGAGCCGGCGTCTTCCTGGCGTGGAAGGAACAGCCTCTCGTGTGGGCAAGCGCATGGAGGCCATGACAGGGATCGAACTTGGAGCTCGTCGACACAAATCAAAGCTCGGTGAGTACGCGTACGTGGAACAGCATGAGCCACAGGAGAAGCAAGGGCGCCATCCGCCGTGCCTAGCCGGCGGCGTGCATGGATGCCGATCCATGCATTGGATCGCGCCCGTGCATGTGTATGGCGAGCTCTCTGGCTCCTCCTTGAAAGCTGAATGGCTCACGCATGTAGGGTTTTGGAGCAGCGTAAGTGTAGTAGGGGATTGGTAGCTCGTACACATTGGTTGCAGCAAGGTGCGTGATCGAAGGGGAGGTATGGTCAATAGTTTTAGGTTTTAGACTTGCATCTATTTCAAATTTGGATCATCGATCGTCACAAGTTCTTGGCGTGATGATTCCGATTTGCTTGCTTCTTTTTCTCTCTCTCACATTCCTCTGTGTTTCTTCTTGTAATCTAAGGTTAAAAACTTTCTTCCCTTTGGAGGGATTACGTACGTTGATGGTCGTTTTGTCATACGGCGTCTCGTGTGTAGCTCATAGCTACATTTGGCCATAAGACTTATTATGCTTGCATTGCATGGTTGTTGAGATGTTTGCTTCCTATCTTGTTGATTGCTGGGGGTTGTTAGGGCTTAGGGCAGACATTTGCACGGCCTACTTTTGCATTGGTTACCAGTACCAATATCAAGCATGAATCATGCTAGCAGCTGCACACTATAGCTAGATTATGAGGTAGCTAGAGTGCTCTTACTTTGTTCTTCCCTCACTATATTTTCATTATTGGAGTTGCTCCTTCTATTTGAAATGATAGATATAATGCCAAAGTCGTTTTGGTCTGGTCAAACAAGTCTCTGTGTCATATATTTTACCTGATCCACAAGAGTATGCATGATTTGGTCGACGTTTTTTAAAATACGGGCGGATATTTTAATTGAAATTCATTCTACTAGCTAAGTACTGAAAAATCTCATCAGAATAGGCTGGGCATATATATAGACATGGTCACATCTTGTATGATGATAATAGTTAGCATCAAATCTCAGAGAAAATGGAGTAGCATTTTTTTTAAAAAAAATGCTACCAGTTCCTTTCCTTCAAGTAATTTATTAGTTAGTGTGACAAATGGCCTTATATTGATTGAGAAGATGACCTAGGGGATCATGCATCATGTTTTTTTTTTATCAGAACATCGTCTAGCGCCCAAATAGAGCAGTTAATAATTTGGTGTCCAATTCATTGAGTAGTCCAAGCCGCTGCCGCATCAAATTTGTTGTGTTGATTGCAAGCTAGCTAGCTGAGACCTTTTTGAAATCTGCTGGAAAGACCGGCCTGTCGTTGACAGATTAGTTTCTATACGCCGTTTTTCTAATGGTTTAAGTAGCTAACCTTTGATCCTGTGCATAAGACAAAGATCTGGAGTTGTTAGGAGCTTGCACAACATAGTGGGGAGTGACAACGATCTATCGGTATGTAATGATGGCATCATCATCAAACTCACAATAAGCTGATGAATATATTCTCAAAAAAAAAAAAAAAAAAAACTGATGAATAGGCCAGATAGAGTTGAATTATAGGGGAAAGATCTACATATGCTGCCAAATCGATCTGCTTTGAGGGTTAGTTGATGGAGTGATATCATGAGCTCAGAGCCGTTTGTAGAAAGCACATAATTTAGTTTGTAAGTAATAATACCATTGCTCTGTCGTTTTCATGCAGAGAAGAAACTACAGCGGCATTGCCACTGCATGTCGTTATTCATGCACATCTTGAATGCATTGACATCCACATCTCCTTGCCGTTCACGTCTGCGTTGATTTCATGTCGTGATCTGTTTGGCGCGCACTCGATCGATCGATCTCGCTCGAGTCATCGCCGAAAGCTTAGCTAGCTAGCATGCAGGCCGGATGCACACGTACCGACGTACGTATGCGTGGCAGCAACAGACTAACTAACGACATGGATCATCCACAACAAAACTGCGAGAGAGCGATCTAAACAAAAAACATGCAGAAACGACGACGACGTCACGGCGTACGTACGTTTTAATTAACAGGACCACGCGGCAATATATTACTCGTACTTACTATGTGATTCAGACGATAAGTCGGTCAGTCAGGGCTGCGGTGATGGCCTCTCTGACAGCATCGATCGTTCCCAGCATACATCTGCGAGTTCTTATTGACCCCAATCACGGGTACGGTGCACGCCTGCCAGCAACTGAGAATCAGTGAGATTTCATGTGCAGCGCGTCATGTACACACAGCTAGCTGCAGCGAGATCGGCAGAAGCCGTACGTGCGTAGGAAACGCCGGCCCGCCAGGGCATGCGAGCTAGAAGAGCCGACGACGGCACGGCGTGGCGGCGGCGGAGGCCGGGTCGTTATCGCGTAGCTTGGGGGCTCGGCTGGATCGCTCTCGCGGAGTCTCCTCCAGTCGCGGACGCGGGGACGGGGGGAGCGAATCTGGCGAGGAGAGGGTGGCGGAATCTAAAACAAAAGAAGGTGGTGGGCTTGGACCGATCCACTGGCCGCCCGGACGGCCGGCCGGCTGGCTGGCTTAGTGGCCTCCCCTGCTGCGCCTGCGCGCGCGCGCGGCCTCCGCACGGTCACGGGCCCCCACGATCCATCCATCCACGCCCCGTTTCTCCCGCGACATCATTACGCGCGCCGACCCGACTCGACCCGACCCGACCCCCGGCCGTTCGCCCGGCGACTCGTCTCCATCGTTTCCCCCAGGCGGCCAGGCCTGCCTGATCGCGCTCCAGCTCCACACGTAGAAGTAGTATACCCGTCGGCATCGTCGCTGTCTGCCGCGCGCGAGGTCAGGTCCGAGGGGGTGTCGCAGTCCAACGGCCTCGCTCGCTCGCTCGCTCGCCCTTCATCTCTCTCTCTCCCTCCCTGCCGATCGAGCGAGCTAGCTCCGTCGGCCGGCCGGAAACATGCATGTGCCCACTGCTTCAATTCCCAGCTGGTGGTGAGAGCCGCACGTGTGTAGTCTAGAGGTCCAGGTTCCCAACCGATTAATAAGATGACCACCAGCCAGCTAGCTAGCAGATGTGTCGTTCTGCTTACACATGCCACCACCGTACCACCAAACAGTTGTAATAGCTAGCGTTACGTGTTTTCGATTCCGTCATGTTAACGTGTGGGCCTGACAATTTCGTTAACACTCAGACACGACGATTCCGTTGCTAGGATGTATCCGTGCTTTTCCTCCCAGTTAATTGATTGCAACTGGCTAGAGGATTATATCGCTGACGATGGCCTCCCGTACGACGTCAGGCATGTTAATATATATATATCATGCAGCCGTAAGTAACCTAAAAAAAATTATATATTGCAGCCGTACCGTATGATTGAAGGGTTGTTTGTCGCTGTACCTATCGCTATAATAAACTGATTTTATTTCACCGGAAGAGGTCATGCATGGCCGTATACACATACACGCACTATTATTGCAGGCTTGAGCAATATAATTGGACGGTAGAATTAATTAACTAGCTGTCCGTCGTGGTACGGTCTTTGCTAATTATGTTCAATAAACTCTATTTTTTCCGTGGGCTAGACCGGCTGGTTTTGCATTCTCAGTGTTCGAGTTTTAAATATGGCAAACTCGCGTGTTGTTTTTAGGAATTTTTCTCCGAACGAGATAAAAAAAAAAAAAAAAAACTCCCTCGTCCATCCTACGTTTCTCAAAGCACAGGTAAAAATGACCGGACCTTTTACAGGTAACGGGTTCTATGTGAGGGTAGGGCATGGGATTCGAAGTTTTTTTTTATAATAAACCCTACTAAACAACGAGGCCTATGATGGAGACCCTGAACACAGTCAGAGTACGTCCCAGAGCGAGATATGCTACATCAACTTGACCCATCAGAAAGTTTCCGCTTTCTTGAGTGTGGGTCAAACTGGGCCATGAGCTGAGCCAACTTTCAATCCAATTCTGCGCAAATCATGATACCGGCGGTCCCTTTGCAGCCTTTGTCCATTGTAAATAGTTGGGCGTGCATGCCTTTGGTTTTATCGACATAAAAAAATGAGAGCCTCCTTTTGCCCTTTTTAGATGGGAGTAAGTCCAGTGGACGGAGTACATAGTTTTGTATATAATGACAAAAAAAAACGTTCTTATTCTTAATAGAGGATTATGTTGTTGTGCACATGAATCCAGTGCACTATCTTACCATTGCTGATTATAGATTTTTTTTTTACTTTCACATTAATATGCATTAGACGTGCTAGAAAAAGATAAATAATCCTAAAAATTTTCAGGAAATTCTAAATTAAAACACCTTTCAGACCAGCTACTTTACCTTGACAAAATATATACAAATATATAAATAATTGATAATTGAATCTAAGATCAGAGACATCGGAGATGAATAGTACGTGTGGTCTTCACATCAGTTGTTGAGCTAACATGCATGATTCTATTCTATCGATCTGTGCCCAATCATCGAAGCTGATTTATCATTTTGTCTGTTTACACTGCTGAACACTGTTGTGCGGTGCCTCCTATGCAGGGGGCGCTTTGTGCTGAAACATACCTGCGCTGCAGAGCATGCATGCATGACTGATGGAGTGATGGCAAGCTGCCCTTTTTATTCAAAAGAGTTCAGCAAGCACAAACGGAGGAGAGCCTCCGGAATTCGAGAACAACTTTGATCTGAACATCTCTGCGCCGCAGGGCATGCGTGAAACTACTACTCCATGGCTGCTCTTTTGAGCTATCTATCACAGGTACTGTACATATAGACACCAAGCAAGAACTGTTTTCCTTTCTAACAAATAAACTGCTGAATATAGCTATATATCGGCCTATATATCACCAAAAGTACTAGCAGTGTTCATCTGCACACTGTGCAATATAATGTGCAAAGGTTTGTTGTAGTACACCCACGCACTACGAGATGATGCATGTCGTCCTTGCATTGTTGCGTGGATGTTGTTGAGTCGAGGTGGAGTGGCTGGCAACTGGCAAGCAATGTCTCTGGACCAAAAGGGACGAGCTGGAACAAATAGTGAGTGGGAGCTCCTTTTTAGGGCGGGTGGGGTGGGGGGTGGGGGTGGGCCGTGGGCATGGAGCTGAGAGAGACACGAATAAGACCTCATCTCTTTCTCTGTCCCAGCACCAACAGGCTCTTTGCACAGGCCTTCTTTTAGCTATAGGGCATGGGGTTTACACTAGTTTTCTCTCGACTTCTATCGCCTTCTTCCATATGCGTGCATGCGTGTTGCGTGACGGATTGAGGCGATGCATGCCGCTTGCCGCAGAACTATTATTCGATCACCTGTTCTTATTCTACTAGTACTATATATATAACCACGCACTGCCTGGCGTGCAGCAGGTCATGTGAAAGTACGGTGCAGCAGTGTCATTGTTTAGACGACGATAGCTTATTATAGCGTTAGCGTGACAACTAGTATGTGTATAGCTAGGTTAATTCTATGATATGATGAGATCAAGATAATGTTGTATTCTGCTTACAACCCACGCTAGCTCTTAGCAGTTAGCACGTACTACTTGATGTTTTTCGTTCCCTGGCAACGAATTGAAGATCTTGAGTGTGGACGTTGTGCTCCATTCTTGATCGAGCTTGCCACTCCCTGCCTCTCTCTCTCTCTCTCTCTCTCTCTCTCTCTCTCTCTCTCTCTCTCTCTCTCTCTCTCTCTCTCTCTCTCTCTCTGCAATATAGTCTCTCCTATGATCATGGGGGCATATATATACTAGCTAGCTAGTGCTCAGCAGACGTCAATATATATACAATACAATACAATTGCGCCCATGAATCATGAGCAACGCGAATCATGGTCATGGGGGTGCCTGTGCCTTTGCGAAGCCGCACTTGGAGGACGCGGCCAGGAAGCGAATCGCCTTCAAAAGCTGGTGCATGCAGCTGCTGGGCACGGCGTCTGCTGCTGCATGCATGCATGCGATGCACGGCCTTTTTGTCAGCGCACTGACCTCAGAAAGACCGACATCCATGCAGGCACGAACACACATGCGTGCGATAGATGCATGGCATGGCAGCGTGTCCCAAGCAGCACTGCTGGCTGCTGCTGCTGCCCATCACGCCGGCCGCGCGCATCGGTGGCTCGGTCTCCATGGACATTGCCATGGAGGATTGGGTGTCTAGCGCCGTCGTCTACTACTTCTTCAGTCTTGGCTCCTAGGAAACGCCAGGCAGCAGGTAGCCCAGCAGGGCCAGCACCATGCACGTTCCTTCATCTTTCATTCGATCAGGTACTAGCTATATCTCCTGCTAGTACATACTCCTCACATCAGTGATCGGTCATATCCATGCAACGAGCACGCCGTGTGAATTGAAACACTTTCTAGCTGATCGTGCATTCGCCATCACTGCATGCCCTGCTGCCCAGCGCATTGTGGCAAAGGGGAATAAGGAGATCTCACATGCATTCAGGTGCCCTTTGGAGGAGGAGGGGGAACAGTGCCTCAAAGCAAGCGAGCATACTACGAGAGAGATGGGTGATGGAATGAGGCCCAACAGGGGCACCGTGCAAATAAAAGCGGCATTGCCACACGTACGCGGGTCCCCCGGCGCGGGCCTGCGGAATAATTCCATGCAGTAGCAGCTAACTGCTTCCGCCATCGACATGTCCGGCCTGCTGTTTCCCTTTCAAATTCCAATTGAGAATTTCGACTGTTAACGCCCGCGCGCACGCACAGGATGTCATGTCTGATCCAAGGGTTCTTCCTGTTGTGCACATGGGCCATGATGAGTACTAGGAGGGTACGCGCGCGATGCCGCGCGTGCAGTTGATGGTCGCGCCTGTGTGTTGTGGTGAACTGGTGTTCATCGTTCGTTTGTAGCGGTAATAGGCTTAAAACTGTGTATATAATTGTGCTTTTTTTGGTATGGTATACACATCTGCATGTAAAAGGTAGTAATAAGTACTCAAGGTTATATCTAAGAACGACTGACGCAAAATTAAGAAAATCCACGATCGAATGGTAGAAGCTAGTGAATTTTACACTGGATAGCCTTTTGCTTTTTAAGACAATATATATCCTCTTTTAAATATGGTGGCATAATAGGACTGCTAGTGGCGACAGCAAGATAGACGCACGGAGGAGTCCGGTATGGTGAGTTCCTCCTATATGTACAAAGAATTTTTCGTAGCAGTTACGCGATGATCGTGCGGTGGATTAGACGCCACTGTGCCGGTTTAAAGTTGAGGGGGAAATAACAAAGCTGGGAAAAAAAAACTGAAATGTGTATGCGGGGCCCACATAAACAGTGTGAGCCCCGCGTGAACAGTGCACAGGGTGCTGAGAGCGTGGGGATCCTTTCCGCGATAAAGAGTTAGATATAATTGCCATACCTGGTTTAATTATTTGGAGGTACAGACACACTGCTGGGGGGACGGACGTTTGGATAAAGTTGAGATAAAGTAGTACCCTATCTCTCTCTTATTTTGGAGGGCAATTGTTCAAACTAGGACAAACTTGAGGATTTGAGTTGAGAGGGAGCAAGCTATAGGGGCATCCACCGATCCACGTGAGGTTGAAGAAGCCCTAAAGCGAGCTAGGCCCACCTAACGGTGAGAGTGCCAAGGGTGGTCGACGTCTAGCATTCTCAGGGTCAGGGCCTCAGACTGTCTGCACTGCTATACGCAATGCCATCCTCCAGTAGTATTTAACGGATTGAATCGCTGCAGCGTGGTCCTACAGGGATGTACCATGGCGTCGTTGGTCCGGTGCTCTCAGCGTGTTCCTGCACATTCGGTATTCTGCGCTGGGCCCGCAGGAGAGAGTGCAGAGAGAGGCGTGGGAGAGAGAAAGGAGAGGTGAGGATGTAACAGTGGGTCCCGCTATTTGAAGTAACTAAAAAATGTTATAAGTCACAAACCAAAAAAACCAAATTAAATTCTGATTACATCATTAAATTCATTTCAATATATAAATCCTTTAAAACAAGATCTCATATGGATATATTTAGATAAAATTTATTTACAAACATGTGGACCCAACTGTTAGTAGTTGATATAGAGTATGAGATATAGAGGATGCATGAATACAGAAGAAAGTTATATAGAGGAGAGAATCTCGATGATCAAGACATAATATTTGTTTTAGAGGATGAATTTAGAGTATAAAGAGTGCGAATAGCCTCAGGGCTGCTCTGCTCGCTGGCTTGCGGCTGCGGAATGTAACCGGAGACGGAGAGGCGGCAACTAAAGCAACAACAAGCCTGCTACTGTGGACCAGCTGCACGGCGACCCCACCCGCTTGACATCCTGGGCTTTGCCATCGAACGGAACCAAGGCCTCAGCCCAGAGCTCACACAGAGCCCATCGGTCCGATGACCTTGTTATGGAGACGCGCTGCAACACAACGCAACAAACAATTGTTGCCGTGCCTGTGCAGGCCGCGCAGGTTCTGAGTACCGCCGTTGACTGCGGCAAGCAGTTATCCAGATCCAGCCAGCGGGCGGTCAGGCACGCACGGGCGCACGGCACGGCAGCCGGGCAATCGGCAACGAGTGCACTCGGCGCCGTGGCATGTGGGAACGAGATCCTCTGAAGTTAGCCTCATCGACTGCACTCAGCAGTCGGTCGATCCTGGCTTCCATTGCCATCCAAGCGTCCAGTTTGCACCAGACTTTAACGCCTGCACCGCTCCACATGGCCCAATAGCAGCACGGCCCACCAACTCTAGAAATCCTGCGAATCACTCATCCTTCAACCTCAACGACGCCGCATGGTGCCGGTCTTTGGATCCTCAGTCGTCGGGGAAACGGTGTTGCTGCACGGCAAGAGAGATGAAGATGACGGCATGTGCGGCGAGAGCTGCATCTGGAACAGATCGATTGTTCCAAGATTGTGTTGATAATCTTCTTCAAAACATTGGACAATGATTAAAAAACAAACAGAATATAATGCAATGGAGAATGCATTTCTTTTGGAGTTCGAGCCGTGGATATTAGAAGATCGGTCATTTTGCTTCACAATTGCTAGTTCTCAAATTCATTCCCACATTCAAGTCATCGCATCTAGCAGGTTGTTCAGTCTATACAACATTGTTAATCAACAAATTTAAGTGCTACTGCTGCTGCTCTAGGCATGATATGACAGATCGTAGCACTGCTCCGGCGTGGTTTGTGCTGCTCCAAGCCTCCATGACGCCTTCTTGTTGCTGCCCCCTTTTGCCATTAGAGCTCAAGATTGAGCTCCTGGGACCTCAGCCATGTCTGCAGCTAGATGAGCTCGAGCTCTGCACAGGGGAAGTCCAAAGGGGTGAAGGAGGTGGGCGAGAGGTGGAAACATTTCGTCATTTCATACCGGCAATGTCTGGGACAGCGACGGCGTGGCCCTCTACGACGAGGACGGCGACGGCATGGTCGTCGCAGCGGGGACGGATACAGCGCGGTAGTCAGAGGGCACGGCTACAAGGGATGGTGATGACACAGCTCTCGACGAGGGGATGATGACGACGGCGTGTCGCTCAGAACGCCGGTCCGTACAGCGGAAGACGGCAGCGACGCACCTTGCGGCGTCCTTGAGGTTGAGGACGAGCACCGCAGCTTTCTGGAGTTCGTGGGCCGAGCTGCTGTTGGGCCGGCGTCCAAGTGTGATGCAAGCCGGGCGCTTGGATGGCAATGGGCGGCCAGGATCGACCGACTGCTGAGTGCAGTCGTTGAGGCTAACTTCAGAGGATCTCGTTTCGGCATGTGACATGACACACAACGGCAGCTCATGCTCATCGGCAGGCGGCCGAAGAGAGAAGCGTGCCGGCGGCAGCCTGAAACTTAGGGAGAACCGTATCTATCGGCACCCTGAAGCTTCGATCCCATTCTTGTTTCATGATCTTCGTCCATTCGTTTTTCTACAACAACGATACAAGACAAAACAAGCACGGAATGTTTGAAACTGAAATCTCTAGCTTGAGAGCTCTTCAAATGTGTTGAAAGCATAAACTAAATCAACCTATGATGAGATCTTTCTGAATATTATACTTACTCTTGATGCCTAAAAAATCATGATACTCTTGATGCCTAAAAAGTCATGATCTAAATCATTCAGGAAAAAATGCGTGTATACTTCGACTTGATGAAAACCACGTTCGCAATAAAAAAATAAATAAATAAAAAAAAAAAAAACTTGTAAGCACAAAACGTTCACGAAAGACGAAACTCGTTTTGCTGTTAAAGCTCAAATGAAACAATGATCTAGTCTTGCCACGGCAAAATATCATGGGCTGGCACTGGCAGCTTCCCAAGGCTTGTAAAATCAGAACTATACCAGTTAAGATGCTCAGTGAAAGTTGACATCTCAAGCACACAGGATTTTTATAATGACAATGCATTAGTCACTTTCAAGACGACTAGATACTAGAAGAAGTCATTTTCTGTTCTACAAAAGGCTGGTTTCTATCATTCTGATCCATCAGGGAAGGGTTCAAGGGCATTTTGTTTCCCGTTAACATAAAATTCAATAGCTGCTTTCATGCGAGCCGGCTTATCAGGATGGTAGTTCAAATGCACAACCACCGGCTTCAACTTCCGCAGATAGGCATCTTTCCTCACCGTCTTGAAGAGAACTTTGCTGTTCATGAAGAGGTAGATGTCCATGGTTCTTTTGGATGCATGAAGACCTTCATAACCAGGATGTGAGGGGAAAAATAGCTCCTCATTGAAAACTGCTTGGTCCCATGATTTGGGCTCATGAGAAAGGCGGTAAGCAACCCTATCAAGAAGCTCAATTGAAGGAATTGTCGGCCTTATGAAAAAGAATCCAGAATTATAAACCCAGATACGCATCGTATGTGCATATCTTGCCCAGCCCATTGGAGGCTCATCAAACACATCGTTGAATCCATAAGCTGTCATATTATTGTGGCCGTCACTCATGGATTCTACGTCAGAATCTCTGTAAAGATGATCAAATGGATTTTGCAAGAAAATGATATCAACATCAGAGAGGAGAACACTGTATCCAAGCTGCAAAAATTCCCTCAATATGCGGAACTTGAGTCCAGAAACAGCATGGTTTCCACCTGTCTTGCCAATATTGTCAATGCCATCATCTGGATCACGTCGGTAAACTGGGACATCATTGGACTTGCAGAAGTTCACTATGTTGTCATCCAATGCAACTACTAAATAATTTGAAATTCCGGCTCGTTTTATGTTAGTGAACCACATCTCAAGCATATCTTTCACATTAGAGTTTGCCAATGCAACTATCAGTTCTTTCTTCACAGCAACCTGTTCCAATATGTTGGCCAATCTGGGGTTGATGGATAAATCAGGAGAAACTGTTGGATTTGTTCTCAGAGCTTTCACTGTACCAAATGGACCAGCCTTGTACAGTCCCTCATTTTTCCCTTGTCCAACCAATTGAAGCTTCATTGACAATTCATTGATCTGCTTCCTGAATTCAGCATTTTTCCTTTCCAAAGACACCAGCCGTGACTTTAGTTTGCTAATTTCGGAGATGTATCACAGGCAACTGATTCAGCCTAAAGATGAAAATATAATTGTAAAGCCAGTATGAGAACTAAGAAAATGGTCATATATGAATCCAATTGATTTCTTAAATAGATCAGCAGGGAAGTTTAAACATATAAGCCATGAAAAGGGATTTTAGTTTGCTATCTACATGATGCTGACCAAAATTGCTCTAGCTTTCTCTGTAATACCCTAGGGGCAGGGCTGACAGAGGAATGATTACACCTTGTGATGAGATGATTATACGCCTATCAGGTGCAAAATAAGTATCAGGATTTCTTGGTTATATTTGTATTTTCATGGACATTTTGCATTTACCAAGAAGAGAGAGCAGTATAACAGTCTCTTGATGAGAAGTTATGATTTGAAAATTGAAAACAAATTGGCTATAAGATCCAAACTAAAATTTTGTTTAGTAATATTCCTTCCGTTCGGTTTTACCACAGACTATATAATTCTCTTAATAAATGGCAAAGACTGGTTGGGGGTTTGAGACAATTCCTTAAAGGGTGGGGAGGTAACCAAAAGGGGGAGCATAAGAGAAGGAAAGATGAGGTTCCAACCCAAACCAGAGAAATTGGTCAGCTGGAGTCCGAGGGGTCTTTTCCTGAGGATGACATAAAAAGGATATATGACTTGGAGGAACAAGTGGATGAGCTGCTTTTACAAGAGGAGATTTATTGGTAGCAAAGGGGAGTGAGAAATGGGTGTTACAAGGTGATCAAATTATCAACACACTGCTTTTTTTTTCATTTAGTAGCCAATGGTAGGAAAAGGAAGAAGTCAATTAACTACATAGAGGGTCAGAGGCAGTCTTTTTCTGAGCCTCGTGAGATTCAAGAAGTTATTTATAAGTTTTACAAAGGCCTTTTTGGTAAACAGCCAATAAGAAATGTTGACCTATCTGATGATGCTTGGACAATTAATGGGATATACTAACCACACAGGACAATGTCCACTTAACTAGAAGCTTTAGTGAAGAGGAAGTCAAACAAGTGGTTTTTGACATGAAGGTGAACTCGGGGCCTGGCCCAGATGGATTTGGGTACAGTTTTACAAAGCTTGTTGGGGGACAGTGAAGGGGGATTTGCTAGACATGGTGAATTATTTTCATGCAGGTACTCTGAATATAAGGAGACTCAATTATGGTGCAATTACTTTAATCCCAAAGGTACAAGAAGCAGTAAATGTGAAGCAACTTAGGCCTATTTGCTTATTAAATGTCAGTTTTAATATCTTCACCAAGCTAAGAATGGAAAGATTGAACCCCTTTGCTAATAAGTTGGTGGATAGATGCCAAACAGCTTTCATCAAGGGGAGGTGCATACTAATGGGGCAATGATACTACATGAAACCTTGCACGAGATAAGGAAGAACTTTTTTTTTTTGTGAAAAAGATAAAAAGAAGAACCTGAGGGGTATGAATTTGAAAATAGATTTTGAGAAGGCCTATGACAGTGTTAAGTGGGACTTTCTGGAAGAAGTTCCTGAAAGGAAGGGTTTTGAAAGTCAAATAAGGGGCTGGATCATGAATACAGTGAAGAATGGTAAGGTTTGTATCAACATTAATGGGGTGAATAAGCTAAGCAAAAGGGGTACATTAGGGGCTTGATACCACATTTGATTCCAGGGGGGTTAACCCATTTACAATATGCAGATGATACTCTGCTTTTTTCTGGAAGGAGATGATCAGTCAATTTGTAATTTGAAATTTCTACTATACTGTTTTGAGTGGATGACCGGCTTGAAGATTAATTATTACGTCTAAAGTTTTGGCATTCGGCTGACAGAGGTGAACAAGAGAGGGTGGCAAATATGCTCAACTGTTCTATTGGGTGCTTGACTATGGTCTATCTTGGTATCCCAATTTCTGATGTGCATCTAGTCTAGGCATCAAAGCCCTAAGTGGGGTAGTGGCCAAGTCTAGGAAAGGCTGCAACCCTGGAAAGGAAAGTTCATGTCATCCGGGGGTAGATTAATCCTAACCAACTCATCTTTGAGCGGCCTACCTTTATATGTCATGGGGATGTACTGTCTGAAATAAGGGGTACGTCAACAATTAGATTCTGTTAGGTCCAAGTTTCTTTGGCAAGGTGCTAATGATAAATTTAAGTATCACATGGTCAGATGGGAAAAGATTTGCATACCAAAAGGCTATGGGGCCTTAGGGGCTATTGACACTAGGATTATGAACGAGGCTCTATTAGGCAAATGGGTGTGGAGAATGTTAAAGGCCAAGGATGAGGACCAATGATATTCTATTCTCAAAAGGAAGTATTTTGAAAACAAATCTTTTGCACAGGCTGATGGTAAACAGGGGTCACAATTTTAGAAGGGGACAATGAAAACTATAAACTCTGCAAAGTGGAGACTAACTGTAAAGGTTGGCAATGGAAAGAATGTGCTCTTCTGGGAGGAGGTTCGGGTCTTAGACATTTTTCCACAAGGGCCAAAGCCGAATTTCATTACCAAGGCAACGAAATTACAGAGTTTGCACCAAGTTCCGAACGTACACAACAGAACCAAAGTTCGGGTCTTAGACATTCCATTGAGATTAGAGTTCCCATCTCTTTTTGAGCTCTGTAAATCTCAGAAAAGGGTGGTAGCGGATTATTGGGCAGGGGATGGCTGGAGGATTGAGTTTTGGCGGCCTTTGGGGATGGAAGATATGCATGAGTGGGAGAGATTAATAGATAACCTTGACAACATCCCTATCTCTGAGGGTGAGGACACCTTCTCGTGAATTTTGGAAAAATCTGGCCAATACTCAACTAGGTCTATGCATCGCAGACTATTCCGGATTATCAACCAGAGAAATACATGAACAAGCAAGTGTGGTTGGCAGCATAGCCAAACATAGTAGGAAATGGGGAAAGGTGCACATGAATTGCTGGCAATATTGTGAATAAACACAAGCGAGGTACTGTATGCAGTAGCCAACCTGACAGCATTTGTGAATGATCACAGAGCATGGCGCTGCAGCAGATAAAACAGAGCAAAATGCACGCAATACTTGTGGTTTCTTCACCAGAGTGTCAATCTTTCGGCTTAAAAAGAAAAGATTGGTCACGCCATTTGGGATGTAACTACTAAGCTAAATGGCTTGCTTTCTCTGAGGCATTTATGGTGTGTTTGGATTGTGGAGTCATACCCCATGCTTCATGAGGTGATGCATTATAAGTCTATCTCATGAATTTTGTGGAAACAACCCATTCCTCATGCATATACTAATTATTAGCTTGTGAGGAATGAGATAATGATGGATCAACTCATTCCATTCCACAAGACAAATACAAAAGGTGAGGAGTGAGAAGAAGATGGGCGACCTCATTCCTCAAACCAAACACACTATTAGTTACCAAGTTTGTTAAACCTTGCATACAAGCACATCTAGCATATTCTTTCCTTGATCTAGTTGGCTACCTCATTTCTTTTATAGGAAAGAAACTACCACCGTAACATTGAAGCCTTTGAGCATCCGTCAGTTTTGTTCTTCCCGTGTGATCTAAACCAGAAAACTCCACACTATCCACGTTCCCTACAAGTTGCTGTCTATGATTCATCTATTGCTATTATTGCATTCATTCAATTGGAGTTCTATTCTATTTACACGGATAGGCACTGGTAGCAAACCACACTGTCCACAAGGAATAGTCACCGTGCCGATCCCGGCCCAAACCTTCAGATCTCCTGCCCTCCCTCCCTACACGAACAGAACGGGATCAAAGGAAGCGGGAACGCGAGTACGTACCCGGCGGGGCCAATGGATGGCGGACTCGGGGGCGCGGTGGAAGAGGCCGTCGGGGTAGAGGAACGCGCACACGCAGCCGAGTGCGACGCCGACCACGACCGCCGCGGCGATTTTCGACCCGCGGGACAGCGGCGGCCCGGCCCCGCCGCCGCGCATCAGGGGCGACTCTCGCCGGCCGGCCATCTCCCCTCCCTCTGCTCTGCCCACCCGCCGCGCCGCAGGAACGAGAGAGATCCTCGGCTCCTTTCTCGTCTCGTCTCCCCGGGAGAAGTCTGGGCGAAGGCAGGTGAGCGTGACGGTGACGCTGGGATGTTTTGTCGTCGTGCTTTCGAGTGGGACGGCCGGACGAACTGATGCGAGGTGGTGGGATTCGTTATGTAGGAGAAAGTAGGACCCGCGGCTGCTCAGCCAAAATTCAGCTGATTTCGGGGTCAACTAATACATTTTTGTGGTGAGAACGAGGAAACCGAATTCCTCTAATTTAGCGCCTCCGTCAGAACTCAGTCAGAACAGTATCTGAAAACGATGTCCCGTTTTTGTAATTTGCCACGGAATCGAGTGTACTACTCTTGTGTATACCTTACTACAAGATAAATTAGATTATTACCACTATTCAGCTGATTTTTGGGGTCAACTCGCGTTTGTGGTGAGAACGAGGAAACAAATTCCTCTGACTTTGCGCCACCAATATGTCAGAACTCAGAACTCGCAATAGTATCCGACTATACAGATACTCCTGACCTTAATTTGGCACGGAATCGAGTGTTGTATTCCTCTTGTATATACTCCGTATTAGTGTTGGTATAAATAACATGATAATCATTTTTTTTAAAAAATAGTGAGGTTTATAAAAATATTAGCAATATTTATATTTTTAAAATAAATTTATTATAAGAATAAATTTACCGATCTCATAATATTAATTATGTATATCGATATTTTCTTGTATTATATCTTTATTTGGTTAAAGTGGAGTATGTTTGATTTCTTCAAAAGTAAGAATGACAATTACAAAGATGGAGTAGCATCTCCAAGAGAGTGTCAATTTTCACTTGGTAAATCTTGTGATTTGGTAACTCTCTAAAAATATATAGCAAGTGAAAAAAGAGTTCCTCTCCAATAGTTTGGCATAATTCACTTGCCAAACACAAATCAAACTTACATCAGGAACCCCGATACGTAAAACAAAATTATGTTTATATCCTTCCACCTCTTGAAATCTTACATCGGGAACCCCGAAGCGAAACAAAATTGTTTTTTTCACCCTTCCACCTCTTTTAAAAGCTCGATGGCAAGTCGGCGTCGCGTCTATGGAGGAAAGAATAGCAACTTGGGATAAATGAGGAGTTGATTTGAGGAGTTGTTAGAGAGGGTTTTTTGTGATTTTACCAAGAAAATAAAGATAACAAGTTGAAATACCAAATTGTTGGAGATGCTCATATCATATTTCTTATTTCCTCTGTCTCTAAATAGAAGACGCTACGAAAAAGCATGCAAATGAAACTTTCTCAAATTTAACTAGATTTATAGAAAATATATACAATATTTATATCTATAAATAATTTTATTGTAGAAGTATATTCGATAATCTCTATCGATACTAATTGGATATTATAAATATTATTTTTTACATACAATCGATCAAAGTTGGAAAAAAAAAACTAACTTCTCAGAAAGCGAGAATGGCTTCTATTTCACTACAGAGGGAGTAGATATGATAGTTGGATTGTTGCTACTCTAAAAAATGAGCTTTCGCAAAATTACCATTTCAAGCATGGGTTGATTAGTTTTCAAGAATACTTCATTTGTTCATTTTTAATTTCTTCTATTGCTTTTTTGGCACCAGAGAAAGGACTGCTTACTCTTCTCTTACTCTCGCCCCATCACCATCAGATCGCAGTTTCTTGCTTCCACTCCGCTCGCCGCAGCCATGCCCGTGCCTGTAATTAATGGGTGCTTTGACGATGGAGTTCCTGCATAGTACGGTGTCTCTGAAAGTCTGAAGTCTTTCCGAACGATAGTCCTTGCATGCCGACTGGCTGAAAGTCTGAAACTTGGCAATTGGCGTCGAGCGCGGACTGACCGGCTCACGCGTGCGCTGGGCAGCTGCGGCGGACGCGTGGAGCGGTGACGCTTGGCGTGATCTTGGGTGGCGGCGGCGTCCGGCATGTACTAGGGCGCTAGGCGGTGGCGGCGACGTGGCTGCGATCTTGGGCGACGATGCCGGCAACAAACAACCGAGCGACGCTCGACATCCCATCTGCTGCACAGGCACAAGATATTCTATCATGGCACTTGCACTTTGTTCCTTTCCGCCTTTTCGGTGCCAAAAAATGAGAGGGAAAAAAAAAGAGGTAGCGTACTAATCAAGGTGACAACGACGACGTGGATGACGATTTTACAAATCTACCGGGGTGTTTGATAGCTCTAGCAGAGCACTAGGGATGGAGGCTAGGAGGAAGGTTATTTTTTCATTTTGCCATGGATATTTTTTAAAACTACATATGAATCTATGTCAGAACTAGAGCTCTCCCAAACGGGCTTGTGGAAGTCTAACTCCACAGGTGATGCTCTCTTCCAAAAAGATTCAATTGTGAGTCTAAATGTTTGGAGTGGCAATCTGAAAAAAGGTACTGCCTCTATTCCAACTTATAAGATGTTTGATTTTTTAGACACCAAATTTCACCACTCGTTTTATTTAATTTTTTGGCAAAATATCATTTTTTTTACCGTGGCTTGCTTTATTAATAAAAGTTTTTTAAAAATAACTTAAATTTTTTATTTTTGCATAAATTTTTAAATAAGACGAATGATTAAATTTGGGGTAGAAAAAGTACATCGTTTATAGTTTGGGATGGAGAAAGTAAGTGATAGAATAGAGGAAGTCCTTTTGGCAAATGCGCCACCCTGTACTGTAGGCCGTTACGGACCTCCTGTGCAAACTGGGTCAAGCCCGTGTAAAATTGGTTTGGGCTTTCCTTGTTGTAGTTCATTTTATTTATAAATTCTAAGAGAACCTATAATTGTAAATTTCATATAAAATTGAAGCTCCAAACATGCATAAACAATAAATTATGTAGACTTCTTTTAAGGGTCCCTTTGGGAGGGATTCAAGTGCTTCAACTCCTACACTGAGCACTTGGAGCTAAAAAAAACTAGCTCCACCAGCTCTATGGGAGGAGGGAAGAGAAAGAAAAGGATCCTATAAACAGTAGTGCTACAGTATATAAAAATGGATTTGTCAGGTAAAGGTGGAGCACTGGAATCTCCACCAAAGGGGGCCTAACACTTTGATCTACGCATTAAAAATTAAAGTTATAGTGAAACCACCATTATACCCTTAGTATAAAATATAATGTGTATTCTGTGATTAATTTATGCATGGGATTATCTACATCTAGAAATAGTGATCCTTCACCTAGCCAAAGCGCGCCAACACACTATACATGGATGTATGGCCAAAAAAAAACACTGCAAGGTAAGTAAAACCATAGTAATTAACTACTCCAAGCACCTAAACCTCTCATTCTATAAGCATCGACATGTTAAAAACTCAAGGCTGGTTCTTGAGCCTTGCATCCAAGAACCGTACACGGTACATCCATCAACAGAAACAAGCTAACAATCATCGACGATGTCATATATGGCCGTGTGAAAATAGTGGCGTCACCATATACCAAAGGATCTCTAAGACTCCACCCTGCTTGCATGTTGTAACACTGTTTGCCAGAATGCCAGCGCATGGACGGCGTTGATCACACAAGAGAGTGGTTTCTCCGGTGAGGCCGCCACCTCTCCTCCATGCACACCATCTCGTCGTCGTCGCTCTCCAGCTCCGGCGCAGCGGCGGCGGCGCCTTTGTCACCGAAGCAGCGGGTACTGGCGTCCTCGTCGCCGCACGCGGACGGCGCTCCGGCGGCCCCTTGCCTCCTGCCGAACAGGTTCTTGAACCCGTGCACCAACCGTGACTTGAAGCCCCTTGCGTTGCTGTCCGTGGTGGCGGCACGCCTGGGGCCAACGGGCGCGAGCTCCTCGCCGTCCCAGAGCCGGCTTCGCGGGATCCGGAAGCTGGCAGACTTGCCGGGCGCCCGGTCGATCGAGGTGGCGCCAGTCGCGGCCGCGGCCGCGGCCGCAGCCTCGGTCTCGGCCTGCTGCTGCTCGGAGCGGCGCAAAGGGGTGCGGAGGCCCGCCAGCTCGCGCTCGAGGGTCTCGATGCGAAGGCTGGTGGCCTGCATGGACGCGCGGATGTGCGCGGACTGGCGCAGCGCGGCGTCGCGCTGGAGGATGTCGCCGAGCGTCATGCTGGCGTCCTCCCCGCGATGCCGCCCCTGAAGACGCCCGAGAGGGACGGCTTGAGGAGCGGCCCTGCCGATAGTGTCGGCGCTGGTGCTGGTGCAGCGGCCTGGTGGTGATGGCTGAGGAGCATGGTGTGGTGGGAGTGGAGCTGTTCCACGAGCATGGCCTGCACGACGAAGCGGAGCGGGAGGCGCGGGTTTTGGACCAGGTGCATGAAGAGGTGCTGCGACAGCTTGGTGCTGTTGACGTTGTAGCACAACCTGGATTTGTCCTCCTCCGAAAGCTTCCCCTTGTGGTTCTGAAAAAAAACACAGTGTACACACTATTATGTCTGAAACTCTGAAATCTGTTGGTTCGCCATGTGAGTTTGCAAGTAACCAAAAGGCCTCGTAGATTCTGACATAATCCATTGAATTTCTCATTTTATATAACTACTACGTTTTGGACCATTACCATCCAAGTCAAGGGTGATTAATCATTAAAAAAGTGGGTTAAAGTTAATTGCTTGCAATAGCAGCCAGACACACTAAACTGTTTGCTAGTCGGTACTACGACTAAGAGTAGGTCAGCCTGTGGTGCCAAATTCAAGGCAACCAAACTCTGCTGATGTGTAGACTACAGAACACAAGCACATTTCTCAATAGGTACTTAACCTAAAGACAATCAGTAAAAAAAACCAAGACAAAGCTTCCAGTGTACACTGCCTACATGATTCCACTTTATGCTGATTGTGAATTGCTTCTAGTCTAAGCATGGAATCACTAAACAGATCAACATCAAGGCATTGTCGTGCTGCAGTGATTGTTCACGCAACCGGGAAACTGATAGGCAGAACGGTATAGACTGTAGTTTATACCATGGAACAATTCTTTTCTTACGATGAGTGATGGCCCTAGCCTATATTTTGTTGAACAATTACACTTCATGTTAAAGGTGACTTGCAATGGCAGTCTACTACCTTAACTGCTTGGTACCAAGTACAGTAGGACCGAAAGAGCTTACAATTAACCTGTGGTAAATTGAATCAAGGCAACAAAGCTCAACTCTGCATTTTAGCTGCAGAGCAGAAACACATACGTTCCTGAACTATTCAAAGTTGAAGTGCCATGACTTTTTTTCTGAAAATATACTCGACCAAAGTGCAAAGACTAGTGCACACTGAATAAAGACAATCTAATACAAACGACCCATATGACTCGAAGCATCTGATAAGGCTGGTGAAGAACAATTATTTTTCTTCTGACAACACGAGCATAAGCCCAAGTACTGCGAGCTAGTAGCACCATCAATGGTGGTCCTGTGGTCTCATTGTACAACCAAGCAAAAAGCTCTGAGGGCATTATCCAAGCCATCAATGTGTGTGTGATAAAAGTAAATCATCACCAGTAACAATCTATGGCATGTGATTTCTGTCAGGTGAGCTCCAGTATCCTGGGCATCGATCAAACCAAGCACAACCCGATGCAAATTCGTGTAATTGAGTACGTACCTCCAGGTAGTGGTCAACGACGGTGTACATGAGGTCGTGGTCGTGCGCGAACCTCGCGCGCATGGCCTCCACGGCCACCAGGAACTCCTCCACGGGGAGCGCGGCCACCTCGTCGAGCCACCTCCCGCGCCCGCCGTCGGACGCCGCGAGCACCTCGAGGCACCGGACGAGCAGGTCCGCGGCGGGCCCGGCGGCCTCGCCGCCCAGGAACTCCGCGCAGCACCGCAGCACCGCCCCGGCGCGACCGTGGTCCGTGGCCACCTCATGGAAGAAGTAGTCCTCCGCGGCGTGTGCCAGCCCGTAGGGGTCCTGCCCCGGCCCCGGCCCCGGCCCCGCGCCCAGCTCCAGCCAGCCCGCCGCCGCCCACGCCGCGGCGAGGCTCGTCGGGGACAGCGCGGCTGCTGCATCGTCGGAGCTGTAGCAGGTGGCGATGGCCTGCGCGAACGCGTCGAACGTGAGGCCCGCCGGCAGCGCGATCGCGACGTCGCTGGACTCCGACAGCAGACGCCTCAGGTAGGTGCTCCGCGACGTGACCACGTCCTGCGAACAAGGACCTGTTAAATTCTTTGCAAAATTCAGCTGCAAAATGATCACTTCACTCTGAAACGAACACATTAGTAACGGGTTTGCAAAATACTCAACACAAAAATTACTGCAGCATGGATTTAGCTGGCTCCTGCAAAATTACATAATATGATTCTCGAAAGATGGTCTGGTCACGTTAGCCTGCTTTCAGGCACTAGCATTATTTGCAGCAAGACACGAACAATAAGTGTACTATCCGTACGGTCAGGTACTGTCAGATTTTTGGTTGCGTGAGCCAAAGTGGCTGCAATCAGGAGGAAAGCTACTTAGACCGTATGATATGATCTGGCGAATGATTAGCCGAGCCCACAAGGTAGCAAAGGCCAAATTGCTGCAGGACCAAGAGTTGGATCTTTGATCTGCTCTTGTTGAGTGGCCGTGGACGTGACAGCGCAGTTTAGGAATGTTTGGCAAGTGAGTAATGGTACGCAAAATTTGCAGTGTCCCTTGCCAGAGCCAGACTACTGCACGCAGCAGCTTTGTTCGCTGCACTTGTTGTCTACCCTGCAGAGATTACACACGAATCGTCTCTCTCTTCAGCAGTATTTCTTCAGGAATAAGTATGCTAAACATACTGCGTTCAGAGTCTCAGAATTGAGTAGATCCTAGCGAGCAGTAGTACTACTGCTATTGCAGTACTGCTAGGATACATACAACATTTTGAAATGTCCTTATGTTGTCACTTGGCAGACATTTGCATGAATGCAATGTGTGGCCATTGGACAAATGAGCAGTACGTTCGTACGCGTACGTCGACACTACTATGTTCTGGTCCCGATATAATCCTATACGGTCTCCCGTATGGCCGTATTCGAAATCCCGGCAGCGTCGCCTGTACATCCCCACCTCGAATTTAAGGCCCAAACTGATGTGCACATGTGATAACTGACATGCCATGGAGGGACCAAACCAGATCGCTGGATCTCCACTCTTCTCCCATTTTAAAATTTCAGTTCAAATCACCAACGCGACATTCAGAAAAAAACGATGCTACAATGTACAAGAATTGTGGAACACCAGTAGATGGCCATAATGCCATATCCATGCTGCATGCACGTTGCCTGGCAACGGCATCGGCAGGCAGTAACTCATGTGGCGGTTATGCAGAAAGAGTAGACTGAAAGTTACGACTCCTGACGACTGCATGCCGATGCGCTAACCAAGGCGGGGACGGACGTAGCGGTAAATAAATGAGCGACAGATACTACGTCATCAATTATTGCCTCTTCGGACGCCATTGTTGGGAGCTGTTCCTCGTGGGGCAGAGCTGTCAGAGACGGGAGAAAGGGAAATTCCCATTCCTGGCTAAGGAAACTGATCGAGCTCAGCAAGACTCTTCAACTACAACGGCGTGAAAATTGGAAGGCAGAGTTACTGCATTTTTCCGGGAACTGGTACCTGCAGCTGGGCAGCGTGTTCTCGTGCACTGCAGGTGTACCAGGAGGAGGAGGAGGAGGAGGAGGAAGCCAAGCCGCAAGTTGTGCCAGAAACAGAAGAGGCAGATGTCTCGGTGAATCTAGGGGTGGATTGGGCTTGGGCATGGGCACTGTCTCGTGTCTCCTGGCGCAGGCAGGGGAGGAAAACGATGGAGACGTGTGCTCAGTAACAAATGCGAGTTGCTCGTTTCTTGCCATCACAGGAGACGTGCGCTGCCGCCGGTGATTTCTACCATGCGTTGCCGTTTCGGTGTAACCACAGCCAGACGAGCTGACCACGAGTTACTCCTCCATGCATGGATTAAAATATGTTTGTAATTATTTTTCTAACGCAAGGCCTAACAGCAGCTGCAATGCAGCACGATCTGTCATAAATAAGGGGATGGAAAAAACTGTAGGCACCACTAACGCCGAGTTTGAAAAAAGTCGATCGAGATGGCACGGCAGTACAGCGGAGAAAACTTTGAACTGAAACAATTTCGCTAAAATCCAGTGGAGAAAATTTCTGAAGTTAACGAGCATGTATCAATAATCACCCAGCACAGATGTTCAGAGAGGACTGGGCAATTAACAATTCGAGCTCGAGGTGACAGAGGAGTCGAGGATGTTTAGTTACCCTGTGCAGAGGGAGGCGATGCTCCTGGACGCGGACGATCACGTCGGGCTTGCGCGATCCGTTCTCCTGGCACCTGCATATGGATCGATCATCAGTTCCAAGGAGGAGGCCGGGCCGGGCGATCGATCAGTCAGTCGAAATCGAGTCGCGCTGATCGAGCCACACACACCGACACACGTACCAGGACTGCACGGCGCGCCTGAGCGCCGGCGGCAGGGACGGGTGCGCCGCGGCGTCCTCCACCTCCGGCGAGAAGGAGCGCGAGGTGGCCGCGGAGGACGACATGGTGGGCGAGTCGAAGCGCTCCTCCTCGTGTTCCTCCTCCTCTTGTTCCTCCTCCTCCTCCTCCTCCTCGTGGTCGTCCTCGTAGATGGTGTCGACAACGCCGAGCTCCTGCCACCCTCTGCTCATCTCCATGCCCCTCTCCCTCTCTCCGATCGCTGCGGCTGCGGCTGCGCTTGTGGTAGGGTAGGGTATAGCAGTGGTCGCAGTACCCGGCGATGCGATGGCATTACAAGGGGATGGAAGGGGGTCAGGTCGTGGTCCGGGGGTGTTAAATCGGGGCGGCAATGAATGCGCGCATGTGTGGCGGGTAAATGCGGTGGCACCCCGCGGCCGGCCCGCCAGCCCGCTTCCCCTCCGATCCCTCCCTGTCCCTGTCCTTTGCCGCGCCAGGGGAGCAAGGGGGCGCCGGCCGGGAGGTTCTGCTCCCCCTGCATGCTCATGCTGCTGCTACGTTTTGATTTTTGAACAGCACCATCGGATCCCTCTGGTCGTTCGTTCAGAACCCGCATGCATAGGGCGGCAGCCGATCCCGTAGCCGTAGGATTTTTTTTTTCCCTCCGTGCACATAAAAAACATCCGTTGAGGAACGAACTTCTAAGGTGAAGGTTGCTTCACATAAAAAACATCCGTTGAGGAACGAACTTCTAAGGTGAAGGTTGCTTCGATGATTGCACAAAGCCGGCAATTTTTTTTTCTGCTGGATTATTTTTCGTTTTTCTTTTGGCGTTCTCGCTGGACTCGGAAGGTTTCATGCCAAATTTTTCTTAGTGGTTAGTGGTGACGTTGAACTTGATATGTTAATCCAATGACATTAAGAGATGACGCCATCCGTTGAATGTTGTTTTGTAACCTACTACTAGCGAACCTGTGTGTGATGATCTAAGAGCATCTACATCAGATCTCTCATATTATATCAGTGTTGCTTTCACAGTCGTTGGATATCCAGGTAGTGACAGACTTCCAGCATGCATTCCAGGATCCGCTCGACTCCACGGAAGAAACGCACTTCGAGCGCTTATGAAGTGCGATGTGACAGGGGATCAGGGACGAAGCCAGGAATTTTCTTAGGGAGGGCTGAACAAGAGCTGCTTGACCGTCGCCGTGCCTGCCGGGGGGCTGCCGCCTGCCGCTGCCGCTCGGCCGCTCGCTGGCTGCTTGCTCCACTGATCCGGCATCGGTAGCCCGGGCTGAAGGCCGCCTTGCCCGCCGCTGGCTCCGTCGCTGCGGAGGATAGAGTGTGTGTTCGAGGAGGCTTGCTAGTCTTGTTAGCACCTCCCCAATTGGTTGCAAAATTTGCATGTAATGTGATTTAAATTAGGTTTATTCAGGTTGTGTTGGCTTCCATCCTTACACAGTAACTATGGATCACTTGGGGATGTTATAACCAGTCAAACTCTTCTTTAGCTTAATAAAATACATGTCACAAGGACACGCTCGTGAAAAAAATCAGGACATAGGAAAATATTTTTGTAGCATATTATTTAAAATTTATCTCATATATTTCTTTAGAATAGGGGCAGAGGGAGTGGTCTACTTTATTTAATAGAGGATGCCTTTTTTTCTAAAGGAGATGATATCTTAAAAATTATTATAAGTATTGGAGATGGTAAAGGAGATTTGAGATGGGATAGGAGATGTCCTACAGCTCCTCCATCTCCCAAAACATAACTTTTTAAGTACTGTATATATAGAAGATATGTTAGATATGGTATCTGACAGAGATGCTCTATCTAACATCTCTTTCCCATGAAGGTTGTTCATTACACTTGCGTTTAATCGATCTGAGGTTGTATATACTAAGGGCCTGTTTGGATGCACCAGCTAAACTTTAATTGGCTAAATTTAGCTGCTAGGCATCTAAACAGTTCAGCTAAAAGAGTAGCTAAACTTTGTCTGGGTTTAACTACTTTCAACCAGTTAAAGCTAGCTAAAATTTAGCTGAGTCTATTAGCTGAAGCATCCAAACATCCCTAGTTAAAGCTTAGTTAGAAAACTTTTAGCTAGCTAAAGTTGTACTTTAAATTTTTAGTTAGCTAAACTTTAATTAGATGCATCCAAACAGGTTCTAAGAAGGATTAATTTGACTTGATGGGCTTCGGCTTTGCACACGGCCAGGGTAAACGCTGCATGTGCTTTGTCCACATCCGGGAACTAAAAGCCAAGCATGCGGCTAGGGTGCACAGGAAGCAAAGGCCTACGGGCTACGGCGCATCTAGTTTCGTGCCGTGGCGCGCCGCGGTGTCCCTTCACCGCCGCGGACTCTCAAGCAGCTCGGCGTACTAGGAGGATTGCACTTCCGCCGTAGTACGTGGGCTGGCTAGCCGGGGGATTTGACGTTCTTGGGCTCGTGATCTTGCGTGTTCGTGCTGGGCTCCCCCCATATATATTCGTCCGGGCCGATGGCACATGGCAGCAAGGGGCGTTGACTTTTCGCTACAATTCCTCCGTGTAGCCGCGTACTACTACTACGGTGTACCACACGGTACGTGCCCTGTGGGCTGTGAGTGTGGTAGCCGCTGGATTTCGATCACACGACTTTGAAAGGGATGGATGGTGGCACGCACGGAATGACGTCATCGATTCATAGCGTCGTCTTCTCTTCTCTTCTTCGTCAGACAAACATGCAAAGGCATCTTTTAAAAGAGGCCGAGAAAATAATGGCTGTCACTGAGAAAAGTCAGAAAACGAGCAAGAGAATTTCGTCGCGGCCTTTGTCAGACTGGGAAGAACATCGCACTGTTGCAGAGTCGTCTTCCTCTTCCGTGACGAGGTTTGGGTTTGTTGCTGCATGCAGTACCGCATATGCTTCATAATGAATTCGATCGCCTGCATGCAGTCCGCGAAGAAGCAAGCGTAGGTACTGCATCCTCTTCATCTTTTGAACTGACGCAATGAATTCGATCGCCTGCAATGCAACGTACTAGCCCCTGCAAGGACATGGACGAAGATTAATAACAAGCGAGGACACAGTGCAGAGCCATAAAAGTCAATGAGGTCTGTGAGACTCTGACTGTGAGATCCAGTGGCAGTTTATGTAGCCTAGCCACAGCTTGACGCAAGAACAGTACATATATGCAACAGGTTCTTCAGATTTTTTTTTTTAAGGAAAAGCAATACAGAAGGTTCATGCATGTTGGTGCCCATAATTTCGTCTGCGGTTTACCTGCATGGAATGGATACCCTGAGTGTTCAGGTTGCTTTTTATATATATGAAAAAAATGAAGGAGATATATAGGTAAATGCATGCGAGACCTGAGTTTGAATGCTTGCCTCCAAACATGTACGCGAGCTGCGGAGACCCTTGAGATCAATGATCAACATCCAGTCCTTGTTGGCGCTGTCGACCTGTGGCAAAGTTCGCCGATCTACTACTGTACAAGCTATCCACAGATTCGTGACAATGATGTAATGGCCATAGCCATTTGTTTCTAGGCTTGCTAACGTGGGCTAACTGCTAAGGACATCAGCATTGGTTGCATCGATGCATAATAGATGATAGATCACGACCTGCGCTCCTCTATATCCATTTCTTGTCTCCTTCAGCAAGAACAAGCTAGGCACTGGAACTCATTGCACAGCAAGATTAAGAAAACGCAAATGCAATGCAGGCGATTTTTTCTTGTGAAAAATTGAATGGATACGAGGGAAATCGGAGAGCAATCTCCTTCTTTGCCTTGCCGAATAAGGCGAAAGCCTCGCTCAAGGCTTGAAAACCTTGAGCAATGTTGTTAGAGGAGTCAAGGGCCTATTTGGCCTTAGCCCATTAGGGTTAATTAGTCGCTTGCTTAGGGGCCAAGTCATACCTCTCTATATAATGAGAGGAGATGTATCAATCTATAATCAAGCAAGAGAGAGAAGGAAATCCCTTCTCTCTTGCCGGGCGTGGGGGCAGCCCCCCCGGCCGGCGTTCCTAGCGCCCAAAACCCTAGCCTCCGCTCCCTCTCACAGCAGCTGCCGCCCTGTGAACAGTACCCGCGGGTACTGTAGCGCGGGTACTGTTCACGCCGTCGCCGCCGCTCCCTCGCACCCACGCAGCCCCAACGACGTCCATAACATCTGGTAATGTTCTCTCCCGGCGGGTGGTTGGCTTCTTTCAGAGCTCTTTTTATCACCCACAATAAAAATTAAAGAAAATCAGAGTGCAGCCTCCCGTCCCCAAACCTTCCCCTATTTGTCTCCAAATCTTTACCGTGTGCTCGTGGGAGAGCCCGGTACGTGAAGAGCGTTCTCCTCATGGCTCTCTTCCACTATGAATTTGCTGTGATGAAATAAGACACCTATGATTAACCAACCAAGTGCAGCTTGGAACCAAGCAACCCCCGATACGTAGTGATAGCAACAGCAAAGTTGATGGCAACACCGACGGATACAATGACACAGCTTATCTTAATTGCTTTGATAGTCTGAGCAAATTATTTGCAAGTTCTCCCTGGTGACCTGCTTCTTTGATTGTACCCACTATAATAAAACAATAAAAAGGATTGCACAGCCATCTATCCCAAACCCTCCTCTATAGACAGATCTAGCGAGGGGCTTAAGGCCCCCTACCACTTCCACAACAAATGCATGCTCTGTTGATAATTGTCGACATAGAAGAGAGAAAAGGAGGGGTGAAGATGACTAGATCCACTAACTAGATCTTCTCCATAAGTTGGGTCATTATATGTGGGGGCGAAGATGACTAGGAGATACAGAGCATGCGAGGGCTACAAGTCACGGATATGAGGCGACTTGTCCACGATAGCAAAGATCAAGACCCAGCCAGTCCTTGCCCGAGCCAAAATTCGCCAATCTAGAAGCTATCCAGATTCATGGCCATGGCCATGTATTTCTCGGCTTGCTAGTTGCTAACGTGAGCTAATCATACTCTGATTGGCATGCACCGCAGCCCATATGACATCACGAGCTTGAGCGTTTGACCTCTGAACCATTTCAGTTGTCCACCATTCTGTTATTCATTTCAGACATGATTGGAATACACAAGTAAAAAAGAACGGCGACTTATACATACATTTATCTTTTTTTCCCCTTCGGAACAGCAAAAATATAGACTGCTTTCACTTTGACCTTACAAGAATGCGCGCCGTGAGCGCCTTGTTACGCTCACGAGTTCGCAGCTTTGTTTAGATTATTAGAATGCAAGGCTAAGAACGAACTAATAAACAGAGCAAATCCGTAGCCAGCTAATTAAGCAGCAACCTCGCCATCGCAGCCCCAACATGCTGAACTGCTGACGCTCACGACGAGTCTTCCAAAGTTCAGAGGCCGCATGCACGTGCGTCGCCCCTCATTTCCGGCGATAAGCCGGCCTGGCGACCACGGCCGGCGCCGGCCTGGCGTACTCCTCGTTGCGACGCCCGGACGGCCTGTCGACGCCACCGAGGCTCGCTGCGGCAGCAGCGGCGGCGTCGGGCAGCTCCGAGTAGTCGATGAGGTGGCGCCTGCTGCCCCCGCCGCGGGAGCTGCCGCCGTCCGACGAGACGGAGCGGTAGCCGCTCCGCTCGTGGCTCCTCCTGATCGCGTCGATCACCAACGGGATCAACCCTTCCATCTGCTATCCTCTTTGGTGGTCGCCGCCTTCGTTTCTTCGCGCTTCTGTTGTGCTAGTGATGATGTCTACGATCCGCTGGGTGCGTGTGCTCTGTGGCGACGCGGCCGGACGCGAGGCTTTATAGCGGCGCGCCGGCGGGCGTGGGCGTTTCAGGGTTTTGACTGGCTGGGCGACAAGCTGGGGAAATTTCGCCGGGCGCGCGGCCGCCTGCTCTGCTGGAATCCATTTCGTCACATGGTCAGCTGGGGAAACCTGGTGTCCGACCGGTCTCGGATAAGCTTTGCCCCGGTTGGTGTGATGGAGTTGTTGACGACCACGACCTGATGATGCTATTGCCCGTGCGAAACAGTGGGCAACCAAAGGGAGAGAGAGGATCTTTTTCTGAGGGTGCGTGCACACGCGATGACACGGAACCGCCGGCCGCGCGCACCACTGTTTTGACCTTCGCAATTGGTTGGGGAGGTATTGATAGCCTCGTCAGCAGAGGATGTCTGACGGTTTTTCAGAGAGCTTGTGCTAATCATCCTTATTACGTCATGATGCTGAGAGTGACAGTTCAACTGATCTGATCAGGGCTAGCTGAGACTGAAATCAGGGTAGACATTGCCCCCCTGGTTTTCGTTTAATCCGGTTCCGGGCTTGGCCACAAGTCAGTGTGTATCCATCTTTATTTTCTTCGAACGAGCAGAGTGCATCCATTTGGGCTTTGGTGGAACTTGATACAGATCATTCCACTTCCACGACTTGTCCGCATGACTTCATCTCCTTTGTAAGTATAAATTCGTCTGAAATTTGGGGTGTTATAATAATAAAAATAATTTAAAGAGCTTAGGTAAATAAACATGTTTTGAGCATATATCAGCACGTTCATCACGTGGCTGGACATGCATGCTTAGCCCACGAGTTGTGATTGTAGTAGCAGGCCCAAATGTTGCAATTAGCTAGGAAGATGCACGGGCGCAATTGTACGCCTCTTTTCAAAGACTGGGTGAAGCTGACTGCTGCCGCCACCATCAGCTTGACGGGGCATGCTAAACGCGTGCATCTTGTGAATTTGTTCATGGGTGGGGCCGCGAGTCTTGCGACTGCAGGTGCCGAGTTTATTTTATCCGCGTTTCCAGTTTCGGCTGTCAGGTCGCCGATCCTGCGGGCAATCTGACCACGCAAGCGCAACCGCCTGCGGGGCAAAGATTTCTGCCGGCGAATTGCGCTGCCGCGCGACGGCTGACGGCACAGCAGCGGCCAGCAGGGTCGCGATTGCGACTTGTTTCCTGGGCAACTTCCTCGCTACGTGGCTAGCGACCCTGACGTGGAAGGTTCATCAGCAAAGAAAGATGCCTGCCCTTCCAGAAGACGTATTCTCAGCTGCCCCAGATTTCTTTTGTCCAGCTTCGATCAGGATTAGAAACCTTATCGGGTGGGAAATGGGGATTATATAACGTTCTGTCTGCAGTGTCCATTTCGTTCAGAAGAATCTAGTGCTCTTCTTTTCCCCCCTTCACCACATCCACATCCTAATCCAGCCTTCTTTTTTAATATATGAACTCGAAAATATACGTATGCATTGTAACCGGACTTGACTTGTGAAGATTTATTTAGTGAGAGAATGGACTCCTTTTTTCTCATTTCATACCAATACTAGGATCCACAGCTGCCTGCCATTGTGGTATCGAGCCCTGAAAACTGACGTAATTTCCATGCATTAGTAATTGTGCCCGGAGACGGCTTGACGCTGACGCAGCATGTTAGGCGCATGCATCAGACTTCAGACTGCCGCAAAAAAAAAAAAAAAAAAAGTTCAGACTCGCAAATAGTTCACCAGGGAACGAAAACTCTTCAGGGTTCAGACTTCAGACTGTCGCAAAAAAAAAGTTCACTCGAAAATAGTTCACCAGGGAACGAAAACATGAAAAGAGGCAACATGATGACACAGAATTGCAAAAGCTGCAAAAACTCCATATATCATAGCTTCGTCGTTGCAAAAACTGCGATAGTAGCAGCTTGCAATCAGAGTCACAAAGCATTAAAGCAACAACCTTAGTACACAGACAAAGCAACAACCTTAGTACACAGACTCGCAAAAGCAGCATAAAAGCACCAAGGAAACGGCAATCGTTAGCCTTTTTAGGTATAACTCCCTGACACAGTACTGACACGATGAAAACAGGACATTAAACATCCCTTAAATACGATAACTTCGTGGCACGTTACTGCCATGGTTTGTGCACTTAAGAAAGGTATCTTCTCGACGCATTACTTCAATGATTGTGATAAAGTAAGGTATCTTCTCGTCACATTACTGCCATGATTGTGAATCAAAATCATCTTTGTCTTAAGCTCCTCCCGAAGAGGTTGATGCTGGCCCATGCCCATTAATCTTTGGATCTGAAAGAAAGAGGATGAATAGTCAGACATAAATAGTATAAATAGTATGGAATAATGCAGAAAACACATATCTTCACACAGGTTGTTTCTTACAGTTGCTTTTCGTGTGTTCCTGCGTAGGTATAGCATGTTCGAGCTGTTGCGTCCTTCCATGGGCCAGCACAGGCATGAGGTTGGCTGATTGCTAATCAGAGTCTTCATACACATCGTCATCATCAGAAAGCTCATCAAAGGAACGGATATCCAGCTGGTAGCGCAACATGCCACCAATGCCACCAAATCCTCTACAGAACTGTGATCCCTCCTGAGACTTGTTGGTCACAAACTCCAGCGAGCAACCAAACTTCTTGTACTCATTGGCAAACCATTCTAAGAGAGACATTTTTTCCTGAACTTCAAGATCAGTATTGGTAGATGGGTCACGGAAATTGCTCTGATCAGCTTCCTGCTCTTTGTTCAGATGTTTTATAGTAATTTCCCCAGTAGCACTGTTCTTGAGAGTATATCTGTTGATATCCAGATTTTCCCACACTATCAGGGTCTCAACAGCACCCATTTCAAGAGCCTTTAGGGTGTCATCAACACCGAAGACATATTTCCCAGTATCCTGACTGATCTCTTCAAAATACTTGCCAATTAACTTCTTCTCTTGAATGAACTTCACATTTGCAAGAATTTCAGCAGACAACTCAATAGCTTGGTTGAAACCATTCTCGCCGCCATAAGAAACATCAACCACATTGAGTATCTTGGCTTGGAGTCGCTGATCGAACATGTCAGATTGGCTCAGCTCAGTCTTAAAATCAGCAGAACCAGCAAGAATCAACCCTGCAACATTAGGCTGACTCGTAGCTGGATTGATAAAAAACTGGGTGGCAAGTTCAGCTGTTTTACGGACATAGTTATGGCGTTTCTCCATCCGAAGACGAGCAAAACGCAGAGCAGACTGTCCTCCTCTACCGTGCTTCTTTGGGAGATCAACAGTGAATTTGTGAAGCACTTCACGGGTATTGCCACTTAGTGTTCCAAAAAGAGTACCGTTACCATCCATGACAATGAACCCAAACTTGTCATCAGATTCCAAGAGCTCATTTAGCGCCTCAGTGTGGAACTTGTTGTCACAAAGGTACAGCGACACGTTGATAGGCTTGAAGGGCTCAAAATCAATAGTAACTTTCTTTTCCTTTCCGTCTTCAGTAACAATAGTTCCAGTGTACAGAACCAATCCATTAGGAGGCACTTTGTTGTAGAGCTTCAACCTCTGCTGAGCTGAGGTGATGGCAGCCAACACAGATTGACGATTAACTCTACTCTTGATATTTGAGGCAGTTCCATATTCATCACCTAACATCTTAGCCACTCGAGCAATCTGATCACGTGGAGGCATGATTAGAGAGATCATGCTTGTGCCATTGCCTCTGGCTGACTCCAATGCCTTGATCAGCTTCTTGATCTTCCAAATCTCAATGTTCCTGTCTGTCTCATGGCTATCAGACATCTTGACAGAATCTGGATTATCCTGCAGACCACGGAAACCAGCAGAAAAAGATTTGAGAAGATCACTTCAAAAAGATGAAGATAGAGAATGTACTAATAAAATTGTATTAGGAGTTACACCGTCCCTCTTTTGTTTTGGTTAACATGAATTGAGTTCCTCACGACCCACTCAGACCACCATTAACATCAAACTTAATTATCCACACAAACAAAAAACCGGACAGAAATTACTTCAATGGAACAAGCATACTTTACAGTTTACACAATCCAGACTCGGAATAAAAGAATAGGCAACATACGGCCTATATATAAAGACTACATCAACACAGATTTATGACAAAAAATTTCAGTAATGAAAAATATTCTAATCAAATACGAGACATAGTTTGCTAGCAATGGTTCCTTAGTGCCAACAGTGAACCATTCAAGGCTTGAAAACAGTAAGGTTTCATATGCATTTGAACAGAAACACAATGTGTGTCCATTGGTAGATATCTCAATCTCAAATTACTTTGCAATGTCCAGCAAGACATCACCATCCTATAAGGAAACCACTTTGCTAGAAATTTTGGGTTCACAAATGAAAAGAATTATAAAAAGAATAAACAAAGGAAATCAAATAATAAGCATCAGCTAACAAATTGAATAAGATCTTTCTATAAGTTGTGACTGTAACAGTTTCGATAACAGTTTCGATAAGATGCAACTACTACAGAACTTTGCCCTTAACATTGGCCGACAAAATTCTGTCATAATGTAACTTGGACAGCTTGGAATCTTGTAACATTCAAGTATACGGCAATAGTAAAGACAACTCAAGCTCATCTCCTAGCACATACAACGTCTACAACATTGCACAACTATTAAATCATTAGTGTTTAGAGTTGTGACAAATTCTGTCATAATGTAACTTGGACAACTTGGAATCTTGTAACATTCAAGTATACGGCAATATTAAAGATAACTCAAGCTCATCTCCTACTAGCACATACAATTTCTACAACTTTGCACAACTATTAAATCATAGAAAATCAGCTGGGCAATGAATGAAATACTTAATGAGACAATGCAGTAAACAAGCAAGGCAGAAATAGCTTGAATGTAGCTGTCAAACTAGACAAGAACTGCTTTTGCTCAGTGCTTGCTTGGGGATATCTATGGACAATCTAACAGATATGTACAGCCTGCTTCTCTTAACTTGAAGCACCACACTGTGAATTTATAAACAACAATTCACCAACTCATAATGGAAAAACATTTCCTCATACCCCTACCCCGCCCACCTCCAAGAATTATATCGAAAATAAGTACTCAGTGTTGTTATAAAATCCCTACTCATACTCTCCGACATACCGAACAAATCAAACCGAACAAAAAGCAAAACCTTAGAACTATGAATACAAGTACAGCATGGATCTACAAATATACAATCTAATAGCACGTGAACAGATTATACGAAACTTTGAGGAACAGTCAGCCCTAACAGATCTCGAATCGCGACGGCAGATCGTCTCAGAACTAGACCCAATCAGCCAAAACCACGTCAAAATACGAACACCAAACCCCCTTACGGCCACCGAATTTGACGATTCCGTTAACCAACTACCAAGCGAACGACGATTCCGTTAACCAACTACTAAGCAAACGCCCTGCACGACCCGATCGGGTCCTATAGACTCGCGAAACCACTACGCAACACCCACAGAACGGTAAGAAATCAACAGCGCTGCGAGACACAATCGGTTCGAGGACGAAAGGATCGGGGCTAGGGTTCGTTACCGAGGACCGAAGCGACGGGAGGGGGAGGCGGCGGCGGGGCCGAGGGGAATTGGGGAAAGCAGGAGGGCGGGGGGCGGTGGGGGATTCTGGGGAGCCTTGAAACCCTGGCGCGTCTGGTTGTCGGCTGGTGTGGCCTGATAAGGCACGGGCTGATATACCGTGTCGCGGCGGCCTGGCGGGCGGGCGGCAGACTGGGTTTACCGCCCGCGCCGGGCCCGCGTGCAGTGTGAGCAAGTTGATTCGGGCGGCCAAATCTTGGGCTGCTGTTGCCCCATGCCCCTTGCCCTGCCCGACTCGGCTCGTCGAGCTCGTGGCTCGTACTGGGTAGACCGCACGGTAACATGCGTGCGGACTACGATGGCTGGAGCAGGGCGCTGGGCTCCAGTTGCGATGCGGCTAGACCGCGCGGTAACTAAGCGGCGGCTTGAGCGAGCGTTGCGTGCGGACTACGATGGCTGGAGCAGGCCCGCGGCCCAACCAATGAAGGCCTTGGTCAAGGGAGCCCAATCTATTTGTAGGATTCTAGGCCGAATGCGGCGACCCAAAGGCCACACGTCAAAGATGCCAAAAAATGTCCAGCATGGGCCGAACTGGTTTCGTCAGGAGGAAAAAAAAGGAAGGAACAAAAAAAAATACAGAAAGGCCCATCAATTACCATACAGGTTTGCAACGTTCGGTCTACCTACACAGTACGACTGTTTCTCGCCAAGAGACGCTTTCTGGGTTCACAGCATCATAGTTGTCTTTCATCGCAAAAAAAAAAAAAAAAAAAGCATCATAGTTGTCTTTTTCTCGAAGCGTCCGTTCCTCCGTAGCGAAAGGGCGACTCTGGCGATTTCTTCTACCTCCGCCGGATCCACCGGCTTCCTCACCTCCGGTGGCTTTTTGTTGGCGCCCGGTGGGGGGGGGGAGGTGAGGATCCGGTGGAGGGTGTATATTTTCCCTACTTTTATAGTAGTTTTAGGTCCCCTGCGATTGTGCGACTAGTAGAGGCGACGCCGCTAATCCGAATAAGGCGTGTCGGTCCCTCCTCCGCCTCGTTGGTCTGCGCTCCATCGGCCGACGAAGGGTCGGGCGGCTGCTACCACGCCAGATCTTGGGTTTCCTTTGAAGCTCTGGATCTTGTTGGTGAGGCCTTTTGTCCCTTCTTCGGCTTCCTCAAGTCTGGCGACGGCGTCGTCGCCCTCTCTGGCGAGGCTGTAGGAAGGTATGCCTACCAACTTGGGAAACCGGTTTGGTCTTTAGCTCCCATCTCTGGTGGTTTTCTTTCTCTCTGGGATGCTCTGTTCTCCGTCGAACTGGGGCAGACGACGGTTGTGGCGTCTGACATCCGGTTCTTTGGTGATGCGATGGCCTTTGGCCATCTTGCTTTTTAACTGCACGTTCGGCCGCGTAAAGCGTGCGTCGGTGTTGCCGGTGTGCCGCCTGGGTGCCGCTCAAAATCTCGGTGTTGTTCGTCGGGAGGATGGTCGGCTTCAACGAGTTTGTTTAAATTTGTCGGAGACGATGCCAACCGGGAGTAGCTTGCAAAGATGTGGTTGTAATCTTTTTTATCTAAGTTGTCTTTGTAAGCGTTGGATTGTAAACCATCAGAATTATATGTGAAATATATTCCCGGTTTCTAAAAAAAACTGTTTCTCGCCAAGAGGAGAGGAGTACCGGTTGCATGCTCTGTTCTATTCGACTGTCTGTCTATCTTCTCTTCTGCTTCGCTGGTACTGCCGGTCAGACCGACGTGAGACACCACGCCACACGCCATTGTTCCAAATGGACACCACCGATCGCCGCCGTCAAATTGTGCTGTCGTCTACTCCTTCCGTCCCACAAATAAACGCTCTTATTTGACTTTTATAATTTTAATTTGACCATTCGTCTTATTTAAAAAACTTTAATAAATATTATTTATTTTGTTATGACTTATTTTATCATTAGAGATATTTTATAATAATTTATTTATTTTGTTATTTGTATAAAAAAATTGAAATAAAAGCGAATGGTCAAACCAAAATCATGAAAGTCAAATCGAGCGTTTATTTGTGGGACGGAGGGAGGAAGACAGCAGCAGCACCAACAAGTAATCCCGCCTGACCATCCGGTGTCACCGGATGTTGTCTACTCTTGGGCTTTGTTCGGTTCAGTAAAAAAACTTGCATTCGAACTCAGTATTAGCACTTTTGTTTGTATTTGGTAAATATTATCCAATCGTGCACCAACTAGACTCAAAATATTCATCTCGTGATTTACAACTAAAGCGTGCAATTAGTTATTTTTTTTTTCTTATACTTAGTGCTCCATACATGCGGGTAGAAATTGATGTGACGGAGAGAGAGTGGAAAACTTGCAACTTTCATTCCAACTGAACAAGGGCTTGGTTGAGAATTGTGAAACATATATATCTAACCTAACCTTACTCCTAAAGTTGTATACCAACTGCCCAAGACTCAAATCACTGTGCTCACAGCAGTACTCCCTCCAAAACCGTCGATTCCATATCAGATGGCCACAGGGTCACCAGCTCTTCTCCTTCCAGAAAGCTCCACTGTCTACGCCAGGCTCCGATGAAAAAAAGAAATAAAAACAATCCCTAGCCACTTTGCTCCTCTCTGTTGTCTCGCCACCGCTGCCGCATGGGCATCCCCGGCATCCCATCGCCCACCGCCTCCCCCATCCGCACTCCTCCCCCTGTCCCCGTCCACATCTCCTCCGTTGCCGCATAATGCGACCACCTGCGTTTGTAAGCAAGATGGGGCCTCCTCTGCGCTTCGCCCTGCTTTTCGTCGTTGCTCGCCCTAGAACCGCTGCCGCCACGGTGCGGCGTGGAGCAACACCACGGGCGGGCCCCGTCGGTGGCAGACCTCCCGCCACGGCGCCGTCCGGTCGAACGCCGCCCGGTGGCCGAGGCGGTCACCGCCTCCCCGGCACGGCTCGCCCAGCACCACCTGCAATCGATGATTGTTACGGTCTCCATGGACCTTGCTTTCCTCTCACATTTTTTTTTCTTACAGGAGAGGAAGAAAAGGTGCGGGAAAGGGAGAACCGCTGCCTGCTCCCCGTATCGCCCTCACGGCCTCTTCCTCGCCGGACCTCAGGCCTCTTCATCGCCATCCCTCTCCTGATCCAAAGCGCAACATCGGCGACCTCAAGGCATAACCGGTGTAATTGGTGAACTTGCTGCTGGAGGAGCACATCTGGAAGGCCGGATGGCCTCCATTCTGGACAACATTGTAAGCCCCCCGCCTTTTCTTCCTTTCATCTTTGCTTTCTTCAGATTTCTTCTGTCCAATACTCTTGGATTCTAGCCTGATTTCGCTCGTGGATGGATCCCGTTACAGAGCTTCTTCCTAGCGATGACCAAGATCGTCGGCACGCTCCCCAGGTCACGTTGTGTCAACACCATCTCTGCCTGCCTTAGGACTGGCATATCCACTAATTTCCCATACCCTCTGCTGCTCTGTGTCCATTACAAAAATCTATTCTGATTATACTGCAACTACTATCCTTTATTTCCATGAAACGATGACACCTTTTATTCGCTGCTGTTCTATCATGGAATACAGCTTTACCTTTAAGATGAGTAGAGCCTCAGATCAAATACATGTTCCTAGAGTACTAATACTATTATACCTACTGTCCTTAGTATAAGGAATCAACTAAATAAATTATCCTCTCTTTATCCTTTTAACTGCTACTAAGTATGGAAGTGTACAAAAAATTAATCTCCTGCTACTACAGCCTAATACAACCCTGGATTGCTGCAAAAAATTTATGTTTACCTAGGTATGGTTTTATCCAATCATATAAAGGTGAATTATGTACCTCTAGAAGTTTTTCTTTGGTCCATCTAATGGAATGTCTCATACTGTCAGTTTGAGTTCAGTCCTAAAAAATAGTTAGGCCTATGTTTCTTAATTTAAATTAAATTTAAATCTCTACACTTTTCTATGCAGCAACTCAACATTTCAGTCCTAAAAAATAATAAAGTCTATGATTTTCAATTTAATTTAAATTTAGATCTCTAAATTTTTTTATATGCAGCAACTCAGGTTATGTAGCCAAATGCAACATGTACTTGCACGAATGTGCCTCTTCTCTCATTTTTGATGGCTCCTCTCATCAAGATAGGCTTCTCCAGTTGATCTATTTATATTAGTGTAATTTTTCAATTCAGCTTCAAGACCAACTTGGTTTAATGTAATTTTTCATTTTCCCTTCAAAAGCCCAACTTGGTTTACTAATATATTAGCTTCACCATTTTCTAGAGTCCATATAATGTATCCTTCACTCAGTGAATTGTTTTTTTTGCATGTTTATTTTACCATATATATCAGCTTCAACCTCCCATATTGTATCAGATTGAAATGGCTGGTGGATGTTGTCCCATTAATATTTTGTATTTAGCGATGATGAATGACCGCTCAAAAATGGTGGCCCTACTGTATCAGTCAATTCAAACTAATATTGGATCTACATTTTTCACAGTACAAATTCCTCGCTCATGGATGATGCGCACCACGTGGTCGATGATTTGCCTCCACAACAACTTCTGTTGCTAACCAAATAACCATATTCAGCTTTCTGCAGGAAAGAGGATGCAAATGGACATCCATGGTCAACAAGGAGTCCTATGTGTCCAAAACAAGCAAACAAGAAGCACAGAAGGTACCCCTGCTCAGCAGTTAATTCAATTTTCAAAGCCTAAAAATGCCAATCTGGGATGGTGCTCACTGTATGTGTTTGTGCCCGAGTATAAACTGATGTAGCCATGCTTCTCACCAAATATAATTTTCTTGGCCAAGTCGTGCCCACCACCATGGCACCACCTTAGCTTATGATATGCATCATCTCCCATTGATGATGCAGACAGAGTACCATATGGCTCAAAAGTTAATTTAATTTTTCAAGCATATGCTCCTACATAGTTGCGCAGCAAGAAAGTTCAGAGCAAACCCATGACTTGACCTGGGATTAGGCTCGCCATATGTTACTCCATATCCAGTGTCAAGATGAATGCATAGCATCAACACTGGGTACATGAGCTTATCGTTTTTTTTATAGTACCTTCGCTGGTGATTCACTTGGCAGCTGTTACACTTGCATCAAGAGTAAGCCACTGAATTTTACACTCAATTTCTTCGTGTCCTAGGGAACTTGCAACTGTGTAAGTCCATGTATAAACTGCCACTTGAAGCTAGACGATGGTGTTATTCCGCATCAGTTGCACCAGGTAAGTGTCCGTTCTTTAACTTAATGAAAGGTGCGTCCAGTTTGTTTCACTGATCTCTGCTGATTAGCTCCCAAGTTCGTTTGGTGAAAGAGTTCACCTATAGCCCATTGCTATGTGCTCATTCTACGATGATCACCTGCATATTATCCATTCTAAAGACCTACACTAATGCCCATCCTTAATCTAAATCCTTTGGCCACAATAATCTCCTGGCTATTCATTTTTGCCACTGAAAGGGATCCAAAATTCATATTGTTTATATCCTCATTATATTGTTTATATCCTGAAAATGTCTATATGGACTTGCTATTCACTTGCCCACACTAATCGTTGCACGACTTATGAATGAAATCTTTTGTTTCATGATTAACATGCAAAGGTCAAAACCACAACAGCACAACTGATCATGATTTCCATTTATAGGTACCAGATGACAAGGGAGATAACCAAAATATATCATGTCCAAATATTATGGAATTGAGGCAATCCAATCGAAGTGACATGGGTTTATTGTTCATATCCTTAGATCTACTTAAATTTCAGATTTGAAGAGATATTATTTGAAGAGATGTTATGCCCCGTAATTATGGATACTACCTTGAGAAATTATTGGCAAACATTCATGTTGCAAAATAAAGCTATGCCCAAATTTAAATGTTTTCATTTTACTCTATTTTTGTTCTTTCTCATTCAATTGTGGCTGCAGCACTGCCCCGCGGCAACGCGCGGGGTACCGACTAGTTGTGTCTACAATCTGGAATGGTCTACTAGTTCCATTCTTGTACTCCTACATATACATGGCTCCTCAAAACTCAATTTCTGGCGCCGCCTTTGAGTACGATAACTAGGGTGCCTAATCAATATTTGTCGTGTACTGAATGATTCCACTTGCCATTTTAACCTGCGAGGTTCCAAAACCAAACCTAATGATTGTCACCGTTGGTCGCTCAGAAAGAATAAACAGCTGCAACCACGCTAATCAGGCCATGATTAATCAAGTAGCTATTTCCACTTAGCAGGCATTACTCACTCGCTCTTCACTTAGTCAGTCAAGACTCGAGAGCAAGGAAGCCAGCGCTGTTAATTAGTGCTAAATGACGCAGCTTCGCAGTGGCCCAACCGCACAGGGTCAAATCAAGGCACGAGCTGAGCCCGGTGTGAGTACGTGCGGCAACAGACGCGTTGGTATTGACGTATCGTTTCCTTTCTGGGTCAAGCACGGCGTACTTTTCTTCACCTCGCTGCAGACTGACGCAACGCAAAGCAAAAGGTTCACTCGCTTTAGCTCTCTGGCTCTCCATGACTCCAACTCCATCGTCTATCCTTGGTCGCCGTGGCCCATGGAAGATTCAGGCGTTCTCCCTCGCGCCGGATATCGCAGCAGCTTTGCCTTTTCCAAACGTCAAGAAAGCATTGAAGCCGCGTCGCATGTGATTCAGGTGAGCGGATTTGTTGTCAAACAAAAAGACCCAAGGGCTCTGCGATTTTTTTTTGCTGCTACTCTTGGTCATTGGTTAAATGGTTACTGATCGATTTGGAATCGGACACGCGTAGGTCTTGGGCTAGGTGCGTGAAAACTTTTTAAACGATTGCGAGTGCCACTAGTTGGTAGTTTCATACTTTACGGCCTACTGATACGTACTCCTAGTAGAGAGCAAGTAATAATCTATCAGAATCACATTCCCCTCGTGACACTTGCCCCTTAAGTCTGCAACTTTATGTCAATTTGCACAGAAAAACAGTATTAACCCTCTTATTGAAAAAAAACAGCATTGACTCCAAGTAGAGATTAGGTGCTACAATAACAAGACTCATCGCCAACTAATATTCAGTAAGTCAACTACACAATATTAAGTCAGTCGAGTCAACCAACAGTATAGTCTTCCTGCATCTCCCTTAAATATTTCGCTGCAAATGCTTTGCCATTCCTCTCGCAGTCGCAGCCATTCAAATAGAATCAGCAATGCGGACAGGCCCAAGCCCGGCCCAACTCACAACTACCCGAGCATATCCGTTCTTCCTCCATCCTCCCCAAACAAAGAAGCTCGTCCGGCCTCCGATGGGTCACTGCTCCGCGGGCCCGCTGCGCCAGGTAAGCCTGCCCCCACCACCCGAGACAGCGCAGCGTGGTGCACGCCAACGTGGACCTGTCCCAACCCGCACGCGCACTGCCGCCCTCACGTGCACCCCGTACGCGCGCCGTTGGGGCCTGGGGGCCCCGTCTGACGTGTCACGCCCGCCGGTCTGCCCCGCTAACGAGATGCGCGCCTCCTCCCCCGTCCGTCGCGCCACGATCCAACGGCTGGCGCTCCACGCCGTGTCTCACGCCGTTCGACCGTCGCTCGCCACGCGGTGGACAAGCACCGTCTGATACGGATCTGACGGCGGCAGTTGCGGTAGAAATGATGGCCAGAAAAAGTTAAAAGGGCGGATTAGTTAGCGCGAGAGGGTTAACCCCCGCCCCACCCCTTCCTTATTTCATTCGCGTCGCCACCGCTCGCTCGCTCGCCTCTCCATCCAAACGCAAAGCAAAGCACCCAATTCCATTCCCCCACTCGGGGCTCCCGGCCTCCTCCGCGGCTCCGCCCTCCTCCTCCCTCGCGTCGCCTCGCCGCCTTCCGGCATTTGCTCCAGGTCCGAGCCGAGCCGCGCGATACGAGGCTGACGAAGGGGATGGAGTCGGACGCGTCCACCTCCCCGCGGCGGCGCAGCACGAGCTGCTACAGCGACAGCGGCGACTCCTCCTGCTCCGAGCCCTTCAGCGAGTGCGGCAGCGACGACCTCTCCTTCACGCCCGCAGCGGCCGCGGGCATCCACCGCCTGCTGCTCTCCTGCGCGGCCGAGGCGTCGGAGGACGCAATCTCCTCGCTCGTGGCCGAGCTGGAGACGCCGTCGCCGTCGCTGGACTCGCTCCGCCGCGCCGCGATGGAGCTCCGGCTGCTGGCCAAGCACAACCCGGACAACCGGGTCCGCATCGCCGCGGCGGGCGGCGTCCGGCCGCTCGTCAAGCTGCTGTCGCACGCGGACCCGCTGCTGCAGGAGCACGGCGTCACGGCGCTGCTCAACCTCTCCATCTGCGACGAGAACAAGGCGATCATCGTCGAGGCGGGCGCGATTCGGCCGCTGGTGCACGCGCTCAAGTCCGCCGCGTCGCCCGCCGCGCGGGGAGAACGCCGCGTGCGCGCTGCTCCGGCTGTCCCAGCTCGACGGCGCCTCCGCGGCCGCCATCGGCCGCGCGGGCGCCATCCCGCTGCTGGTCTCCCCTCCTCGAGACCGGGGGCGCGCGGGGGAAGAAGGACGCCGCCACGGCGCTCTACGCGCTCTGCAGCGGCGCGCGCGAGAACCGGCAGCGCGCCGTGGAGGCCGGCGCCGTGCGGCCGCTGCTGGACCTCATGGCCGACCCGGAGTCCGGCATGGTGGACAAGGCCGCGTACGTCCTCCACTCGCTCGTGAGCTCCGGCGAGGGCCGCGCCGCCGCCGTCGAGGAAGGTGGCATCCCCGTCCTCGTCGAGATGGTGGAGGTCGGCTCCTCGCGGCAGAAGGAGATCGCCACCCTCTCCCTCCTGCAGATCTGCGAGGACAACGCCGTCTACCGCACCATGGTCGCCCGCGAGGGGCGCTATCCCGCCCCTCGTCGCCCTGTCCCAATCCTCCTCCGCCCGCCCCAAGCTCAAAACCAAGGTACACACCACGTCACATTTCCCCACATTCATTCATCAACAAAAATATTCAATCAATTCGCGCTTCTCAGCTTGCTTAACCCAATCAATTCCGTTTCCGATTGCGCAGGCGGAGTCGCTGATCGAGATGCTGCGGCAGCCGCGGAGCCCGAGCATCCGCGCGCGACCAGCGGCGGTCGTTGCGGCGGAGTGACGGCCCCCTCTTCCCAATCCCCCCCACCTTGGTCGTGCGTGCCAGAGCCAGCATCCTTCTCTTCTTCGGCGAGACGCCCCGGCGCCGGTCGGCCGGCCAGCCGGCGTGCGCGTGTAAATACCAAGCAGCGTGTTTGCGTCCGCGAGCGAGCGAGTGTACAGTTTCCTCAAGCGAGATGTCGTCCGGAGGATCGAAGAACAATCTAGTCTCCCTGTAATCTCTTCCTCCCAAACCTTCCTTTTGTTCCGTTTCCACTTCCAGATTCCACCCCAGTTTGGTTGCTTCCTCGCCGCCGGCCGCGGCGTGGCACAGGTGTGCGTGCCTGCGTGGGTTGGGTTGTGCTTCTCCTTGCTAGTCGTAGCAGTGTGTACGTAGGTGTGTGTGCTACGTCAGGAAATCAAGTTGATTTTCCGATCCAGTGGTGGATACGAGCAAAGCCTACTATGATTTTCTGTTTGGTCTCGGGTTGGTTGAGAACCTGCTGCAATCGGGATTGGATGATCCCGCTGTTCCATTCGGTTTTTAACTTGTCCGTGACGTTTTCACTTGTGGTTGTTTTTCCCCAGCGAGGCAGCGACGGCGAGTGGTGCTTGCGGTTATTACCCACCCACACCACCGTCGTCCATCGGTCCGGCCGGGTCCCTGCTCCGTGGCACGAACGGCGGGCGGGCGCCTGCCCGTCGGGTCGTTGTTCGTTGGCCGTGACTTGGTAAATCGGCAACCTTTACCGGTTCAACCGATCGCGATAGCGCGCGCTATTCTAGTGCCATCTTTGTCACCTACTTGGGTGTCCTCTCCGGCGCCACCGAAAAACCGGGCGGCTCTCTCTCTCTGCTGCCGCTCCTCTCCTTCTTGTGGTCTGGATTCTGGAAGATGAACGGTGGGGCCGGAGCTCCTGTCCAAGCGGTAAAGCTGACACGTTCTTGGCTGGCCCGGTGGCAGGCCGATTATTCGCAGGAGAGAGCTGAAAACGACGGTGATCTCTCTCTGGCAGATGAATCTAGCTGGTGGCGCCGTGGTAGCTGCTGCAGTCCCTCTCCCGGCACCGGGATATCGTTTGTTTCCCGAGTCGTGCAGCGCATGGGCGCGCATGGCGCCCGTCCCTTTCGCCCCCACCTCTCGCGTCGACGCTTTCTGTCGGCGATTTGGATTGGGTACTGTATCTTCGGAGATCTGAAAATCACGAGCACATCAATCGCTTGTCCCTCGGGAATTTGGCGCTACCCATCCCTGCCAGAATGTATCCCTGCACGGCGGGACTCTACTGGTTTGGGAATGACGTCGGTGCATGGCAAGTACTGTACGAGCGATCTGTCTGATATTTTTCCCCTTCTAGCTCAACGAGTTTCACAACAGGGTTAAGTTCAAAAAAGTTTCACAACAGGGTAAGGTGAAAGTAGTGTCGGTAGCCAAGAGAGAGAGAGAGAAACGCTATGGCAACCAAACTTCGCCGGAACTATAACAGAGTCACCTGAGTTCGACGACGAGACTACCCCCGACCCCCTAGTTATGCCCTGCCCACTCAGAATCCGACGTGTCTGTAGAAGCTGTAGCGGTGTACCCAAGTGTCACGCATTTATCACTACCAGTGGGAACTCAATTACCTAAACTCCAGGGCTCTTTCCAGATTAGTTAATGTTGCTCGTGCGCCTTTGACAGTCCCCGCCACTTGCGCACTTGTTCTCTTGTTAGAAAACTCCCGGGGAATCATCGTTGCGTTGCCGCCATGGTCCAGCCACTGAAGACGCAGGCACCAGGCGGGCTCGGTGATGTCCTAGTGTACAGTCACCCACGCATCGGCATGAGCATGACAGGTTCATGCATAATTGCAGCTTAATTTCATTATCCCATGGATTCTTTTAGTTATTTATTACTCAAGCAAACGGGAACCACTTCTTCCTTCCAAAAGAACAGGGAACTAACGCAATGGGAGCCACCAACCAACCCAGCGGATCGACCTCCACTCCACAGCACCCAGCCACCCACGCACACGTACACATGCTCTGCCGGCTGCCGCAAAACGGACGGACATGTGACGCGAGGCGCGGGCACGCCCCGCGCTCTCCTCGCCTCGCCCCGGTCGCTCGCCCGCGCCCCCACCGGATCACAAGGAGATCGCGCGTCGCCCGTCCGCCGTGCGCAGCCCGCCACGTGTTAGGGACGCCCGGCTCGGGCCTGAAAGCAAAAAAGCGCGCGAAACGCCTGGCGACGCTCCACTCGCTCGTTCCCCAGAGATTCGCTCGCGCGTTTCGTTCGGCCGCCGCTTCCGCTCCGGACGCCGGCCTGAGTATTGCGGTTGCTGTTGTGAACACCGGCCATGAGCCCACGACGACGCGAGTGAGTGGCAATGATGGGCTGACTGGGGGCCGCGCCGCGCCGGCACCCACCAACACCATGATAGACGGTGCCCACGCCGGCACGCCGCCCCTTCTCCGGGCACCGGCGACGAGGATGAGGAGGAGCCGCGCTAGCTGCGACACATGCAGAACCGGGTCGCCAATCATGTGGCGCCAAATGCTGCTCTTCTTTTGCTGGATGCGGCTCAGAGAGATATTCTCGTTGCCTGCTTAAGTTACGTGCGTCGGGTGCGCTCTGTCGCAGTGCGCATGCGGCTCCCCTTTGGGCTACCCGGCGACCCGGGTAACACTGCTCATCTTTCCTTTTTCAGGCGCAGCATGAGCCTTTTATTTTATCAGGCATTGTTATTTTTAGGGGGTTACACAATTATATTTTTTACTAAATTATTGATGTACAAATAGCTATACACTAGTTTTAAAACAGTGGAGGATCGTAGTCATATCAATTCTAGATGTGCGTTGTATCATGTTATAATTGAAGAGGAGGGCTATTTGCATATGTAACAATCATTGAAGATTAGAAAAAATAAATTGAATATGTAGAGTTTTATTTTTAAAAAGATTTTTGTTTGAAGAATTACGAGATTTGAAGTTAGAATAGATGAGATATAAACTTTTTAAATTTATTGGCAAAACGTAGATGAGAGGAATTTGTAATTTTAGATTTTTGAATGATAAAAAAGAGGTCGAAAATATTTTGATAGGCTTTGGAGTGGTTTTAGTTTATTTACGAATTTTTAAATTTTTCTAATAAGGAAAACTTTTCTATGTAACGTTTCTTGTATACGCCGTAGCATTTTTTTTTTTTGTACAGTGTACGTTAACCCGCAGATCCTCGGCGTGGCCCTCCGAAGCGTCGACGTCCCTCCGAAGCGTCGGCACAGCGCTGAGCCGGGGCCTCCCTTGGCGTCTCGGAAGGCGTCGCCATGGCTTGAAAGCTCCGCTGGCCCCATCCACACAGCTGCCCGGGGCCGCTCGCCGTCGGCACCGCGGCCTCTCCCTGGTGCGGCGCAACCCCACGGAGGTGCCCGCCGGTTGTCGCCTCCGGAACCACCGCCCCACTCCCGAGGTCGCGGGCGCCCGCCTCCTCTTCTCCTCCGGTGTGGCGAAGCGCCCTGCACCGCGGGTAACCGCCCTACGGCAAGCGGCGTCCGGCGGCGACCTCTGCTTCCCGGCGTGCTTGTGGCTCGGGCGTTCGCGGTGGTTGTTTTGGCGGAGATTCGGTGGCGCTTTTGGCGGCTTCTGGCGGGCGCCTGGTGGCGGCGTCGTTATCCAGGGTGGCCGGCTCTGATGTCGTTTTCGTGGCAGGCGTGGGGGCATGGCCCCCGATGGCGTGGCTACGACGAGTGGCGCACGGTGGCAACTGCGGGGTCCCAGGCTGGCTGGACAACACGGGGCCTCGAGCGGAGGAAAGGCGAACGCGACGCAGGAAGGCCGAGGCGCGGCGGTGCTAGCATTCAGCGCGAGTTCGCGGCTTTGGATTGCGGGTTGATTTACGTAACGTTGGAGGGCTTCTTTGCAAAAAGACTGGGGCTCGCCCGATCTGGGCCGTCCGACCGGCCGATCGGACAGCCGCGAACGGGAGGCGACGTGGCCACGCTCCTTGGCCAGAGAATGGAAGCAGGATTCCTATAGTAAAGATGGAGAGAGCACATGTCTGTACCTTTGACCCTGACAAACTTAGAGAATTTTCTGCTTACGCATAAGCATGCTGATCGAATATGCAGTCTGCTGCCTGCCTGCCATGCATCTCCGTGAAGCCTCGACTGTACTACGTACGTTCATTCATCTGCACGTTCACTTCAATGCATTGCACGTCTTGTTGCAGATTGCTGGAAATGTACGCATGTGATCGACGGAACATCCATACCCCTACCGCCGTGTCCTACGCACACATTTGAGAGAGAGCAGGCAGGCAGCCATGCATGGGAGCGTGCGTAGGTGGCGGCAAGGAGGGTGTGAAGTGTGATGGGAACAGCGGCGAGCTCAGCTGGGTGGGGGCGTGCAATGCAAAGGTGATGAATGGCTCTTGGGACCGCCACTGGTTGGTAGGTCAGTCACCTCTAGTGTGGCATCCCGTCCCGCCACGTGTCGGAGGACAGCTCCGGACGACGACGGCCCACGCTGGATGTGGACGCGCCACATGCACGCACCCAGCTGGTTTGGGATCACCGCCCAATCAAAGGCGCCGTCGCGACGAGCTCCGCATCATCAACTCGCAGTCGCTGGCATGGGCCACGGCGAGCAATGACGACGGGCGCCGCGCACGTAGTCACGTACGGATTGGCAACACACAAACAGGGGCCCCGCCCCGCCCCGCTCGACCGACCAAACCAATCGTAGTAACGCGCCGGTCAGCCGGTGGGTGGCCGCCAGCGCGCTCGGCGCTCGCTCGTGTGCTCGTGCGTGCGCTTGCCGCTGCAACTACTGGAGGCAATGTGTGCTGCGCCGTCGCCGGCCGGCGCGCGCATCTCAGCACGCCGCCACGCGTCTACGAGGCGTTTCGGCTGCGTTGTTTTTTTACGCCGTTCAGGGTTCCCTCCCAGGTGGTAGAGCGTGGCGTGGAGGAGCTCGCCCCGGCCTTCGTCTCGTTGCTCCGCCGGCCGGCCGGTTTGGTGGACAGCTGCGGGCTGCGGCCACACGCGCGCGGGCGCGCGCGCACCGCATGGGCTGCCATGATTGACCGGCCGGGCGGGCACAGCGCAAATAATTGCCGTCGCCGTCGCCGTCGCCAAATGATTCGATGGCTCATGGCTCCAATATCTAACTAGACGCTCGCTTTCCTGTACCGGCCGATGATGATCTGGGGAGCGAGTTAAGCGCCCTTTTTGAATTGCAGTGCGTCCGCCTGATTCGCGTTCGCGCGCGTGTGCAGTACAGTGTACGCCGTTGCTGCTTCTCTATTGGATTTTGTATTTATAGGGTTAGGCGTACGGCCACTGCGGATAAAACTGCGGTCACGTCAGGTCAGGTCATCATCATTTGCCCGTGGAAAATTAAGTCCTGCCGAATGGCGATCTCTTCCGAGCTCGGCCGTCGGTCGATCATGGCCGCTGCCCGCTGCCCAGCAGGCGGCAGTGGCAGGCCAGGAAGGAAGCGGACGCAGCGCGCTGCTGCTGCTTGCGGCTGATCAGCTGATGACAGCAGAGAGGTGCAGAAAATGTCCGCGTAACGTCATTAGCATATCAGTCTTTAAGAAAAAAAATTGAAACGCGGTACTATTGGTACTTATCTCGGCCTGATCCGACATTGTTTTGCAATGCAAATCTGCAGGAAGTTAAAATATCCGCGGGATGAGCTGGAAACTGCTGTTTCTAGGAGTAGTTTTTTGGTTTACGTATTCCGGTTTGCTTGTGCAGTGCAAAGGATAAATCATTTCTTCTCTGTTGAACTTTTCTTATTATCGTCTTTGTATCTCGCCGGAAACTAGGAACAGCGCCACCGGTTTCTCCAGGAGTGTCAACGGTGCACGCTCGGCACCGCAGAAACTTCAACTAGGCGAATTTTGGAATTTCGAATTCTCCTTCCACGGCGACGCCACGGTTATTACATTTGAACTTCTCCGTTGTCGCGTTCCAAAAGTATACGCGTAGATAAAGCCTCGATTGACCGCAGCCTGCAGATGCAGGGCATTTCAATTCGCGATGCTAAGACCATTTCTCTTTCGTGCTGCGTTGCATTGAACTTTGATTTCTTATATGAGCATGATTTCTTATATGAGCATGACAATGTCCACATGATCGCAATAATAGGCAGCGCTAGCACTATATTATTGGCAAGTTGCATGTTCATGCCGGCCGTTCAAATCATGCACCGTCGGCCCTTGGGGTGGTCTGTTCTCTTTTAGGTGCTCAATGATGCACACACGTCGGACTAATCACGATAGTATATATGTTGCAAATTTATGGTATTGCTAAATCTCATGGCGTACTTTCTTTTTTTTTTCCTTGAAAAAAAAAGAGAGAGATACGATTCCATGATGCGCAAATTTCATAATGGTGTATGTATGCTCATGTGCAATAATTTACTCCGATTAAGAAATGCTGGATCGATGAGATCTGGGGCATATACATAACCACTGAAACAGTAGATTTTATTAATACACTGGCTCTGATTGTGTCCAGAAATGACAACTGTTCCCGTACAGTTCAGGTTTCAGAGCCTCGTGTAATGTCTCGAACCCTTGCCAACCACGAAGAGACATACTCCCTCCGTCTCATAAAAAACGCTATTTTTGACTTTTAATCATCACATTTGACCATTCGTCTTATTTAAATTTTTTATATAAATATCATGTATCTTGTTATGACTTATTTTATTATTAGAGATACTTTTATAATTGTTTATTTATTTTATAATATATATAAATTTTTTAAATAAGACGGATGGTCAAACTTGATGATTAAAAGTTAAAGATTGCGTTTTTTATGAGACGGAGGGAGTATAGTGCATTCTGATTTTTCTGACATGTCGCGCGCCAACCTGAATCTAAGACCTTGTTTAGATGCACTTGCAACTTGTAAGTTTTTCCACTCTCTCTCCATCACATCAATTTATACACGCATATAAAGAGTATTAAATATAAATAAAAAAATAACTAATTGCACGGTTTGGTTGTAAATCACGAGACGAATCTTTTGAGCCTAGTTGGGCCACGATTGGACAATATTTACCACATACAAACGAAATGCTACAGGACTTTTCAATCTCTCTCCTCTCACAAATGGTTTGCCGCATGTAAAGAGCATTAAATATAAATAAAAAATAACTAATTGCATAGTTTGGTTGTAAATCACGAGACTAATCTTTTGAGCCTAATTGGGCCACGATTGGACAATATTTACCAAATAAAAACGAAAGTCTTCAGGACTTTTCAATCTCTCTCCTCTCCCTATCTAAACAAGGCCTAATTACTACTCCGGTTTAACATCTCAAAATTGTTTCTTCGCCATTTAAAGCAGAATGTTGGGTTCAATTGTCTAATGTCTTTTTGAAATACATACATAAATTAATTGAATTCCATAGGGAAAATGGAGGGTTTAGAAAAACATTTCCGCGTTTCAAAGGGGCCTTACGGCATCTACCCCCAGGGCCCAGGTGTTACATTTGCTGTCACGGTACACTTAGTTAAACACGTATAGGGAACTGCAACAAAAAAAGGAATCAAATCCAAGAAGATTCCTGGAGTACAGTATTGCCATGCCACCCCCCTCCCCCCTCGACGTTTTCTTGCTCTCCTGTCCGTAACATTTCTGAGCTGTCACTGATGTGCATGTCTCTCCGCAGACCTACAGGTGTAGCTGTCCTGTCAGGAGTACTCGTATGAAACTACTAGCACGAGAAAATGAGAGATCTGGACAGAATCATACGGGGGTGCACATCATTTGGCCCCTGCGACACTGTACGCTTAAACAAATGATGGCATGTCTGTGTAGCCCTGCACTGACGAATATGATGCCGCGCGCCGGAGGTCTCTCTGTAGCTTTCTGAGCAGCTGTCTGTTCCGATGGAGATGGAGAATGCAGATATGCCATGGCATTCTGGGCCCAAACAAAGTGGCTACTGTACGCCGGATAAGTCTTTGCTGTGGTTGGGATGACAGGGAAATCGCTCGAGATAGCTTGTCTTTGCGCGGAAACATGGCGTGCCATTTCTGCGACGAGCTCGTGTACCAAGTTCTCCGTACAGTTTGGTACTAGTAGTACTTGCTAGTAGTGCCAAGATCGCGGTTCAGTTATTTTGACAAGCTTTGTTTTGTCTGTGTCGGACATAAACTTACATAATAATTGTATAATAGTATGTGACATGTCGAATTCGTAGTAGGAGCTGTAAGTAGTCTGCCATGAATCCTCAGCTCGCAATGATGCAAGCATGGAGTACGAAGCACCGCTCTGAACTCAAACAGTTTTCCAGGGGAAAACTCCCAATCGAAGCAACTTTCAGTACACAAAATATACTTGTAATTGTGTTCTAATCAAGAGTTTCTTCTTGGAATAAATCACAATCAAAGGGTTAGACTATGACAGGTAAAGTGATCCAAATAGTATAAAGAAACGATGGAAGATATATATCCTGATCCTGGGTAAACTATATTTTTAGACTAAAAATTCCAAAGCGATAAGAGAAAACAACGATGAGAAAAGGACATGATTCCCTCGTAGTATAGTATGTCTACAGAAATGGGCCATTCAGTTTAAGGTGATGGGATGGAATTCTTGTCACCAAACCAAACCAAACCCAGGTGTGCATGAAGGCAGACCACCAGTCGCTGATATTCCAAAGCCAAATAATTGGTCACACCTCTTTGTGGCTAAAATAAACACAAACAGAAAAGCGCATTTCCTACGCCATCTCTAAAGAAACACGGTTCGTTCTTTTAGGAACAGAAGAACGAAACATTTCCGGAAGTTGACCACCGGCCGGCCGCACAACACAGTACAGCACAACGTATTTGCATCGATCATTTAATTTTCTATGCCATCCAATTTCCAAATACACGGCACCGAATCGCAGAATGGGATTTTGGTTAGGGGTTGATGTGATGAACAGTGCGTGTTTTTTTAGTTTATATCAGGTAGTACTCGTACAGAAAAAAGAAAAGAAATGGATACGGCAACTTTCCGTGACGCAGTTCGGTTGTTAGGGAGGGAAGCAACGTCCCTTCTTCCTTCTCTGTTCTCTCCCTATCTATCTATCTATCTCTGTCTCGCAGTTGTTGGGCTGTAGCCGGCCTGTAGGTGAGGCGATGTGTGCGTCACGAAGACGACGACGCTTTGGAACGAATAATCCTGACGGGAGTGAGGTGATCGCTGATCGGTTTTGTGCTGGCGGCAAGGGAAGCTCGTCGGCAGCTAGCTAAAGAGGTGAGAGGTCCATGGTCTGCTGCGTGAACCGTGTAGGTTTGGCTGCAGCCTGAGAGTGCCCGTCGTTTGCTTCACTTTGTCAGTCACTCCATGAGGTCGAGCGAGGCCTTTGCGTTGGGACTCCTTGGGACTGGATGCAGAGCCGTCCGGATAGGAAATCTGCTGGTCTGTTACTGTTAGTGCCCAATCTCGTGGTAATGGCCGCGGCCGTCACCACCGTCCCATCCATCCACCTCGGTTGTAAAGTTGTAGAATGAGATGACTGCAACCATTTTTGACAAATGTTTTTGCAAAGTTAACTGGTACTGTTCAACTGCATGTCTGTCTTGTCGTTGTCGCCTAGTTCCCGCTTCTTTCAAAGAATTTCTGGTTCCGTGTCACTTCTGCCGACTTGCTACGTTGTCACCTCTCCGAAGTTTAATTTTCAGGTACTCCCTAGTAGTAGTGTACTAGCACTACACAGGAGAGTATGGAAAGGAAGCGCAGACAGATCCGACTGTCGGCTGGATGCTTCTCAAATTCGCCACATCGTGGATTGCAAGCAAACTGTGCGGTAGTCCTGTGTTACGAGAGTAAAATCTACTACTGTTGCGTCCATTCTTCCAAGTCATACAGAAGTGGCATGCCGTCAATTATCGACGCCAGACTACGACGGCGGCAGTTCGTATGATCGGATCAGATAGCGACCCTAGCTAGCTAGCCTCTGTTCCTCCGGATAATTCCAACAACGGGCAGTCATTGTTGAAGGCAGGCACGGATGTTCCAGATTTATAACCAGGGTGAGTACTGAGTACTGAGTAGGCGTAGCCGGTAGCGTGATGATTTCACGGTGAAGTTTACCGGCTTTGGTTTGGTTTCAGTTAAGGGCCGGGAGTGATGGATGGCACCTCGCAGCACATCAGAACAACTGGCGGTGTAGTGTGACTGTCGGGCGTGCGTAGCATCTGGGTGACCTCTCAGCTCGCTTTCGAGCGCGACGTGCAATCCCGCGCCCATATCCTCCTGCCTGCCTGCCTGCGCCCGTCGTCACTCTAGGCACGGACCAACTCCAGACCGTGCTCGCTGCACCATGTCTCGTCTTTCTAGCGTCGGAATGGCATGGCACAGCGCAGGGCATGTGTGAGGAACAGCAGGCAGGTGGCAGGTCAAAAGGAGCGAGACGCCGAGTCGATAGGACCCGGCGAGACTCTGGCCGGCGGCCGCTGCGACCTCAAGACGTGAAGAAGGCCTTACGGCTTTACCTGGTGCAGACTCCAGTTCATGAAGGCCCATGTGGGCGGATAATGATGGTACGGCGAAGATTGTGTAAATGACGCGCGTGCCGGCCCAATATCACTTCTTGCCAGGCGCGCGAAGCCCGTGGCCTGAGCTTCGTCGGCCTTTGCGATTTTGACAGATGTGGACTATGCCTGAGTATTTTTCGGACTGGATCGAAAGAAAACCTGACTATTTTGGGCCAAAAAACACATATATTAAGCACATGGGCAAGTCGGGCCTGCAAATTTTTGAGTTAGTCTCGGGTCCGACACTAAGACTCGTGGGTGGGCAAAAAGCCGAAAACCCAGCGGGCTCGGCAAGGACATGCACAATCTGCGGACAAATCTCTGAATGGGAAAAAATTCTTCTTCTTCTTTTTTTTTATAACCGTGTATGTGCAGTCTCGTTATGACAAACTCACACCTAAGTGCGCAATGATAGTTTTGGCTATTAGATAGTAAGTTAATATTGAAGACGACATAGGACATAGGAGTATTAGAATATGAATTATGCTGATGTACGAGGGTTATAAGGAAAAAAAAAAAAGGCATACATATATCCAGCTCAGAGAAAAATGTAAGAAAGACATCTTACTGAACTTGTTTGGACCGAGACATCAATGATAGTCAGACCAGAAAAGTGGAATTGTGAAATGTTTTGGGTGATAAATCAAAATTACTTATGAAGAGATTGTCTGGTTCGTAGTATTGATTCTAATTTTTAAAAATATTTATCTATAAAAATATAGATAAATAAAGATATGTTTTTAAATATAAACTTTTTGTGGCTGGAGAATAACTAAAATACAACCTATTTTAATTTGTTGCACTTCAAAAAAGGATAACTAGGGAAAAAAAAATATGGTTGCCAATGTATAGGAGAGACCAGAAATGAAATCTAGCAAAATCAAGGTGGAGTCATTTTATCAGGGTGGGCAAAAAGCTTATCAGGGTGGGCAAAAAGCACACAATGATACGAAATGTTTCGAGGCAGAATCATTTGACAGTTATCACATTTCGGCGGTGTTTATAGGGATTCCAATAAGAATCACATCAGTTTTGACCATCCACATGGTCCCTTAAACTTGAGGGGGTCATCGAGAAAAGCGGATTAGAATGAAGGTTGGTCAATATAATACTAGGTTATTATATAGGCACATTACTTTTGGAGGTGTAATATTTTGTCAGGCAATTATAGAATGATTTTGAAAGTTTATTTTGTAATATTGACGGCACGCCATGACAAAATACAATGTGTAGTGCAACTAAAGGCATATCTGGATCTACTCCTACAGATTATATATGATGAGTCGGCAAAAAGGAAAATGAGATCTAGACAACCAGACTGTGAGTGTAGACTTTAATAGTTTAATCACCAGATTACGAGAAATCTAACTCCACCTCGGGCTTTGTTTAGATGTTATCCATCTACCTTAATCTATGTGTGTTTTGGTGAATTCAAATGTAAAGTAGTTTAAGTTCAACATCATTACGATTTTTTTTTACTTGGGAATTCCCATAATAGCCGTATCAAGATTCGAGCAGGGCCGGTGCTTGTTTTTTTCCCCCACTTTTCCCGCATTTCTTTGTGGCCAGGAACTGGTGGCCTGTATCCTTGTTTTACTTGTAGTTATGTCCACGTTCTGATGTTGATGCTGCTTGGTGTTGTCGGTCTTGGTAATGAAGTGATAGACAATTGGAGAAGCTATCCTGTTTCTTGCAGCATGATTAATCTTTTTTTGCGTCATATAAGGTTGAGGGTTGTAAACGGACGCATTGGCTTTGCTTTGCCATCGTCCACTTCCAGAGAAGTCGTATACAATACAGCAAAGAAAAAAAGAAAATCGTGTGCGTGTAGGTGCTTCTCTGTTGCGTAACGAAATGTCTGGTGAGGCCTCGCTGATGGCGCGTGGATAGTGTGGCTTCCGAACCCAAATTCGACACCCACGCGATGGATGGCGCGCGTGGCAAAGACGTCCCTGGTGACGTCCGTCGCGACTCGCGAACGTGGTGGAAGTGGAAGCCCATGGACCACGCACGGTGCAGGCAGCTCTTCGGCCCCGTGACGGACCGACCCCGGCGGAACCAGCGCCTGCCAAGTGCCAGGCACACCCGTGCCACGCGGCGGACGCGCACTCGCGCGCCGCCGAGCGTCACCGCGCTGCTGCGCACCTGCCGGCGGCCGCGGTATTCCGGGCTCCTCTGGCCTTCCAGAGCAGGTCCGCGTGGGCGTGGAGCAGCCGCCAGCCGGGTGGGCAGATGGCGCGAGCCGGGTGGTGGAGCCCCGGAGTGCTGGAGCCTGGATAGTGGAGACATGGCCGTGCGCCGTGCCCACTTGCCTCGGCCGGTGGCTGTGGTGGGCTCGAGCGTCTGGAGAATATCCGGGGTGATTCGGAGAACGATCCGACCCAGGGGTATCTTCTGCTGCGCAGTTTCGCGTCAGATGCCAATGCGCGATGCAGGTTTCGTCCAAGTTAACGCTGCCAAATGATCTTGCTTAATTTGGTTAATTATTTCCCGAATTTGATTGCTGAAGATAATAAGAGAGATGACTGGTTATGGATACCGCGGGGACGGTCCGAGCATGCGCTGAGCTAAATCCTTTCGTAAATGAACAAAGAGAAGTAAGGTCGTGGATTGAAATTCATGTTAACTATTTTGCCAATGATTTAGAATAAACCTAGACTACTCGTATGAAGAGATAAATTGTTCTAAATAAGTTCAGGAACAATGTTTTTCACTTAAAAAATCAGTCGTTTTAGCTTATCAATCAGCTTATAAATCCTACCGGATAAAATTTAAAAACACATTAGTAGACATGGATACTAGATACCTTGTATGGATGTCACTTTGGTATAGATATATAGATATAGATATAAATATATACGTCACGACTCTTTTTCCATAAGTACTTTGATCTTCTTCTTTCTTTTTAAAAAAAGAAATCTCTTGAAGCGTGTTTTGACTATTTTATTAAAAAAATACTCTACTGCTATAAAACTAATATCTTGCTTAAAAGATACATGGAATTTTTAAAAAACAGATTGTGGATATATATATTAATATCTCATTATCTACAATATCAATACGCCTAAACAGGGTGCACACCTATTTATAGCTAAAAAAGACAAAACATATATTATAATTTTTTTTGTGCAAAGTCTTTGAGAGAATCTACACACCTTAAAATTCTAAAATAAAATATAGGTGCACATTACAATTTCATATACAAACTAATCCCTAACTAAACTTATCTTACACTACTCCTTTCACAGTTTCACACTAGTGCACATTTCAATAAAGTGGTTTAACTAGAACAACAAAGGTTTTAATTTATATATTTATCTATAAACTAGAAGACACGCACAAATCTTTTGCGCGTTCTTGAAAAAGCACACGGACCCGTGAAGGAAAATCAAAACGAGAAAGAAATGGTTCACACACAAAAAAAAAAAAAGGGAAAACAGGCGGTGAAATAAAAAATAGCCGCGTGCCCTAGCTTCCATTCCTGGTCTCCCCCGTTTTCTCGTCCCTTCCAGTTCCAGTTCCAGCCAGCCCACGCCCAGCGCCGCTTCTTCCTTCGAACCCCACACTACCGCTCGTTTATACGCCAGCGACGCCGCCCCTTCTCCTCTCGTCTCGTCTCTTCTCCCTCCTCAAGCAAAGGCGAGCCCGAGAGAAACCTGAAGCCACTTCCCAACCCGCTCCCCCCTCGCCGCGATTTCCTCACATGGCAGCGCTGTGCCTCCGCGACTCACTCGAGAGGAACGGCCCCTGCTCCTGCTTCTCCTTCTCCTTCTCCGACCCCTGTCCCTGCGCCACCGACCCGCGCCGCACCAGTCCCGATCTCGCCGTCCCCGCCGGTCCCCTCCGCGTCCATCGCACCTGCTCCTGATCCTGCTCCCCTTCCTCCCTCGCCCGTCTCGCTCGCGCCGTTATTCGTGATTGCGGCTCTGGTTCTGCTCCCACCGTCTGTCTCGCGGTTCCTGGGAGCTTCTTCTGAGTTCTGGTTCTGTCCCTGACCCGTGTTGCCATGGGGAAGAGTGAGTTTCTCTTCACGCCGATTGATTGCTGGTGTCGTCTTGTTTTTGATCGATCGATGGGTGGTGCAGTGGTTGGTTCTGAATTTCTGATTGGTGATGATTTGGGGGCGTTGGTTTGTGCAGGCAAGAAGAGCAAGGCCCGCGGCGCCGGGGACGACCTGCTCGACAGCAGCGACGCCGACAGCGTCGGCTCCTCGTCCACCGCGCTGTCGGATCTCTCCATCTCGTACGCCACCGAGCACGTCAACTCGCAGGAGTTCGTCCTCGACAAGTACATCGACGCGCTCTACGAGAAGAGGTCAGGACGCCACCCTTTACGCTTCTAGCATTTCTCTAGCATATCGTTTTGGCTGTTTGCTATTCGGTCGCTGATGCTGAAGTAGGCATTTCTGTTCGGGTGCTGTTTACTTCGATTTCGTTGGCTGGACTTAACTTATGTTATGTGTAGGCATAGATAGTTTACTATGTGGCACCATATTGTAGCAGGCTGACCCAATTGTAGTTGGCTGGGCATTACGGTTTTATTGTTTGTTTGCATGATGTTCACTACTTCACTACTTAATGCACGGATTCGTATGAGACTATAGTTTGCTGTACTGATAATTGCAGTTGTCTATTTGTTGTTTTTGTTTTACTTTGCAAGGTCCAGAATCTGATGACTAGTCAACGAAGCGTGCACTGTTTAACTTGTTATTTTAGGATTATTCAGTAGTGGATAGTGTTTTTACTGTGTTGAAGGTTGTTTTGGCCCCAATTTCATGGTGGAATTAGTGGAGCTGTCTGGAAAATAATAGGAAGCATTTTATGACATTAGAGTACACTTCATGTTTTTGTGGGTAAACTGGCCTCGCAGAATTCCTTTAGCTTTCATTTTACTTTTATGGGACCTATAGAATGTTAGCAAAATGGACACTAAATAAGTTCTGGAGTCTATCCTATTGTTTTGGCGTCAGATACTCAAATGGACACTAAATTTGAACAGTCAAAGATAGGTAAATTGCTTTCCAATGGGCAGAGTTGTATGTTCATGTGACCTTTTATTATTTGTGAAATAATGTTGATAGAGTAACAGGGATGAGGAGGCATATATTTTGTGTATTTGCCTCCTGATGTCGTTTCTGGTGATGTACCTGCTGAATTGTTATGTTTCTCTTAATAACAGTATAATCGATCATGTTGCTAATGCTGTTGGTGTTTTCATTTCCTACTAACAATAATTTATGGTGCTTATTGATGTTGTTTGTGTTCTCATCACCTATTAAAACTAATCTATCATGCCATCATCATGATCATTAATGCTCATTATGTTTTCATAAACTAACAACTATGCATTGTACTGATGTTACTGTATGTATTGTCTTTTAGGGGGTCTACAAGAGAGGCAGCATTGGCTAAACTGGTTGATGCCTTCGAAAGTTTTATGCTCCATGGCCTTGTGGAGAACAGGTATGCTATATTCTGTTAGCGAGTTGTGAGCCTTAATTATGAGATGTTGCATAGTTGTTTCTTTTCTTATTTTCCTGTAATTCATATTTTGATTACCATGAACTCAACAGACTTCCCATGTGTCAGATGGTTACATTATATGCTATCAGGCTAGCTCTCTTTCAACTATGGTATATTTTATCTGAATCTGCTTGGTAATCATAGTTTGTTTATACGCTTTTGAAGGTATGCCACTTTGCTGAGTCAATTCAATAATTCCGTGAAAAAGGGATCTGCTAAGGAGGTTTTTCTGGCATCTCATGCCATTGGTATGTATACTGTCCCTATTCACATTAAATATTTCAAAGCAAATACTGTTGTTTTATGACACTGTATTTGCCTATTTGGCCATTTCCTTTTGGGTCATCAGGGTTATTGGCTATTACACTGGGTGCTGGGAGCAGTTCACATGAAATAATGGAGGAGTCACATCCCCAACTTTGTAGGATACTTCATGCTTGGTCTGATGCATCAAAGATGATATCGGTATGTATTTTTTGTGTTGTCATTTGACTTCCAATCTTCATCTGCATTTTCAGTGAAGTGAATCTAAAACTGACCTTCTGTAGGCACTTGATTGTTTGGCTGTCATCACATTTGTTGGCGCAACTGATCTGGCTGAAACAGAGTTATCTTTGAAAGCCATTTGGGATGTGATTCACCCAAAGTCTGGTTCAAATGTAATGTTTCCATTTACTTGTTATATCGTATTTTGCAAGCTAATGTTGAAAGGAGGTGCATACAGTTTTCTATGATGACTGAACATGGTTGGAATCTCTACCAGGTGGGAACTGTTCGGAAACCTAAGCCTCCTGTGTTAGCAGCTGCTGTATCTGCATGGGCATTTCTTCTGACTACTATTGGTTCCTGGAGGATAAATACCGATAGCTGGAAAGAGTCAGTGTTCTCTGTTTTCCTTCTGTTGGTATGTTTGTGCACGCTAACCTATTGATGGATTTACCTAACTTACCTTTCTTGTACTTGCTAGGCCCATTGCATTTCTCTCTACTCTTTTGGAAGCAGATGATCGTGCTGTTCGAATGGCTGCTGGTGAAGCATTGGCTTTGTGCTTTGAGTTAAATCTGCTTGATGTTTCTTCTTGGGAGGACGGTGATGTTAACACAGGAGGAACTGGTGGTTCTAAGAGCAAGCTTTTCTTGGATATGCAAGCATTAAAAGCCAAAATATCAGGTCTGGCCTCTAATCTCTCTGCTGAGGCTGGGGGGAAAGGTGCAGACAAGAAAAACCTTACTGACCAAAGAGACTTGTTTCAAAGAATCTTAGATTTTGTCAAGGTTTGTTTGTATCTGCTCTAGTTAGAATTTCAAATTCCTATTTCTATTTTAAATTGATTATTGATTATCATCTTTTTGCAGTATGGTAAGTGCCCTGAAGAATCCATCAAGATTGCTGGAAAACGTGATGTTTTAAGGGTGTCGTCATGGTCTGAATTAATCCAGGTGCTTGTTTTTTCTCTCCTCGGCTTGCAAAATGTAAATATTCCGTCATGTTCTCAATAGCTATTTGTTTTTCTTGTTAATCAGTTGAATTTCTTAAAGCGTTTTCTGGGGAAAGGCTTTCTGAAGCATGTTCAGGTTAGTGTCTTTTGAATGGTTATTTATAAACCATATATTTGGTAGTTGGTATGACAAATTTTGAATTCCTCCCTGTACAGGAGAATGGACTTCTTCAGGATATCTTTGACATTAAGGTTGACAAAACTGAAACCCTATCGTCCACTGATAAGGTAATAATTCGGCTCCATATATGTTGTGAGTTGCAATGGTAGTTTTTAAGTTTTTCAAAGCTGTTTTTTTTTTTTTTTTTTTACTATTCGTCTATTCCATACCAGTCTGGGTATAGGCTAACTACAGTATTTTACTGCAGGCTAGCCATACAATACCCAAAAGTTTACTGATTATGACAAGGATATAAGTCTAGAAAAGTAGGGTACAATTGGATATAAAGGCTAGCAAGATGGAATCTAATAGCTTCTTTGGGTTTAGGCTTTATTTTTTGTATTTTAGTTACCTTACTGAGTACTGACCATAAGGCATAATGTTGTGTCCTTGATTGCTTTGTGTAAGTTGTTTGGCAATTTAAACAATGGTACAGGAAAAATACTATGTTGACAATTTCATGTGTGATTTCAGTCACAGAAAAATCTAGCTATTGTTATTGGCTTTAGTGTATCCCATGTAGTAAAACTCATTTTCCTTTAAATAAAGTCTTGACCTGTTTGTTTGCATGAACTGTTCAGATTTGATTCCTTGAAACCTTAAGCATACTCTTATGTTCAAGTTTCTCATGTTGATCTGCCTGTTCTCTTGGTTTGCTTTTAGTATTACATACATATGGGTTTCTGATCACAAACAACCCAAACTCTTGCAGAAAATCTTTAGGTCTGAAGAGGAAAAAGAAAGAGCTCTGAAATTAAACAAGGAACGCCGTCTAGCCCAGGTAATGCTAATGTGAAATGTCCTCTTCATGTGAAAAACTCTCCTTGGCGTCACCCTATTTTTCCTTCAGCATCAAACTATATTAGTAATAATAATAATAATAATTTCTTTTTGGTACCTGGACACATGGTTCCCTGAAGGAATCCTAACTGGAGCTGTAGTAGTAATCCTTGTAAATATTTTCCCTCATGTTATTGTGGGTTCGATGGGGCGGTGTTTGGTTACTTGTTGGTTTCGCCCTCTATACAAATCCTTATTACTATTTTTTTTGAAAGAAAGCATAAATCTTTATTACCATGCTTTTGCTAATGCCTGTATTCTGGATAATACTAATACACATCTGATGTTTTGATCCTTTCAGGTGAGGAAGAATGCTGTCATGTTGGACGAGTAACAAGGTCGCAAGGGTGGGAAAGACAAACAGCCATTGTGCGTCTCTTTTTATCTGGGCCTTTTGTCTCTGTAAACTACTATTACTGGCACGTTCCATTGGAGGTTGTGTCTTCATGGTACTAGTGTACTTTGATATACTGGAGTTATACTGTTAAGTGCACCTAAACGATTTTCTATTCGTGCATATGGAACGTCAGATAACATGGTTTATGTTGGAATAGTAAAGTTACTTTGAAGTTCAGCATGATTTATGTTGGAATAGTCAAGTTGTTGTGTTATGGGCCGAGGGCCATCCCTCCCATGGCGACATGTTGCTGTATTAACTATTGATAACTGAATATATACATGGTGAATGGGTGCTAGTTTGGGTCATTGGGTGGCAACTCCATTTGCGCAGGCATTTCTGAGTTCTAATTCTAACCCAGCGGACATGCATGTTGGGTGTGCTTTTCTAATGTCTTGATCAGATCGGCGCCTGTGAAAGGTTTGGTTCGGACTTCGGAAGGAGCAGTCTGCTCACAACACCACCAAGATGCCCAGTCGTAAAGCGCGTGATCTGATAGGGAACAAAGACACGTGCATGAAGTTTACATCAGATAAACAAGACTGCAAGACGAGTACTATTCTGTAAAAGGAATCCTAATAGAGATCTGATTTGATCTTGGGTGTGTTCATTGTCACCCATGGTGAATATATTCACTATGAGGCAATGGATTACCCCAATGATATTTATGGAAACACCAAATCACGTAAAGATCAAATGGCTCCGCTGTATCAACCTATATATGCATCAGCTGGCGCTGTCTGTGCAGTCCACAAATCACGCTTGGCAATTAACTTGGGAACTTCGAGTAACTATGAACCTCGTCGGACAGTTCAGCGTGTTGGCCATCTCTGTTTGGAAATTAATATGCCCGTGCAGTCTGATCTGTAAGAACAGATGAAATTGCGACCTGCGAGGGAGATGGCATTCATACTCGAAGATGAGTCCAATGCCCACTGTTTTGAAACTACCTCGTCGGGCAGTTCCAGCGTGTTGGCCATCTCTGTTTGGAAATTAATTCACCCGTGCAGTCTGATCTGTAAGAACAGATGAAATTGTGACTTGCGAGGGAGATGGCATTCATACTTGAAGATGAGTCCAATGCCCGGTTTCCAACTAATCCAATATTAGAAAACTACTTGAAAACCTCATTCTTAGTTTCATAGAGAGCTGATGTGATTTGGTCCCTGTCCCTCGTGCATTTGCAGTCATCCATCTGCACTGACGATGTAGTTCCATGGTTCATCATTGTAGTATTCAGTATATCATTCCATGACATCATGGATCTGGAATCACCAGACATAAAATAATCAGTTCTTATTGTTAACTAAGGAGCAAAATGTCAACCTAGATTTACTCATATCTAAACTGGTTGTAGAATATGCACAGATAATGTGATGATGCTTACTTGGAAGGATTTTTGACAAATGAATATTGGCAGAGCGTCGACCCCAGCATCCAGGGTAGCATCTATCACACCAATCTTAAGGCATTGATGAAACACCGACTAAATGATTGACAATAAGACCTGAGTTGACTGAGCTAGCATACAAACCCCAGTCTCTGATCGAAGCTGGTCCAGTCCCTGAATTCCATTTCAAGTCTCCTTGTTTAGTTGGAACCCAAGCTGTGGCTCACAAATAAAGTTCAGGCAGGGACCTGGAGGACATATGCTAGAAGATGCAATGCTATGATGACAACAGTATTCACCAATAGTTACCACATGAACATTCTCCATCCTTGAAATGGTGAAACCGCCTAACATCCCTAACAACAATCTCCCTTCCGACTGCTTTTGACATGAACATTATTGCAGCATGACAATCATCACATATTCTCAAGTTCTTAAGAACTGTAACCGTAGCTCCAGGAGGCAACTTTAGTAGTCCAAAACCAACCGCCAGTCTCTCACTATGCGCAAATAATATATGTTCCTTCTGATGAGGCTCCATGTCATGCAACACAACCTTTGTATCAGGAACATACCCAAGCTTTCTCATCTTGGCGCCAACCATTTCAAGGAATTTGTAAACTTCTTGTGCTTCTGGATGTCTTGTATCACCAACGAGAAACACGTGAACTTTGTTTCCAGCTTCTATCCAGCTGCACCCAGGTTCCTTCTTAACCCCTCGATCACGCATTAACTTCCTTACTCTGGCAGCATCTACCCAACGTCCTGCAGCTGAGTAAGTGTTAGACAAAAGGATATATGTACCATCATGCTGCGGGGTCATCTTAAAGAGCTGGTCTGCAGCATGAGCACCAAGTTCCATATCGCCACTAGTCCGGCAACCAGAAAGAATTGCCTCCCAAATGGATGTGGTAGGCTCAAAAGGCATCGTCTTGATCAAGTCTCTAGCTTCTCCAATCCGTCCAGCCCGACCAAGCAAATCAATCAGCCGCGAATAGTGATCTTCTCCAGGTATAATGCCAAAGTCCCTCTTCATGGACTCGAAATATCGAAAGCCTTCATCCACTAGGCCAGAGTGATTACAAGCTGTCAATACTGTGAGGAAAGAGATCCTATCGGGATTTATGCCTTCAGCAACCATGCGATCAAAGAGTTGTAGTGCCTCTCTTCCATGTCCATGCTGGCCAAGGGCTGAAATCATAGCATTCCACGAAACAGAGTCAATATTGGGCATCACAAGGAACATAAGATGAGCTTCTTTCACAGCACCACATCTAGCATACATGGTAATGAGTGCATTTCCAGCAGAATTGCTCCCCTCAAAACCAAGCTGCACGAGATGCCCATGGAGCTGCTTTCCATGCTTCAGTGCCCCAAGTTCACCACATGCAGCAATAGCGCCAGCATAGGTGTAGTCACACGGCTTGACATCCTCAGCTCTCATCCTGTTAAACAGTTTAAGTGCATCTTCAGCAAATCCTCCTTGCACATATCCTGAAACCATCACCATCCATGACAACTCATTTTTATATGGCATCTCCTCAAATACCTCGACTGCCTTGTCCAAACAGCTGCTCTCAACATACCCTGACAAAATGGTGTTCCAAGAAACGACATCCTTCATTTTCATATCGTCAAATATCCTTCTCGCAACAGCAATATTCCCACACTTTGAGTAGAATGTCACCAAGGCATTGTTAACAGGCAGAGCTGCCTCAGGTGCAAAATTTGGCTGCAGCCGAATGATCTGAGCATGGACGGACTTCCCATGCGCAAACAAACCAGCATTTGCACAAGCACTCAGAACACTAGTAAACGTGAACTCATCAAGAGGCACCCTTTCCAATACCATCCTTCTAAACAGCTCAAACGCCTCCACAGCCATTCCTGAATGAACATACCCTGAAATCATGGCATTCCACACAACATCAATCTTCCCATCAACCTCATCGAACACTGATCTAGCAGCACCAACGTCGCCTCTCCTAACATACCCAACGACCATAGTAGTCCACGTAAGCTCGTCCTTATCCAGCATTTCGTCAAGCACCTTCCGTGCATCTCGCGTCGCCTCGGGCGCTTCGCATTTCATATACAGCGCAATGAGCGCGTTGGACACCGACAAGGCACCCCCGACGCCGAACCTGAGCACCGAGCAATGCAGCTGCGCGCAGTGCCGGACAGAGATGCTGGGCAGGTGGCCCGCGGCGCTCAGCAGCGCGGTGAACGAATAGTCGTCGGGGCGAAGGGAGCCGGAGGCGAGCAGGGAGCGGAACACGGCGACCGCGGGCGCGGCGTGTGACGCGCGGGCGTACGCGGAGATGACGGCGTTGTGGAGGACGGTGTCGCGGCGCGCCGGCGGGACGGCGTCGAAGAAGGAGACGGCGGCGGGGAGGCGGCCCGCGGCGGCGTGCGCGGCGACGAGGGAGGTGGCGGCAACGGGGCACGACGGGCCGGCGCGGAAGAGCGTCTCGGCGGCGGGGAGGTCGCCGGAGAGGGTGTACAGGTGGATGAGGCGGAGGGTGAGGTGCGGGTGCGGCGGCGCGTGGAGGAGCGCGGAGGTGAGGAGGCGCGCGTGCAGGCAGCGGAGCGCGCGGAGGAAGGAGGAGGAAGAGGCCAGGGCGCGGCTCGCGGCGAGGCGCCGTAGGAGGACGGAGCATTGGTGGGGCAGCGAGGTGAAGTTGACACCGTGCGGCGGCGGTGGCGGCATAGCGTCGTGCCGTGGTTGGACCCGGGCCCGCGCCGCCCAGGGCCCCGGGTCTCCAGGGCCGCAGGGTTTTACTGGGGGTTTCAGGCTTTGGATTTTTTTTTTATGCAGTTTCAGGCTTTGGAAATTCAGAAAACCACTAGCACCGCGGAGCACCAGGCACCAGCACCGCGCTGGCCGCCGCCCTCACCCTTGTTCGGCCGTACGCCTCAGGTCCGTCGCATCGCATGTTGACAGATTTGCTTCAACTTCACCTTGAGCATCTCCAAGAGTTTGGTATAATTGACTTGCTAAATTTTGAGTTTTAGCAAGTTGCTAATTTATTTGGCAAGTGAAAAAAAAAACCTCTCTCCAACAGATTGCTATTCCAACTTGCTAAATCCACCGGTTGTGCAAGGGGAAGGAGTGTTCTAGTGTTGTCAATGGGCCGCTCACCACGAATCCACGATCTGCTGGGCTGAACAAACTGAAGAAAAGGCCCATCTGCTTGTTTCTTCCTCAATGCTCCAGACGTCTGTCGCCGCAGGTCGCTGCTCGGCTGTTCGTGCCGTCGTCCGCTCCTCGCCGCTGGTGCCGGGGAAGAAGAGGGGCTCGGGGGTCTTCGGCGAAGCTCGCCGGTAGCTGAGCGGCCGCGGCCGCTCGTCCGGCGCCGCGCCTCGGGGCCGGGTTCGGCGGCGCTTCCCGGCGTGGCGGCGTTTCTCCTCAGCGCCACGACGGGATTGGCCACTTCTTCCCCTGCTTCAACTCGCTGGGGCCCCTCGGCGGCGTGGCTCGCCTCTCGCGGCGGAGGCGGCCTGGTGGCGGCGCAGCCTTCGCGTCCTCCTCCCAGCGCGGACTTCGTCCTCCCCCCCCTTGGCTTCGCCCCGCGCAGCTTTCTTCCCTCCCAGCGCAAGCAGGCGCAGCTCGTCCCGCGATAGCAAGTCATATACCAAGTGCGGAGATATAGGCGCGCGACCCCTTGAATAGCAACTTTGGATAAATAGCAAGTTGGTTTGAGAAATTGTTGGAGAAGAATTTTTGTGTTTTTGCCAAATTAATAAGAATAGCAACCTCATTTGAGGAGTTGTTGGAGATGCTTTGATTTGATTGAAAGCCAATGCCAATTCTTATGCGGTGTTTGATAGGCTTTTGCGATCGTCTTTGAAGTCACCTTTGCTGGCTCAAATAAGTTTCCCACTGCTGCACGTAATTGTTAAATGGGAGGTTTCACATGTTATTTTTATCCTTGTATATATCGAATAATTAATGAATTAATTTATATATGGATTGTTATACCAAACTGTATATGGAAGAATATTACATGCTCAGAGTAAAATTGTTAGGCCAGTCAGTTAACGACTATAGACACTTAGAGTAGAGAAAATAAGAGAAGACTATCTCAATTATGGTTGTGAAGCGTACAACGAATGTGCTTCTGAATTTTTATCATGGTTTGATTTGAGACAGAGACCGAGCAAGACGTGGAACGCGCTGTCGGCGACGAGTGCCGGCCGGCCTTGCAGACACAGCCATCAGCCAGTCCGCACTCACCTGCGGCTGCAGCCGTTTACTACGGCTCCAGCGTATGGACGGACGTACTGGTATGGGCCGTATGAATGGTCCAAACGTACGCACGGGACAAAAATGGCGCCTTCAGTTGCCTGAACGACCACTGGTCCATCCGGAACTTAACAAGTGCCAGCGGCCCACCGCGCCAGGTCACACACAGGTCAGTGCCCTGGCCCTGCACGGAGAAACTCCTGCACTGGGCTTCGCTGCGCCGAGCGCGACTCGCGGGACCAAACGGAATCCGTCGCCATCCACCCGTGCTCGGTTCGGTGCTACGACTTGTCTGTATTTCCTTCAAAAAAAAAAATACTTGTCTGTAGTAATATATACGAGTACACATGCCAGGCCAGCCGCAGACGCAGCTCCGGCCCGGCGACGCCAACGGAACGGCGATGTACCTGTCGGTAGTACCGTTTCTGTGCCTCGACGCCGACAGGAAGGAGCATTTACAACAGGTTGTCAAACATAAACATCGTAGGAACAGACTATAGATTTTACTGACTATGATCATAGGATTAGATCGCCCTGCTAAGATCACAAAGACCTAGCTAGAAGTTCTACTGTGGTCCTGCACTTGTTCCCGGAGCTAATGATTTGGAGAAAGATCGATATGGGTGGGCTGGGCAACGTGATTTAGAGACTAGAGTTTAGGGGCTTTATAGCAACGTGACAGTGTAACCAACATCCGAGACCCCCCAGCGTACTCTTTCCCTACATTCGATTCCACTCTGATCTGAAAGAAGGATCCGCACACATGGGCAGAAAAAGTGTCGCGGGACGGGGGCGTGCACCGGACGGGACGGGAGGCCACGGCCAGCAGTGAACGGGTACTATAGTAGTATAGTACATTGCGACGACCTTTTTTCCGGATGCAGCCTTGTGCTTGCTTGCTTCAGATAGCGGCTATGCTCTGAGAACACCAGAAGAAAAGGGTTCGTGGAAGGCTGAAGCGGACGAAATGCCGCACGTCAAAAAGCTGAATGAATGAAGCTGGAAAGAAAGGCCCAGACAGGCAACGGAGCTTTGTTCCGATCCCGGTGCACGCGAATCATCAACACGTTTGGCTGATCTATGGCTGTTTGGTTATGCTCTACCTCGAGTCATCGACTCGATGGATGCCAAGTGGAAAATTGAGCGTTCTGAGGTTAGTTTCAGTCCAAATTCTTCTCCAATATTGTCAAAAAAAACTCCTCCAATAGCAGCACTGCTCGTGCTCGAGTTTCTGGCAGAGTTTTTCTTCGCTGCTGCCCCCAAAGTCTTCTTCATCTGTACTATCACACGTCACAGTTCTGAATTACGCAGTCGATCTGGAGGCCGCGATTCCCGTCAGATAATACAGTCAGTCCCTCGTCAAGTCGCCATGGCACTCCGCCGATTCGACGACCACGGTCCAGGATCCGCGCAGGCGAGCCGAGCTCTGCGCGGCCGCGGATGTACGTGGTCGACCATGGGCCCCACAGGCGCTGTGCTGCGTGCATTCGGTGGTTGTAGTGGAAGCCGCGGAGGAGAGGAGGCGACGAATCTCCCAACAGAAAAAAGGAAAAAAAAATCGCGACGATCTGCTGCAGTTCTTGCGATCAATCAATCAGCTCTCTGTAGTTCTGCACGACAGCATTATGGCTTCGCAGGTTCACATCCACCGCCGCTGTTCTAAGCCACGGCGCGCCACGTCACGTGCACTCCCCGCATCGCGACACCGCTTGCGAGTTACTAGTAACCCCACTCTGAAGTTCACTGACACGCACGAACACTGTACGAGTACCACTTCACTCACAGTCCTCCTCCGCACACCTACAGACGACGACGAAACATGAGGGAGGAGAAAGCCACCGTGCCTCACCTCATGCTACCCCGCGACACACCGTGACAGCCACTGACATGGCGGCTCTAAACCCTGCGGTCCCACCCGGCAGCGATACGTTAACTAGGCAAGCTATGACAGCTCGCGTAGATGAGAGAAGTTGCCGATGGCCGTAAGATTTCCGGTGGGGTCCGGCGTGGCCCCACGTCTTCGTTTCTTCTGGAGTGCTGCCGCTCGCGTCCACGGACGGCCACTTCATTTACTGCTTCGCCAGGCGACGAACGGACGGACACGCCCTGGGATGCTGACGCATGTTTACCCTGGCCAGTGGGGCCAACGTGTCATTCCCTCAGCATTGATGTTCCCTGTCCTGCTGGTGCTGGTCCTTCGGTGTGACCGACCCGATTGAACACGCCGAAATGGCGGCTCGCTGCCTCGCCCGCTCCTCGCTTCACCCCGCACGGCCACACCTGAATGTTCAAGTCCTGAACCAGAACGACCAGGTGTTATCGAAATTCAACTCCCGTACGTACAGTTATTCTGTTCTCTGACTAGTGGACCGTGCTTGTTGCCTGGAATACGGGGCCCATGTGTCAGTGTGCGGTGTGCCGGTCCTTCGAAGGAGCATCGGCTCGCTTTATCCTCGTGGAGCGTAGAGCACACTCTCTTGTTTGCCACTTCGGTTCGGTGAGGCAGCCAGCTCCTTCCTCGGCGGCCTCCTTCCGGAGGCGACGCTAGAAAAAAGAAACCGACGCAACGACATAAATTCTCGGAGGAGAATTCAGGGTTTCTTTTGGAGTAGTATTTTGTTCTGTATCAAAGCTGTTCGATGACAAGAGGAGCGGAAGCTATCGTGAGCGCGCTGCTCGTTGCGGCGGCGGTAGCTGGGCTGTTGCTGTCGTCGTCGCCGGCAACGGCGGCGGCGGAGGATGGCGTCGGTCCCCGGCGGCGTTCGCTCCACCAGCCGTTTTTCCCCATCGACTCCACGCCGCCGCCGGGGTACGACGACTCGATCGCGCCGCCTCCTCCTCCGCCGGCGGCGGCGTTGGCGGCGTCCAAGGGCCGCGGCCGGTCCGCGACCAGCCTCACCAACACCGTCGCGATCGCGCTCGCCACGGGCCTCGTCGTGCTCGCGGTGGCGTTCTACTCGTGCTTCCTCCTCTGGCGCCGACGCTCCGACGGGGGGGGGCCGGGGCCGGGGCCGGGGGCGGCGACGGCCTCCGCGCCGTGAAGTCGTCGCGGCCAGGCTCCGTCGCCGTGAGGGTCACCAGCGACGTGGGGAGCAGCGCGCGGCACCAGCGGTCGCCGCCGCCGAGCTCGACGGCGTCCGACGCGATATACCTCGACCCGCTCACCACGATGGTGGAGGTGGGCCGGCACCGGCCGCCGAGCCCGGACCTTCGCCCGCTCGCGCTCGTGAAGCAGCCCAGCCCCCGACCTCCGCCCGCTGCCGCCGCTGAAGCGGCCGGGGGCAGCCGCGCCACAGCCCCGCCTCCGCCGGCGACCACCACGGGGACTCCTCCGACGAGGAGGACCAGGCGACGTACTACACCGCGCCCAGGACCGCCATGTCCTCCTTCAGCCGGAGCACGAGCCAGCGCAGCACCCTGGAGCAAACGGTGGTGGCTCAACCGCCCGTGCCTGCTCCCGCGCCTACGCCGACACCGCTGCCGCCGCAAGCTAACCCCCACGACTTGCTCGTCCACCGCCGCCCCCACCGCCACCGAGGCAAAGGCTGCTGCGACCGATGCCCGAGGAGTCCCCACCCCCGGCCGTCCTCGCCAGTTTGGCGCTAACCAATACCCCTGAACCCTCTGTTCAGGACAGGGGAGGCGAGAACCCGGATGCCCACGGCGGGAGAGCGCGGCCGCCGAAGCCACCGAGCCTGAAACCGCTGCACTGGGACAAGCTCCGCGCCATCTCCGGCCGCACCACCGTCTGGGACCAGGTCAACAATTCCGACTCGTTCCGGTACGACCCTCTCCCGTTCGTGTTCCCACAGCACCCCATTGTTTTGCACTGAGCCATGTACTGCGTGGTGATTGGTGCAGCGTGGACGAAGCGGCAATGGAGAGCTTGTTCCTCAACAACTCTGGCGGCGCGGGGAATTCGGATCAGGCGGCGAGGAGGGGAAGCGCCGGGAAGCAGGAGAGCCGGCTGCTCGACCCGAAGCGGCTGCAGAATGTCGCGATCATGCTCAAGGTGCTCAATGTGACATCGGCTGACGTGATTGGAGCACTCATGCACGGTGAGTTTGTGCTCTCGGTTCTTTACAATCATAATTCTAGTCTGGTCCCCAGCGAAGCTTGGAATTTTCTATAGCGCTGTTGTGCAATCCCAATGGCCACAGCCCACATGTCCTCACAGTGCAATCTGGTTACTGCTAAACAAAGTACACACAGCAATTTGACAAGTGATTTGGGTGCTGCTGTTTGGTCCCCAGAAATCTTAAGAACAGTTTTTCAATTTTCAAAAATCAAAATCTAGGTGCTGTGGCACCGCTCCCGCGCTAACACCTGATTCCCGCAAATAGATGATTTGGCGCCTCTTTTTAAAAATTAAATGGCTGGCTATTAACTCTTAAAGTACTACCAAAAAGGGCATTGTTGTTGGTTAGTAAGAAAGGGAATGCTAATTAATTGGCGGAATTTCTCTTGGGACATATACTTAAATTGGTAAATTTCAGGTTCATGAAAATATGTTTTATGCCATTGACATTCTAGTGGCTATTTGTTGATCAGAATACTGCTGCTGTTGACTTGTTGTGACTATAAGGTTTGTAAAATACGTTTCACACTGTTCGCCAGATTAATTCATATGTTATAATAAGGGACCCTGCAGTTTGTAGAGTCGCACCCCGTCGACCCATCTCCCCTCCTTGAACCCCCTAAAAAACACAGATTATACCTGGAAGGCCTACATAACTATCAGCCTTGCAAAACTGTCGTATTGCTTACCTAAAAAACCCTACCATACCACGGAATCTCTCCTAGTTCCCTACAAGGCACCTTTTCTTTTGTTTAGATGTATGCTGATAGTGAAGGCTCCTATACATGTCCTGCTTTTTGACCACAATTGTCACATTCAAGATTTCTTTGGTGAGGGGTTACTTTCATGATCACATAGACTAAATGCAACGCGTTCCAACGAGGATCATTTTTACACTATTTACTCCTTTATTAAATCTTTGAAAGGCACCATATATTCCAAATAAGCTTCTGTTGTTTTATAGTCCAGCTTCAATTACTTTCTCCACATAAAATTTAATCTTATCTGCTCAAATAGCTATGTTGCTAAGTTTTGATTAGCTGGTGTGGATATTTTTGTGAACCATCAGTGATTTAGCGTCATAAGTCACATCATGTAGGTCATAGTTTGATCAGGACACATATTAGGACATGCATTGGAGAGGCAAACTGCATCTGTCACAAGGATGCAGGTTCTTTACCTTCAATGCTTCTTCTTTATCTTGTGATTATGCTGTGTTACAGATATGCAATTTAAAACTTGGTAACAGATGCAGTTAAGTGTTAAATTGGGCAACTGATACATAGTGTTGAACCCTCAGTTGCTTTAGACTTCAACATTCCTTTTCTTTTTATGAAAATGGAAGATTTGATAGACTTCACTGTCATTCACTTCTCATAAAACTCGCATATCCATTTCGAGGCCATCCTCTGTTCATCAACTTCTCTCTTGCAAGTGATCTAAAGAGGATTTGAACCTGTGTGTGGGGGTTTCCTTTACACCCATACCTCTAACCAGCCCAGGTTCTTATAAAAGTTATTGCAGTAGGTTCACTGATTTCATGATTATGTTGATATCATGGGTTCTCCATACCAAATCTAGGTGTTTTATTGCTTGACCTTGGATAGTTGATTAGTTGATGTGCTTCTTATAATAAACGAGTAGATTGATCTTGTTAGTTGAATGTGTCATGATCTAATCAATTTTTTCCGTGGGCTCATCTGACATTCAAGGCTAAGAATTCCTTAGAGTATTTGTTAGCTACAGAGGTCACAAGGAGGTCGAGAATGGTTGAACCACTATTTTATTACTAACAGTTCTCATCATAAATAGCAGTTGATAGTCTAGCTATCAAAATGAGTAACTTATATTATATATCTTGATATGATTCTAGATAATGCTTCTCAATTTCTGCTCAACAAAAATAACTTTGTTGTGGTATACATAATTTGATGTGTTATGTGGTAATTGAAGCTTCAATTATTGCCTCTGTACTAGTGCCATAGTTTGGCGTAGGAGTTTCTCAATTTATCTCAACTAAAATTAATTCATTAGTACAGATGAGTTGTTAATCACAAAAGAAAAGATAGATAAGTGGTCAGGTGGCCACTTCATTCATGATTATTATGCTTTCTTTTTCTAGATTATCTTATTTTCTCTGTAGGGTGTGCATTTTAAGGTCTCTTAGCAATTATTTCACCATCGACAGTACACCTTCAGACATAATTAGCCCCATAACTGGCTCTGGAAATGATCTGTGTGACATCTGTGCCAAATTGCTTCTTATTGTAACACTTCGGTGCAGTCCTTACCTGGCATACATGAACCAGAATTATTAGCACCATGAACCTTTTGATGACGAATATTTAAGTAGTGATGTTGTGACCTTGCAAGTTTATTTTGTTAGGGACTTCCTTTTGTAGAAATAAGATTTTTTTGCTGTACATGGCATGGTAGTGGGCCTACGAATCAGTTGTTTTCTTATGCAGTCACATGGAAACATTGATTAGCTATATCTGTTGGATCTAACAAGCTTCAATTCATGTCCCTTGTTTATTGTTCACAACCAACATATCTCATCTATACAGTTCAATTTGATTGCAAAAGGATACCATTTACAGTACTGAGTTATATCCTTATATACAATTGACATGATACACAAGCCACATAATTAAAAATCACCAACAAATGGGAAATGCTGTGCATTAACACTGACAGCCTATGAGTCAATCTGCAGTTGATGTCCTCTTGATATTTTCAATTGTCATAAGTCGCTCTGGAGTTGCCATCTGCCTTTTGATTCCTTTAGCTGATGCTATTTCAATTGTTCAACAGGAAATGGAGATTTGGGGTCTGAGTTCTACGAAACACTAGCTAAGATGGCACCGACCAAAGAAGAAGAACTGAAATTAAAAGATTATAATGGCGATATATCAAAACTTGATCCAGCAGAGCGCTTTCTGAAAGATGTACTTGATGTTCCTTTTGCCTTCAAAAGAGTAGACGCAATGTTATACAGAGCAAACTTTGGGACTGAAGTGAATTATTTAAAGAAATCTTTTGGAACACTAGAGGTAAATTGTCTATGATGATTCTTCCTCTCTTTAAAATTTTAGTTCATTTTAGCTTTTTGTTCTGAGTCAAACTTCTCTAACTTTGACTAAGTTTTTTGAAAAATATATTAACATCTACAAGTTCAAATAATGTTCTGTCATAACACATTTCATGGAGGACATAATGAAACTAATTTGATGGTCCATATGCTGTACCTTTTTCTATAAACTTGATCAAAGTTTAAGAAATTTTTGACTTAAGACAAAGCCAAAGTGAACTATAATTTGAAATGAAGGGAGTATATAGTTGTTTGAAGTGAATTTACCACGTATTCAATTTTTCAGAAATAAATTTGTCACATTCTATGTTTCTAACACATGTTTGAGTAATTATAAAGTAGACTGTTTCAAACTTTATATTTGTTGTAGGATTTGTAGCATTTGTGCACACAGTATAAACACCTTATGGATTTCATACGATTTCCTTCACAAACTCAGGCCAATTATCAAAACATAATATTTCTTCAGAAATTTTTCAGGCAGCTTGTACGGATTTAAGAAGCAGCAAGCTATTCTTGAAGTTGCTAGATGCAGTTCTCAAGACTGGGAACCGCATGAATGATGGAACTAATCGAGGCGAGGCAAGGGCCTTCAAACTTGACACTCTTCTAAAGCTTGCAGACATCAAGTCGACAGACGGAAAAACAACAGTGCTCCATTTCGTGGTTCAAGAGATCATCCGATCTGAAGGTTTCGGTTCTGATCAAACGGCAGCAGTGGTGAATCCTGGCAGCACCAGTAAGGAACAGTTCAAGAAGAATGGCCTGAAAGTGCTTGCTGGGCTCAGCAGTGAGCTCTCAAACGTGAAGAGTGCAGCCACCTTGGAGATGGACACGCTGGTCGGCAGCGTCTCGAGGCTCGAAACCGACCTCGAGAAGGTGAAGCTGGTCTCTCAGCTCAAGCAGACATGTCCCGATCAGGTCTCAAGCGAGAAGTTCTTCGAGGCGATTGACGCGTTCCTCGGCGGTGCTCAGGCGGAGATTGAGATGGTGAAGGCAGCTGGGCAGAGCGCACTGCAGCGTGTCAAGGAGACCACGGAGTACTTCCACGGCGACGCCATCAAGGAGGAGCCTCACCCGCTGAGGATCTTCACGGTGGTGAGCGACTTCCTCGCGACGCTGGACCGCGTGTGCCGGGACGTCGGCAGGACGCCGGAGAGGGTGATGATGGGGTCCGGCAAGTCGTTCCGCGTCTCGGCCGGCACCTCCCTGCCGCAACACCGGAACGAGCAGCGGAGGGAGCTGAGCTCCTCTGACGAGGACAGCTCCTCATCTTAGGAAACAATTTTTTTTTATGCGTAGCATAGTTCGGGTTACAGGCCTGTGATTCTTGCAGAGTTGTTTAGCATGTGTAGCCAATGTCAGAACTCAGTAGATAAAAGTTACTGGGTAGTTTCTACAAAGGTTAAAAGATAATATAGCTGTACAAAGACAAGGGTTTCTTGGGGTCGGTATTATGGTATATATATTTCCGGTGTTACATTTGTATGTGATTAGTATAAAGTATGCAGATCTTACTTGGCTGATGGCGACATAGTGTCTTTTTTTAGCCAGCTGGGTGCGATGATTAAGTTTACTTCAGAAACAAGCCTGTTCTGTCTCTGCATCTAGACCAGATCGAAGAGGCTCAGTCATGGGTACACATGGAAGACACAATCTAGGGTGAGTCGCTCCCAGCATCATCGCGGAGGACCTGATGCTGACGCTGATGAATGATGGAAAGGCACATGGAAGTACGAAAACAGATGGACACCGAATTGGTGACAACGAAGTAAGGAGGATGTGCCAACACAGATAGGAGAAAGTGGGCATAAAGTTATTCTCGTTCTGTACTTACAAAAGAGAACTGTAACACCCATTTCGCAATATCTTACTAATTGGAGGCCTTAGCGACAACATTTACACGTTAATTATTGCAATAATGTGTTGTTAGAAAAGAAGATAAATTTTAGAAACCCCCACATAAGTAAAAAAATATCGGCCATCAATTTAGCATAATCAAATCATCATTGATAATAGTATCAATCAGATATATTATGCTCTCATTAATTGGAGGGCCTCAGGGCTAACAGATCGTCCATGTTATTTAGTCCTCGTGAGACGTTGCTAACAAAGAAGATAAATTCTAGAAACCCAAAAATAAAAAAAACATTTGGCCATTAATTATGTAGACTAATCATCACTGATTATACTAACATATGGGATCTATTCTACTTTCTAATTAAAATTGCCCACATTTTCATATTATAAAAACTAAAACAATTTAACACTCTAGATTTGCATCTGAAGTGCCCACCTATGTCATTGCAAAAGGCAATTTGAAATAACTCATAAAGCTAAATCTAAACTAACCACCTGCGTTTAGGAAGAAAATCTAAAACAAACCTCTAATCATATCTACATTATCCACCATTCCACCTATGCCATTATTAACCCTCTATACCTGTATTTATATTGTCCATTCCTATGACCCTACCACTGTAAAAGATAATCTAGAAAATCTTTACATTTGATTTAAATTACATATATGCTGCTATAGTAATCCTTAAATTAGCCACTAAATTACCAACATATAGAATATTAAATATCCATAAAGTATGCATTCAAAATACCCAGTTCTATACAACTAATAGTTTATAAACAACTAACTTAAAATAAGCATACAAACATCTATGACTAACTTTATACAACTAATAGCTTATGCATCCTTAAATATGCTTATTTTATATCATAGATGTTGTTACTTTTTTATATAAAGTTAATCACACTTAAAAAGTTTGATTAACATGAAATCTAAAAATAACTACTTTCAGAGATAGAGGGAATACATGCATGAGCTATAAATGTATATTTATATGTAGCTTAGCAATTATGAAAAATGCTTTACTTGGATATAATTGTAAGCACTTTATTTGGATAAAAGCTAGAAGGATGCTATGCGTGTTGCTGAGAAGATCACTGATGGTCCTGGTATGAAAATCACCCTCCATATAATTATTGTCTTACATGGCTATTAAACTCTATGACCGCGGGAGGATTGGCGGCCTCTCAGCGCATCTACGTGTCCCTCAGCTAATTACGTAGCTTTTATTTTGCTGCTCTTACCAGCCAATCGTGTGGCATTTTGCCGCCCTTTCTGTCCCGCTAATGGCAACAGTATATAAATATTTTCCACGGATGCAAGACTAGCTATGCATGTCATGAGATGCTTCTTTTATCTCAAACTGCTTCAACATTTTAGCTAATTAAAATTTCTAACGAGCCTTGCTAAAATAAAATACTATTTTCTATTAGCTACTCTTTACGTCCCCACGAGTTTCACTACACCAGATTTACATATTAATGGCGGTTCAAAACCCCCCTTCACCGGCAGATTTTGAACCGCCACAACCAAAGCACCAGTGATGGGGGGTAGCCATCACTGGCGGTTCTTACCAACCGCCACTATTCCTAAACTTTCACTGGCGGTTCTACACTTCAACCGCCCGGTGTTCACTTCACCAACAGTGGCGGTTGGATATAGGAACCGCCATTTGTTGACCTTCAACAACACCGGCGGTTTCTTTTTTTTTTTTTTCTTTTGTTTTTTCATTTGCCACGATGTTGCGATACTGTAAACTAAATGCATCGAGATTACGATTACATCGAAATTGTACTAATTAAAGTATTACATAGAAATTGTACTACTTAGAGTATTACAATCCATCGAGAATCCTATTACAACAAATATCACAAATGTTGCATTCAAACTATAGAACTTAAAGACAAAAATATCACAAATGATGCAAGGCGTCGAGGTGGTGATCGGTGTCGGCGAGGTGGTGGTCGACGTCGAGGTGATGCGAGGCGTCGTCGGCCGCGGGCCCGGGGCGCAGGCAGAATCCCGCGTCGGGCGCGGGCCGGGTCGGCGAGGATGGCGGCGTCTTCGCGGACGCCCATGGTGGCGAGGAAAGGCCGGCGGTGGAGGTGGTGCTCGGCGCAGGTGTGTCGGGTGGGGAAGAGGGAGTCCGCCGCTCCTCTCCCGGCGTCGATGGCGCGCTGCGGTGGTGGAGGTGGTGCTCGGCCGAAAGCGAGGGAAATGAATTGAAACTTTTAGGAGCTATCCCGCCCGGCCAAAGCATATATACGAGATATAGAACAATCGGTGGCGGTTTGAGTTTAGAACGACCCAGCGATGCTTCACTATCGATGGCGGTTTGAGTTTAGAACCGTCACCGAAGTTTCGATGGCGTTTTTTCGACTACAACCGCCACCGAAACCTACATTCATCGGGCGGTTCATGGCCTCCCGGCCACCCCCCGCCAATCATTGAAACTTTGAACCGCCACCGAAGATCATAAGTAGCGATTGGTTGATGACCGCCCGGTGATAGGCCGCCATGAAGGCCAAATCGGCGTAGTGTTTCTAAGGAGTTAAATATTTTTAACTTTGACTAAATGAGTACGAGAGATTATTAATATTTATTATGTATAGTAAATCATAATAAATATCATTAGATTATTAATTCAATATATTTTTCTTAATAAGATTATTTATATATATAAATATTACTAAATTTTTTAAAATACTTAGTCAAACTTAGGAAAGTCTACATGCATAAAACCATAAATGACGTTCTTTTTTTTTTAATTAGGGTGAATGAAGTAGAGCATGCATAGCAACAGCTAGCAGCCAAGTGAACTTGTGACGTTTGTTCTTTTTAATTCTATGTATCAGGTGCTCAAATAGACTATAGGTTATTACAAATATTAAGTTAGTATCTTAGTCCAACGTATTGCATCTCTTCTACTTTACTCTCTCTGTCTTCGCTCTCTGCACCTATTTACGTCATAATATGCTGGAGCTGCTCTAACAGTTATATATTTTTCAAGAGCTAGCAAGTAGTGTGTACTAACTATAAAGGCTCTACATAGTGGATTGGAGGAGTCACCATTCATCAACCTTTCTCAACCTATCTATTTAACCAAAACAATAACACGGTATAAAACCAGCGCAGCGAAGCGCGCTCATCTATCTAGTTGGTAAATGTTAGTGGATGATGTCGAAGGCTCTCAAATGTATATTAGTGGTCAAAAATTGATATCTGCAATGATCATTATAGCTACATGGGCTCTAAATGCTTGGGCCGGTTCCGTTCCACAGTCCATCTATGAACGGCCTCCCACAATGGGCTTTGTCTCGCAAAAGGCCGAAGAGAAGTACAAATCCGCCTCTCACAATGGAGTGTATACGTAACACCCAGGCAGTTGCGATTCTCCCGTCCCGTGCGCCGGCGTTCAAATCCGCCCCGCGTCACCCGCCACAAATCCAGCTCCGCCACCGGCTCCTCCCTCTCCTTCCTCTCAGAATCGCACATTTCGCACCAAGCTTTCTCTCTCCTCGCCTCTCCTCACCCACCCTTCTCCGCAAATGGCGCCGCCGCCCGCGCTGACGTCGTCTCGTTCGTCTCCTTCGCTGCCCTTGTCGCCGCACAGGCCCGCGCTCCGGCCAGGCAGCCTGCAGCGGCTGCTCCGCCCGCCGGACCCGTCCGACGACGACGACTCCACCCCGACGACGCGCTCGCGGTCGACGCGCTCCCGCGCCCGTGACCGTGCCCTGCTCCAGGTCACCAACATCACGCCGGCGCTCTCCGGCGCCGACCCCTTCTCGGGCCACCACGGCTTCTACCTCCGCCTCTCCGACTCGGCCCGCTCCTGCTACGTGTCCCTCCACGCCGACCACGACGACCTCATCCTCGCCAACGGCCTCCACATCGGCCAGATCATCGAGGTCGACCACCTCGTGCCGTCCGTCCCGGCGCCCGTGCTCCGCGGCTTCCGCGTCCTCCCGGGCGGTACCCCTGCGTGCAGCAAGACTCCGGCGATGACGTCGTCGTCAAGGAGGTCGTCTCCGAGCGGCCGCGGCGGCCGTCGCCGACGCCACCGCTTCCCGAGAGGAGGGCGCGACAGGCGAGCTCCTGCTCCCCTGCCGCCATCGGCCACTGCCACAGGTCACGGTCGATAACTAATCTGTCCGAGGCGGGATCGCCGGCGGGGTCGACGGCGAGGAGGAGGGAGAGCATGCTCAAAAGCTTGGACTCCCCGAAGAACCTGAGGAAGATCAGTGTCCTCTCCGTAGATGGCAACAGCAGCGACGACGACGACACGTCGGACGTGTCGTCGTCGTACTCGTCGTTGTCCACGGCGAGGAGGAACTGGGATTTCAGCGGGAGCATCAAGGACGTGAGACCCGTCGCTCCCCGGAGACGCAGCAACAGTGTAAAGCCATTTCTTGCAGCTCGTAGAGGTGTTCACTTCACCAAATAAGTGACTAGAAATCAAGCTAAAGTTTGCTGTATCGTGCAGGTTTCTCCAGGTAAATCCGCCTCAAAAACCATTGCACACCAGAACGACGTGGCGAGTGATCCACTGGAGTCCGCGAGGAGAAAAGCGGAGAAGGCGTTCAAGGTGCTCTCAAAGAGGAACAGCCACGCGTCTTCTATCAAGGCGTCCAGAAACAGCTCCTGTGCCACTACACCGGTATCGCAGAGTGCTCCATTGAGTGGCATCAAGTGGTGCGAGAACGATGTCATATGGAGCTCACTCTCCTCAAGCTTGGTGCGACATGGAAAGGTATGCTACTTCATCCGTTTTTTAATAAACTTACCTTGAAATACAGAGACAGAATTGATCCGAGCTCTCTATTTCAGATCCTAAAAATCAAGTGATAGTTCATGGTTGCCCTCATAGTACTCAGTTGTTGCATAGACAGATTTTTTTTCTTTTTTAAATCTGAGTCCTTGAATTTGTGCCGTCAAAGTTTCTCTAGCTAGCAGACTTTACACGGCATGCTGTTCTTCTCTTTTGTTACCCCAAAAAGCTAATTCTGCTGATTTTCCATGGCAGGAAGCAATGGGGCAGAGAGACATGGCGCTGCAAGCTGTGCTTGATGGACTGCTAGAAGCATCTGCCACTGAGAAGTTGATAAAATGCCTGAGGTGAGCAACGCTGAAAGATTGTGCAAATATGATGTGTTTATGGTAAAAGTACTAGTATGAGAAAACTGGTATCTGATTTATCTGAACAAGTAACAGTAGAACCAACTTTCTAAATCTTCAGAAAATGCGTATAGTGTAAGAAGCACCACCATCTCAATGTTCATTTCTCTCTTTTCAGCAAATACTCTGAACTACATTCTGACAAGGACGACGACCCAAAGGAGCTCATTGGCAGGTTCTTGAAATTCTCTCAAGAACTGGACCATGCAATCTTCGTAGCCCAGTCACAGGCCAGACTCAGACACCCAAAATCATGTTGTTCCAATTCAACATCCTCGGCTTCGCCGAAAGCTGCTACGAAGGCAGCATTGGACAGGAAGCAATCTGCCATCTCATGGATCAGAGCGGCCATCGAAGCAGACTTGTCACCCTTCTCCAGCCACACGAGAGGCACATCTGAATCCGCGAAGGCATCATCAGTGGCTGAACCGAAACCTGTGAGCCCACTGTTCTGTTCCAAGCCAAAGTGCAACTGCAACAGCAAACTCTCAAAGAAAACCGCTAATGCTTCCACTGAAGGCAGCAACCTGAATGCAGCGATGGACCTTGCTGTCGCAATGCGCTCTGATGGCAACCGATGGTTCCTCAAGTACATCGACAAGTTCCTGGATGACATCGAGAGCGACTTCGCGACGTGTGATTCCCAGGTTGCAAGCTTTCTGCAGCAACTGAAGAAGGTAGATGACTGGCTCAACCGTGTCGTGCGCCATGAGAGGAGCAGCAAAGATAGTGTATTGTCAGAGGAAGAAGAGAGCGATGCGTGCGAGAGAGTACGGAGGAAGATATATGGGGCTCTCCTAAGACATGTGCAGTATGCTGCAATGGCACTCGAGGGTGTCAACAGTGTAACCGATGAAGAGAAAGAACTGTAGGCTGTAGATATGTAGTCAGACACACATAAAAAAAGAGCAAATTAATAGCCAAACAGGAGGAGGTTATTGTCCAGCATATGCTCTGTCGACTGCTTTGGTGTTGAAGTTTGATACTTGAATAATATTGTTGCAAAATAGATGCGCTGATACATGTCGATCACTCGGGAAACGTAGGACCGGATGACTGAAACTTCTGGACTTCTGACAGATTGGTGATGAATTTGAATTTCCTGCGTCTGAACTGAACACAATTTAACTCGATAGAAACCGAGAGGCAGTCTGTTTCGGTTTCGGCTAAGCACCTAGTGACCTGGATGTCATGTATATGAATCGACCAACTGATAGAATATTGTTATGCATGTGATTGGCTGATTGCATTCATTTTAGCCTACTGCCTACATTATATCTTGTGTAGTAAAATCCAAACTAGAACCAGCATACGTGCATCGTGTCTGGTTATTCTGCACAGGTACCGCCATGTTTGGCAAAACTGCTGATGGACTCTACTCCGCTTCGACGGCATACCGCTGCTTCTTCCTTGGCAGGACCACCATGCGGGGCGTCAAGCACCTGTGGCGCGCTGCTGCGCCGCCCAAAGTCAAGTTCTTTTTCTGGCTCGCGCTGCATGGCCGCATTTGGACGTCGTATCGTCGGATGATGCACGGGCTCCAGACCTCGGCGGCCTGCTCTTTGTGCGGCCAGGAGGATGAGACGGTGGACCACCTGCTGCTGGCTTGCGTCTTCGCTAGGGAGGTTTGGTCTCTCCTCCTCGGTTCCGCTGGCTGGTGTGCCCTCTCGCCGCTCCCTGGGGATGCCCTGGTGGATTGGTGGCTGTCATCTCGGAAGCGCTTGCCACGCCACTTGCGCCGTGGTTTCGACTCGGCGGTCCTCCTTGTGTCTTGGCAGCTCTGGAAGGAGAGGAACGCTAGGATCTTTGAGGGGGTCTCCTGCTCGGCGCTGGCGGTGTACGGCACGATTGGGGAGGTCGCCTCCTCCTGGCTCGCAGCGGGCTTCTCCGCGATCTCGGAGCTGGCCTTCGGTTTGGTCTAGACTTTTATGTTTGCCTGTCTCTCTTTTCCTTTTGGGCATCTCGCCTAAGAACGTTTGTTGCCCGTCGGGTTTCCTCTTCTTAATGAAATACACGTGAAGTCGTGTTCTAGAAAAAAAATATTGGTTGGTATTTGAGTAAACTTGTTGCCCAGGTCTCTTAAAATGCTTTTTTTTTTTTTGTATCTGAACTTTTCTTAAGGTGTCATCTGAGTCTAATCCTCTTAAAATTCATTTCTAGGTCATTAAATTTGTCACAATGAGTCTAAACAAGCTTCATCCATCCCATATGTTGGTTATTAAGAGTATTAGACTTCCGTGTTTGATAGCCTGCAGGTGGCAAAGCTGGCTAGGCCTGACTCAAAGAGAGCATGCAAATGGGGGTAGAAGAGAGGGGGAACACGTTTAGAACCTGTTTAATTGCATGGACTAGAGATCCGGCTATAGAAAGAGACAGGTTCACTTGGCCCAAACTAATATGGTGCATGCAGGCTTTTTTGTTTGTTTGCCTGCAACCGGCTAGACCTGACTTATGAAGGCTTGTGTTTATTTAGAAGCCTGCCTACACCACGTTAGCTTGGACCAAGCAAATATGTCTTTTTTCATAGCCGGACCTCTAGTCCGGCCAAACGGACAGGTTCTAAATACCTCCATTTCTTAAGGTGGCATCCCATATGTTTGTTGGGTTATTTGGATTGGTACCATTGTAATTTTACAAGTTTGGAGAAACACCATTACTATTCCTCTATTTGGAAATATGCCATTATAATTCTTCTGTGACTTGAATCATACCATTCTCTACGTATTTAACAATGCTGGTCCCACGCGCAGGTGACTAAAGACATTTGTATTTTTGTATATCCTGAAATACCCCTGTTATTGCTCTCTCCCTCCACTCACTTACATGTGGCCCCCACATGTCAGCTTCTTCTTCAACCTTCCGCCGACGCACAGCCTGGCCGCGTACGCGTGCTCCCCCTACGCTGGCGAATTCATGCAGCGCGTCGGCCAGTCGCGGAGGCCGTGCGCGGCCACCATTAGCGTCACAGGATAGACTTCACTGGTCCATGCATGGCGCAGATCGAGCATCTGCTGTAGGCGGCGTACAGCGCGAGCAAGACGAAGTGGATGCTGCTGGCGTCGAACGAGTAGAAGAACGGGGACAAAGACCCGCTCTCCTCTGACTGGAACGCGAATCTCAAGCTGTAGGATGCGAACGTCCTGTTGTGGATCTGCTCCTCGATCTCATGGTTGCCCTCCACCACCATCATCAGAATGCTTGATGTCACGGGCTCCATGTACCTGCATGCACGAGGATGGGTCTCAGCCCTTAATCCATCGAGCATGTGACTTGTGAGATCTGTATCTCTGACTGAACAAATCAAACAGACTCTGAAACATGATGGCCACGTGGTCGCGCATGCCTCTGCGAAGGAGTGAGTCGGACTAGCAATAATGTCTGGACCTCACGGGAAGCCACGCGGCCACGGAGCAGAGGCCTTCTCGGTAGGAGAGTGAGCTGCATGGCCGGCCGAGTTTGCCGGAGAGAGTCGCATGAGCAGGATGTTGTTCGGGAGAGGAACCGCGCAGTTGAGGGAGCTCGTCTGAGAGGGAAGCCAGCCCACGCCAAACCTATACTGTGCGCAGGAGTGGGGAGGAGCGTCCGCAGCTGCGTCGGCACCAGACTGTGCATTGGCTAGAGGTTGAAGAAGAAGCTGACGTGTGGGGGCCACACGTAAGTGAGTGGAAGGAGAGAGCAATAACAGGGGTATTTTGGGATATACAGAAATACATACGTCTTTAGTCACCTGCGCATGGGACCAATACTGTTGAATATGTAGAGAATGGTATGATTTAAGTCACAGAAGAATTATAATGGCATATTTCCAAATAGAGGAATAGTAATAGTGTTTCTCCAAACTTGTAAAATTGCAATGGTACCAATCCAAATAACCCATGTTTGTTTGCCTGCAGCTAGCGAGCCAGGAACCCATCTAGTGTAGCCTTCCATGTTTGATAGCCTCGACAGGAGAAAGGGTGATCCCCCCATTATACTCCTCGCAACCCCCCATTCCAAACCCATGCATTCATCGTCCTCCACATCAAGGGTGCATTAGTACTAGTGGCGGGCCGCCATGGCCCATGGCTCGGCTGCCGCCCGACTGGTTGCTCTGCTCTGACGCCGCCTCGCCGCTGCAATGGCCGGATTGCCTGCTCCCTACTCCCACTGAGGTAGCTCCATCCCATCCCAGCACTCTGCTCTCCTCTGTTTCTCCGTCGGTTGCTCGACGACGACGCAAGCACGAGCCACCGGACGCCAGCAGCAAACGCCAGGGAGAAAAAAAACTCTCCGTCGCTATCCTCACCGCCGCGCCCGCACGGACCTGGCGGTGGTGCGGCAGGGATAGGGCGGAGGAGAGGTGTCTGGGCGGCGGCGGAAGGTCCGGCCGTGCCGCCCGGGTTTACTCAAAACACCACTGTATAGTAGAGACTAAAATCTGGCATTGCGTTGCAGTCTGTTGGCCACGCAACTGTTCTAGCTATGTCCCCTAAAATTTGGTCAAATCAGTTCAGGGTTTGTTTACTTACGTTGATGTCACCAAGCACAAGCTAAGGATTGATTGGTTTGGATTTGTGACTGAAAGTTTATCTTTTAATGAAGCCAAGATGGCATTCTGTACCAGTATAGTAAGTTACAGAAATACAAATGCCAGCCTTGTGTGACATTAAAATTGATTGTCTTAAATGTGAAAGTTGATTGTATCACCACGATCTTTGATCGTTTAAATGGTCTAGTAACTTCCTTGTATGTCTTTGTTGGAAATGCGAAGAAACGAAAACAAAAGGAACTTAGTGGGCAACCCTTACTGTTCCCTTCAAAAAAAAAATGAAAAGGTGTTTCATTGCAAGTATGATACAGGGGACTATATGATCCACAACAAATTGATTCCTGTGTGACTCAATGTTAGAACCTAAAACCGTAGCTCCGGGGAGAGATTTAATTTTGCAGAGAAGAGATGTTCAGATCAATATTGCTGATGCTAATCCCATTGTACGCGATTGGAGCATACATCCACATGTCGTCGGAGCTTAACAGCTGCACATAATTGTTAGACATAAAGTTAGTGTTCAGTCACATTTTGATGGTATAATATTATACAGTTATTTGATTTTTGCTTATATTCAGTCTTCTGACTTGCAGACGTTGATAACACACCTTAATCTGAAGCTGTAAAAATTTGACATACTGTGCTGCTTCTTCGAGCATCGTACTAATGTCAACCTGTCAGATCATATTTACCCAAGTTAGACATGAGTTTGCATTAAACAAATTACACGACAAAAGATATGAGACACGAAAAAGATAATGTATTGCAGATAATAAACAGAGTTCCATGAGGAGCTTACTTTTGTTCCATTGGGAACCAAGTTCTGCAAGATTCTCAACCTTTCATTGATCCTCTCTCTCCTTTTCTGCAGAATTCACATTCACATCCATCAGAAATCAGTTCAACTGCCGGAGTCATTTTTGTAACTTGTTTGTGTTCCCTATAACTTTTGGAAAAATCTTCTGAATTTTTTGTACTTACCCTTGCATAGAGGCTCTGAGGATCAGTTGCTGCTCCGCGGCTGGCCCTTGTGCAGGTCTTCTTCGAGCATGAATTCATATTTCCTTCAAAATTTCCATCCTCAGAAGTGCAGCTACTGGAGCTTTGCGGGTCAACATAGGTATCGCCGCCATCATCATCACCACCAGTATAATCCTTTTTGCTCGCCTTCTTGGACTTCTTTGATCCCTGCATCAGTTAATGACTACTATCATTAAGCATGGATCACAACATTGCAACTGAACTAGTCATTGATGCATAAGTATTCCTGTGTTTATTACCTTGGTGGTAGCACTAGCCTTCCTCTTCTTAGTAGCAGGTGTATCGTTGGCTGCTTCTTCCTCTCTGACTGATGAATGATTGCCATGCAGAGGGCTCGGATCCTCAGTAAGGTAGGGTATAGCACATTGTGAATCGAAGTCGCTTGGGGGGAGCGGATCCATGACTGGAAACTCAAAGCTCTCGAAGTTCTCGGTTGGATCGAGCAAACTGGTAACACTAGAACTATGGTCTGGCTGAGGCCAGCATTGTGGAGGGAAATCATAGTTGAAACAGCTAGAGGAGTTGGAGTCGGTGTCATGGGTAGGCAAGAACAGAGCTGCTATTGCTTGCATGGACTCTTCCACATGCTCATACTCATAGGCGAAGCAGTGATCATCAGCTCCAAGAAACTGAGCCATCATGTCGATTTCCATCGATGGCGCAGATGAAGTGCAGGATCTCTCCATTTTAGTAATGTAGGAGGGTTCAAGGCAAGGAGAGGCTAAAGCTCGGACAAATGCTGCTGCTGCTAATGCCTGAGTGCTCCTGCCGTGTGCCCCCCAAAAGGGTATTTGTAGGGTGCAGGCAGCCGTGCAGGTGCCTCCATTGTTGACCAGAGATGTAGCTTCACAATCAGCATCAAATTGTCTGGCTTTTTTCGCAAACAAAATTTAATCATCAGAGTCAACCCCGTGGGGATGATGTGTCAAGTTGTTGCAGCTGAACTCTTGATCTTGATACCGACAGAATAATGAAAGCCGCATGCGCAATTATGTCGGGATATGCGAGCCACAGTATTGTATAATCTTCCAGGCAAGATTAGTAATGCTGATATTGTTTATCTTGGGGAAGGGATTGGCTGGGCCATTTGAGCAATTACTCACCTCGCAGATCGTGGAGAGTGGTGGTGAGCTGAAGTTAGAGGTGGAAGGCAGGAGAGATTGTGTGAATTAAGTTTCTTGTGGTTGTTGTTAAGTTCATGGCTGTGTGATAATGTCACCTTGTGCTTCCCGTGGAGGTTGCAGAAACAGTTGTTGATTGTGTGAATTAAGTTTCTTGTGGTTGTTGTTAAGTTCATGGCTGTGTGATAATGTCACCTTGTGCTTCCCGTGGAGGTTGCAAAAACAGTTGTTCCCATTTCCAGCAACTTGAAGAGCTGTCAGATCCCAAACGTAGGGAGAAAGACATATTCCATCGCACGGAACTGCCGGTGAGACACAAATTTCTGCCTCCATATTTGCTATTGTAAAATGCATGTGGCTTCAATTATAACCTCAAACTATCACTTTATGAGCAAATTGTTTCTAATCAACCATAGGTTATTGCCAAAATTGATTTTTGGTGGTTAATCTTGGTACTATGAACTTCACAGCACCAATTCAATAAAGGCATATGTGTTCCCTTTCTGTCTTGTCAATGCAAATCATTTTTTTATAATGAATGCTAATCAATTTTCAGGAATCACATGCTTACCCTCTCCAAACTCGGTATGAGAGCAGTCGAAGGGGCTGCACTTGCACCGGTTCAGGCAATGCTACTGGAACAGAATTCACTGAAAATAAGTAAATCCATTAGCTAAGCAATACAATTAGGCATCAATTGTAGGATTCAACTGTTTTCTCGTTGTCACATTACTTGTGTGTACTCAATTTTCAAGTAATCCGTACATACTAGTTAGTACCATTGAACTTAAATCCCACATTATTTGATTGACAACGTACGCACAATGAATCAAAATAAGTAATCAGTTAGCTAAGCAGTACAATTAGGCATCAGTTGTATGATCCAACTGTTTTCTCGTTGTTACATTACTTGTGTGTACTCAATTTTCAAGTAACCTGTACAACAAATACTACTAGTTAGTACCATTCAACTTAAATCCCACATTATTTGATTGACAACGTACGCGCAATGAATCTTATTGTTATCGTACTTTTGTTCTTATTTCCAACTTTGTGGCTCTTGTTTCCGTACATACCAGACCATTAGAAACTAGAGGCTATTCTGAAACATACGCGCAATCATTTGTCTGTTTTTGTTTTGCTCGCTGCATACCTCTTTCTAACTGGTGCTCTGGAATTGACTTCTTGTGTACTTGAGAAACTCAACTCACAAGATAATGTATTTTAGTTTAGAATGTACTGTGCACATTGCAATACTCTGCACCAATCCTGAAGCTCCACTTACCTGATTGGCACCATATTTTAGCAATCAGATTTGTTGTACTTTCCTTACTTAGATTCCAATTTAACTGTACAAGTCCTTTTACGAGGAATTAGCATGCGCTGCATGTAGTACCCCGGGAATTTGTCTACAGTAGATTTGCTGTTCTTATAACGAAATTAAAAGCAGCTCCGAGAAGTCAGTACTGTCTGAACATTTAGCATGGCCGACCTTTTCTCCTCCGGACTCTCGGGGTGTCTCGCGGCCTGTGACTCCCGCCGCCGCCGCCACCGCCGCCGTTCGGTGTCTTCACCGCTGGTCCCCCTCCCTCCTCCGGCATATCGCCGGAGGTCGGAGGGGGTGGGGATCCATTGTTTTCTAGTAAGTTTTTCTACTAGATTGAGTCTTTAGGTTAGGGTTTCTCCATGCCAAGTTTTTTGTATTGGAGATTTATCTCTTTCTCCTGCTCTTCTCCGGCAACGGTGAGGGTGTGGGGTGGAATCGTTTTCTCTATGGCGGATATGTTGAAGATAAAAGCGGCATCTACGGTGTCAGCATCTTCATCGACATGACGACATGGAGACTTATGTTTCCGAATGGCGGCATCAAGGCGGAGATGATGCCGCCGCTATGAAATAATTTTCTCCGGTCCCTTCTTCGTTTTGTTGTGGTTGGATCCGCCACGATGAAGGACTAGGGAGAATAATTTTCAGATCAGTCTTCCTCGTTCTTCGGTGGCAGAAAGAAGAAAAAGGAAGACACAAGGAAGAAGAAGAAGTTTCTCAACTCCGCCTGCAGAAATGTTGGCCGTCCGTTGGGCATCTACTGTCTGGTCGAAAATAATTGTTGCCGAGTATTTGCCTGTGCAGTCATCCATACAAAGCGTCAAACAGGTTAGGTTTTGAGAGCTGGTGCTATTCACAGCGTGGGTACAATTTAGATGAATTTCTGGATATTTATGTAATTCAGAGGAATTGTAATGTGTTGATATACCTAGCTATTATCTAATATAATTCTTCTTTCGTCGTAAAAAAAACATTTATGTGGAGCGTCAGCTGACTTGCAAGTACTTGGAATATTAAACCCACAGTGTGCTTCTAGTGCTCTGTACTTAGCCAAAAATTCGCACCAAGAGTGCAAGACACTTGTTAATTAACTGAAACTTATTGTAGTCAGATTCAAGTTCTAGCATACCATTAATTGTTTAGTATTAGTCTCTTATTTGGAGGGGGAAAAAACTTGAAGAACCAGTTAACTTTATAGCCGAATAGTCCCCTGATCTGATTTGCCCTACTTGTCACCATTGGACCAATGGTTTGTGTCATCTGTTTCCTTGCTCTAGTCTACGTATTCCAGTCATCGTTGGACCAATGGTTTCTTCCATAACATATATTTTTTTAAAAATAATCAACTGAACATTATCATGCATGCACCCATAACTGGAAGCACAGTACTTCATTTATTTTCCTTCCAGCATAAAGGGGAAGATAGAGAAATTTCATGATGAATTCTGTCGGCAAACTAGAAATGCGTATAGACCTTTTGACTTCTTTTGAGTCCTACAGAAAGCTGAGTTAGAGCTAACTCAATTTCAGCTCGAACTGTGTTGACATTTGCTTGGCATGGTATATTATTAACAGTGGATCAGTTGATGAAGTCTTGAATTTTGGTTCATAAAGGGAGAAGGAAGTTTCCTAGATGTCATTAAAGTTGTTCAACAGATCACACTATTTAGTTTAATTAGAGTTCCCTTCCTCATGTGTTCCTCCTGCCTTTCTCCATGCACTGAACCTACTTTGATTATAAGCATTTTGCCAGTGAATTGCATAAAAAACGGTAAGGAAGTTTTCTTAGAAAAAAAAGATGTTGAGATGCATTGTACATTCCATTTTATACAGCTCTTACACAAGAGGATCATGATAGTTTTCTGTTTTTTTTATTTTTAATTTGTGAGGCAAGGATTAATGATAGTCTGGCGTTAATACAAGAATTAAAAATAGTTGATCTTGGCTGTCACTGTTGTCACCAATCTAGGCAGCAAATCTTGTGTCGGAATAACACCACACACCTGGAATCCGTCAGACCTGATTTGCCAGTTCTTTTGGTTCACTGTATTGGACTAAAATTACACCAATATGATCTCACTAACTATACACCACAAAACTTAGATTATTTATTTTAAACTCCAAGCAATCGTGTCTCTGATAGAAACTATTTAAGGTATATAATCATAGTGGTTATCTCGAGCTTAACTACTGTTGGAGCGTTAATGGCACTGCATTATACTAACACCTTGACCAGGATTATGAAAAAAATAATGGCAAATTCTTTAATCAATATTCGATCCTTGCCGTGCATGTTTGACATGATTAAACAACCCAACTAACAATCCCTAACCACCTAGCATCCATATTAACTCCTTGTCTGATGTACTATAGTAACTAACTGGATTAGATAAACTAAGAACTCAAGTACAAGTGTATAATACACACACCCCATGGAACACAAACTATTTATTTAGAGTACTGCAACACACGTACGACTATTCGAGTACAACTTGAGTGCTACTCAAGATTCGACAGTTAATATCACTTCGACGAAAAGCTCATAAATGCATTGAATGATTTAAATACGTTGTTGTGCTTGAGAGTTAATGAGTTGGAATCAAAAGATTTTACATTTGTTTAGTTTTGTGAGGTTCTTCAGAGATGCAAATCGCACTAAATTCTTAACTACAAAAGTACACCTTACCTTTAGACAGTATATCATTATATGTATAAAAACAAACATGCAAGAGTAATGTTCTCACATACCTGCCTAGAATTGAGGAAACCCAAGGAAAAAAATAATCCCACCATTAATTTATAAGAAATAAAAATTTGTATCTATGATTTGGTGCTTAATATTGGAGTAAAATAATTAATGTTGAACATGCAAATATTGTACTACCAAGTGTATGCATTAGAGATGTAGAGTTATATGAATAGATAATACATATTTCAAATCCTCCTAATATGATTGCTTCTCTAATCTCGCTAGTTTAAATGAAAGATAATGCACCGTCATTGAAGAGAACGGTCAACATACATGGACATTACCACCCCCCCCCCCCCTAATTAAGTATACTGCTGCATGATAACCAATGCATGACAGTTTATCATTATCAACTCTAAGGTATAGTAATGGTATCATGTAGAGCTTAACCTTCCGATTAGCTTGTGTTTATAGGATATTTGACAAAGTACGAACTCTTTGACATAATATTTAAGTTAAATTTTGACACTGTTTCTTTTAGAATCAAGGTAACATTTTTTTTCCCAAAAGTAGATGCATGTTGTAAATATTTAAATTAAAGGCAAGCCAAATTTAAGGTCAATTTGAAACTAAACAAAACTTGAAATTGTTATTTGTAGTGGAATGCCAGTCCTTAATGGATATAAACACGCAAAATGGTCCCTAATGACATTCAGAGATTTAGGATAATCTTTGTTTGTATTCAATCATAAGAGATTACTTAATTAATTAGGACAACACGATCAAGAGCCTAATTAGCTAGTCATTAAACTTGCTAATAATTGCAAAAATTTGATTAATTAAACATATAATGGCATGGCTTATATTAAATTTGAATCTTATCCATTGTTAATGTTTAGCATTTTAGAGGTGATTCATAAAAAAAGAGATCACAAGAAATATGTACCTAAAATTATTCATGATAGTTCAGTAGTTGCAAGGACGTGGGAGGAGAGGGTTATGATCACAAATGATCAGTTTTTTTGTGTAGCTAATCTTCAACCTAAACCACCCCGCAAAAAAAAAAAAAAATCAACCTAAACCTCTGCTTAATATTTTAACATTTAGATAGATGCATGTACACGTGTAATCATGATTTGTAACAAAGGCCATATATAGTCTCAAAGAAATCGGTAGGTAAATTTTTTGAGAAATGGATATTTAACTTTTTGAGAAATGGATATTTTAATTTAGAGCATTTGCAAAAGTTATCTCCGTTCTAACTACAGTTAGGTACGCAATAAGTTTGGCATCATGTTGAATATCAAGGTAGAATTTTCACTGACACGATATTTTCTTCATTTCTATTCCGTCTTTTCGTACATACAGACCAAAAAAACATCTAAAAAATACACGACATAGGCGGTATCAAATAGAGTAGAATATAAATGTAGTCCATCTTTAATTATTACACAATAATGAAATGATCAATTTTTTAATAAATACAGTATAATCAAGAAACCTAGAGCTAGCTAGCTACCAGCTACAGCTAGCTTAGACCTTCAACATTTGCAGTAGTCGGCAAGGACGGCAAAACCTAGAGAGATACGCGTTGAACTGAAGAGGGACAGATCGACGCTTCCACCAAACGAAATCTCGCTTTCATGATGTACAAATACTCTTATCCAACTGGCAAAGGATATTAAATCCATATATCTGAACAAGTGAAAACGCCAACGCTGGCTACTGTTCACACCACCAAAGAATGCATCCTGTAGACTTTTTTAAGGGGAAAAAAAGAATTTTTTTTTTAGAAGGGGCGGCAAAAGCTTTGCCGCAATTATATTAGACGATGGAAAAAGAAAAAAGGGTTAAAAAAATACAACCACCACAACTTCTCCTACCACTGAACGAAAAGAACAACTGAACACAAGAGAAAAAACCAAAAACCAAACGCCCCATGACCAGACCCCTATCCACTCTATGGACACTGCTACTGCTGGTTCTCATTACGCGGGGACATCGCCAACTTAAAAAGAGAGATCTCTTCTTTACATAAACAAGCTACTTGCAACGGACTCAAGCTAGAATTTTGAAAGACTCTTCTATTCCGTTCTTTCCAAATGTTCCACCAGAAGTAAATGAAGATTCCATCGACTTCCCTTCGTTGGTCTTTCTGAATCTTCCGCCGACATCTTTGCCAGAAGACGTATGTGGATCCTTGTGTGTTTACCGCATCGAGGACAGAAAGATTGAACCATTGTTTAATGATCACCCAGACTTCTTTAGTGAAGGTGCAGTCCTTACACAAATGAGTTGTGTCCTCGTATCCGACTAGGCAAAGCTTACAGTCTGTGTCCTCCGTCCATCCCCGCTTTATCAAATTGTTTGCAGTGAGGATCTTCTTGTGTAATAAGGTCCAAGCAAAGAAACGGCATTTTTGTTCCGCTTTAGCCCGCCATAGTGGTCCTAGCTTGATTTTGCTATATGTTCCTGTAAACTGAACCTGGTAAGCGCTTTTAGTGGTGTATTCCCCATTCGCCGTCCATCGCCAACGAATGGAATCAACTGCTTCCTCATTTAACACAACCGCCCGTGTAGCTTCCCAAAGCCGTATGAACTGAACCACCTCCTCTCGCGAAGTTGGAGGGAAAATATGGTCGATCCATTTATCTCCGTTTAGAGCCTGCGAGACCGTGATTTTCTTTCTTCTTGTTCTAGCATAAAGCAGCAGCGCGATCAATTTGGGCGAGGTTTCCTGGATCCAGCAGCAAGACCAGAAGGGCGCCTTTCTACCATTTCCGATCGTAACTGACGTGGAAGCATAGAATAGATCAAAATCAGACTTGTTGCATGGAGTTTCTAAGTTTGACCATGCCCTATTTGGTTGTGTCCATTGGAACCATATCCATCTGAGACGAAGAGCTCTCGTGAATCTATCTAAATCAACAATCCCAAGTCCTCCTTTATCTTTCGGGAGACATGACGTCGGCCAGTTAACAAGGGAGTGGCCACCATTGACCCTGTCTGGGGACTCACCCCTCCATAAGAAACTTCGTCTGATACGGTCGATCTTCTTGAGAAGCCATTTGTTTGCTTGGAATACTGTTAAGTGATAGATCGGCAAGCTATTTAGGGACGGTTTTTACCAAGGTCTCCCCCGCCGAAGTTAAGAATTTTCCTTTCCATCCCGCAATCTGCCCCCTATCTTGTCAATTAGCGGCTGCACCTCAATTTTCCTCAGTTTTCGAGTATGTAGTGGCAGCCCCAAATATTTTCCAGGGAAGTTGCTGATCCTGCCCGGGAAGTCCTGAATGATGTCCTGCACCGCCTCTGTGGACAACTTGATTGGGAAGATTTCAGTTTTGGACATGTTCACCTTAAGGCGAGCATTCCCCAAAGAGTGATAGAATTTTTGAAGTCTTGTTAATTCTAGCGAGGGACGGATGTGCAAAACAAGTGCCACATCGTCCGCATATAGAGCGAGCATCTCAATTTCGCTTTAGTCGGCAAAGAACGCTGGAGCAAACCTTTTTCAGCCGCCATCTCAATTATTCTTTGCAAGGGGTCAATCGCTAGGATAAACAAGAGGGGTGACAAAGGATCTCCTTGTCGCAATCCTTTTTGCGTGTCGATATTCAGTGGGAGTTCCATTTATCGAATGCGTGATGATGATGTGCTCAGGATTGCTGCAACCCGTTACACCACTTCATCTTGAAGCCCATGGCAGCCATTACTTGTAGCAGGTATTGCCATCCAACCGAAGTCGAAAGCTTTGAAATATCTAATTTTATGAACAGGGCCGGTTTGCTTCTTTTTTGTGTAGAGTTGGATCGCTTTTTGGACATAGAGGAAGTTATCATGTATGCATCTTTTCCTAATAAACGCATTCGAGCTTGAGAGATCAACTCATTCATTCTTGGGGCAAGCCTTAGTGCCAAAATTTTTGTTATGATCTTTGTAATGCTGTTGATGAGGCTAATGGGTCTATATTCTGACAGGTCAATTGGATCTTCTTTTTTTGGCAATAGAACAATGTTTGCCTCATTAAAAAGATGCAGTTTGGACGTCCGATGATTGTAGAACCCCAACATAGCTTGCAATAGATCGTTTTTGATGATGTTCCAGCACTTCTTGTAAAAAATGCCAATGAACCCGTCTGGTCCCGGCGCTTTCTCTGGCGGTAGGGCTTTTACTGTCGTAAGCAACTCTTGCATAGTGAATGGGATGTCCAGTTCCTCAAGATTGAGCGGGGAGTATCCAAGGGCTTCCCAGTTGAACGCTTTCGTTCTGATCACCGGTGTACCGACTGCCTTTTTGAAAAAACTCATTGCCGCTGCCAATTTACCTTCTTGGGAGACAGTAATTCCCCCCTGTTCATGCAGCGCCCGAATGTAAGTCTTTTTCTTCTTAGCACTAGCATAGATGTGGAACAGGTGAGTATTAGAGTCTCCAACGCGTATCCATTTAAGCCTTGAATGCTGTTTTGCTCTTGCTCTCTGGACTGCCGCCATACCTAACGATTTTGTTTTAAGCAGCTTCTTGAACTCGAACTCTTCTAATGTCAGCTCTCTTCTTTCCTGCGCTTTTTCCAACCCCAAAAGGACTATTTGTAAAATCGCCTCGCGCAATTTCCAGTCGCTGAACTGTGCCCTTCTCCAAATTTTGAGAGCTCTTGCCGTGCGCATTAATTTAACATGCATAATTAGTAGTGCATTCTGGGAGTGTACAGGTTGATCCCAGGCCGTCTGCACTGTCTCCATGAAACCCGGCATGTTTACCCAATGGGCCTCAAATCTGAACCCTCGATAGAAATCAAAATCAATGTCACCTTGCATGAATAACGGACAATGATCGGAACCTTGAGATGCAAGGGCCTGAAGATCTTTCCTTGGAAAAATTTCTAACCAATCCGCAGAGGCAAGAAAGTGATCGATTTTTGTCATGGTCGGTATTCTTTGGTCATTGCACCACGTGAAACGTTTACCCAGAATCAGAAGCGGGGCGAAGTTGCAGATTATCTATAGTGGATTTGAATCTGTTAATCATCGGGATGTTGACTCTTTGGTTATTCTTATCCTCTACACAGTAGATGAGGTTGAAGTCTCCGGTCACCAGCCATTTCGCGTCCATATGCTGTTTAATACCCATGAGCTCTTGCATGAAGGCAATTTTATCCGAGTCAGACTGAGGGCCGTAAACCCCTGTTAAGCACCAATCTATAGTCTTGTAGCATGGTGATCCTTGCAGAGATTGTATGGTCAGTCGAATACAACAAGGCAAGTGTAAAGAACCTCTCTGAGGCAGCAATAAGGATGCCCCCGACGCCCCATTCGATGGCAGGAAACAACAATTGGCAGCCATATCTTGACCCACAGTTTCTATGATCAGACTTTGGTTCCAGCTTTCAATTTTTGTCTCCTGTAGACACACAATCGTTGCACCTGATGATGTGATTAGGTTTCTCACGCTTGCCCGTTTTGCTCCATCATTTAAACCACGAACATTCCAACATAAGATCGCACAGTTCTTTTGAGCCATTTAAAACCGGATTGCGACTAACCAAATCCAGGAGTTCAACGCAGACCTGGAAGACTTACACAAATGACGGGGTTGGCCGGAGGCAACAAAGCCCATAAGCCTTAAAAGTCTACCCCACAAACTCATCCAAACACCATAAGTTCGAATGCCGAAGGCTCCACGGCCAGCAGGCAGATGACACAGACAAGTTCGATACATGGGCCGGAAGGCCCCAACTCGGCCACGCAGGGCGCAACCCAATACGACCAACATTGGCAAGCCCAGAAGACTTGCCACCTGCTGATTAGTGGTTGGAGTTAACATAAAGAAAACGCCAACCACTAATCCACCACGGCCTCAAGCCGCCATTGCCATCCTTGCTGCATCGCTGGTCTTGCCAGCCTTCTTCTCCATCTGGATCCCATGATCAACCAGGTCCTGGATGGCCGCCATCTCTGTCAGGTTTAGGGGCATGTCCAGATACTGCGTAAAACATTCAGAATTAGTGTGTGCCATGGTTGCAGGCTGCGGAGCAAGGTGGCCAAACTTTTTAGCTAAAACCTCTTGTGCAACAGCTAAAGAGTTCTTGCCAATCCTAGATTTGGCCTTAACTGCAAGACGTGAACTCCTTCTCTGGGAACAGTCAGACTCCCCTAAAAACTCCTCAGACTCTACCGCGTCAACAGGCAACGGTAGCAGAGGTTGAACTAGCGGCTGCGTAACAGAAACTAAGAACTCATCTAACGGGTCTGATGCAATCTGATCTGGTGTAATCTGAGCTGGAGTAGGTTCCAGCTCTGTATCTTGAGAAGTAAATGGTTCAGTTGTCATCTCTGGGACACGGCTAAGGTTTGATTGCCTCCCCCCCCCCCCCGATTGGCTGTGTCTTCTATAGCCAAGGAGGTGTTTGCATGTGGCAGCAACTGCGGCTCCCCTAAGACCTGAATGACTGCTTCAGTGATGCCCTGCAGTATCTGGCCCTCCTCTCTATCCTAAGAGCTATCGAAATGGGTAACAGCCGGGTGCGCTATGCTGGGTTCTGGTTCTACAGCTACAACTGGATGTGCTGTGTTGGACTCTGTTTCAAAGGTTGCAGTGTCATTGGGTTGTAGGGTTACGTGGCTTAGAACCTTAGGGTCCGATTTACTAGGGATGTCCTCCAATTGAACTGATAGCCTTACGGTTTCTACCGTATCAGATTGAAAAGGTTGAGAGCATAAGATGGGTGTTGCAGTACTCACATTCATACTAGCGGTAGACTTGCTGCTGTTGCTGCCCTGGCGTGCGTCTTGAAGCAGTTCCCCCTTGTTGCACGACTTCTCGCTGCCTTCCATTGTCCTGTTGCTGGAGCGCGTCCCCGTTGCCGGCCCTGTGACCATTGCTTCGTCAAGCATCGGATCATACCCCAAACGGGAAGACAGGAACGGGTCAGGAGGAAAGGTGTGCTCACAGATTTTCTTCTTCTCGAAGAAGGAAACGAGGGGGTTGGCGAAGGTGACGCGTTTGGTGCTGGAAGATGATGTTGGGGTTGTCTTCGCCCTGTAGACCATCTTCGTGGGTCCAGGCATCCCAGCCCTGGACCTGAAGGAACCCCCAGCCCTGTGGGAGCCGCCAACTCCCCTGAAGTTGGAGCTGTAGCAGTCCGCAGCCCTGTTGCGGCAGCGAGTCACCCTGCCCCAAGCAGAGGAGCTCCTGTGGCGCCGGTGCGGGCCCCGCCTATCATCGTCGTCGTCGTCCCTCCTGTGGTGGCCAGGGCCCTCCCTACCCCGGTCACCGCCATGACGACCTCTAGCATCCACCTGCGAGTCCGGGACCCCATAGCGCCAAGTGAAGTTGCGCCTGGGCCTACGGTTGAGCCCGCCAGGTCCACCATCGCCTCCAATGAAGGTGAGATCCTCCACAGTAGTCACATGAGGGAGGATGCGGTAGTACAGACCATGCTTGACGCCGGTAGGTGGGTCACGATGGTTTGGCACCATGGGGAGGGGGATGTCCGTAGATGGCTGCTCAAGATCAGGATCAGTAATGGTTAGCCATACCTCAGCAGTTATCTTGCAGGGGTCCGCGCTCCAAGCCCAGAGGTCAAATGTCCTGGTCCTCTCCCGGCGCCTGGTATGCTCTTCCACATAGTGGATAGCACAATCCTTCCCAAGAACCTTCTCAGCAACTTCAGAGCCCCACGCATGCGGAGGGATGCCCTCAATGCGCACATGGACCCTGAACTCCCAGTTGGAATGGCCGGCCTCCCTGGACTCATCCCAGGGTGCGAAGTTGAAGGTGCGGCCGCCGTCGATGATGAAGCCCTGGTCCACCGCCCGCCTCAGGTCGCGAGCCTCGGAGAAGATGACCAAGTACTGCTCGGGGTAGTGCTTGACAACTTGGAAGTGGTCAAAGTTGAGGTTCATCCTAGTGCGGATGGCGTCGGTGACGTGGTACGACTCGGTGTTGTGGCTGTTGTCGTCGATGGAGATGACCGCCGCCCTCCCCAGCAGGGCGTCGCGACGCCGTTTAATGGCGCCGGTGGCTGAGATGGAGACCCGCCCCTCCCGGGGCGGGCCCTCGGGTCCCCCGGGAAACGCCATGCCGCCGCCCCCACGAACCGCGTCGAGGTAGGAGCGCCGAGGAGTTGCTCGGCTGGGCTGGAGACTGTGGACGGCGTGTTTCAAACTGAAAGGCAGCGCAATCCTTTAAAACTGGAGGAGGGAGCCGGAGCTGAGGGCACTTGAATGCAAGATGGCCGGATTTCTCGCATCTCCAGCAGCGAGTGGGATTGTGGCACGCACAAGCACTGGTGATCAGAGGCAAGACAATTGTAGCACTTGTCCATTGCATGTCGTCGAAATAACTCTTTTCCCCTATCTGCATCTGCTCTGAGCCTTGATCCGTTCGGTGAGCTTGATTGTTAACGTTCTTTTCGCCACCAGTATGGGGGTTTCACCTCCTCCCAACTTCTTCCAACAACATGTGAGTGGGGCTGCTTTGAAGTTTCCCCAGTTTCCTTGCTTGTGGTGTGCTCAGGCTGCCGGGAAATTGTTGGAGGAAGGGGAGTAAATGGATCTATAGTGTCAGCCACCCCCTTCGCCTTCTCAAGCTGTGAATAGCGTGTATGCGGCCTCTGAATTTGTTCTGGTTGCTTCTGCAAAGCCATGACAGCCGGCTTTGAAGGTGTCTGGCTGTTCTTCAGGATGCTTTTAATCGGCCGCGCTTCCGAGGTCAGGAGGCCGGCCTCCCCCCTGGAGCTGAAGTCGGGTTGAGCAACATCACGAACATTACTGTGGCCTGCGGCATGCCCAGCACCCATACTCAATCCCCTGCTGACTGCTTGCTGTTGCGGATCCTGACCTTCTGATCTCGACTTGAAGACTGCTAACTCGGGCACCTCGGATTCGAAGCTTGGGTGAGTAGACGGCGAGCTCGCCCCTCTGGCAGAGGGCAGTGGCTGCGCCCCTACCGGTGACTTCAATGCCTGCATCGAAGCTCCTACGCTGGAAGACCCCGACTTGTTGCACATGCGCGGAGGCTCCTCAAGATTTGAACGGAGGAGCAACTGAAGGTCCTGAGCCAGCTCTGCAAGGATGGATGCCTCCCTCGGGGAATGAGGGCCGTAACCCCCACCGGGAGCCTCCACCTCCCCCGAGACCTCCCCTGGCCATTGCAGATCCGAGTTGAGGGTGGTTTGAACAGGCCTTTGGGGCGCGTCACAGGGAGAGGGCGAAGGGGCGAGGAGCGTGCAAGGACGTAGATCCGGAGACGGCGAGTCCGGATCTGTTGTATGCGGTGGCGGATCTGGTGAGGAGCAAGTGCGTGCACGGTGGTGGAGGCTCGGCCCCCGGGGGGGTGGAGGGGGAGCGGGGGGGAGACGGGGGGGCATCCTTACCTCTTTTTCGAAAAAAAAAAAGAATTTTATACAGTAAATTGCTCGAAAACTTCTTGTGGAGAAGTGCTTGCTTTTAACTATATAAAAAATTCCATGGGAACTGGACTTTCATGCATGTACAACTGCTGTTTGTATTGCAGCTGTGCAACTTGATACTATAATAGATATGATGACTCAGATGTTAGTAATGGAATTAATTCTGTGTTGTTTCTATGTGTGGGACAAATCAGACGTCGAGGAATATTTGAGGATGTGCTCCTGCACATGAAAGATCTGAATTCATGTCACGGCAATATATCTGAAATAACACTACAGGATTCATGATTGCCGCCATTAACTTAAGTTGATTGTCTTTTGGCAGCCAAGGGAGCTTTTATGATGATATTAATATCACATGATCTTTGTAAAAAAAAAAAATTGCATAAATCATCTCAATTTGCTACTTTCTCCACTGTCAAAACAGACCATACGCGTGACTTGTCATTTAAAACAGACAAGAATTCAGACATAGCAGCCAAAATAAATCGGACAGCTAGGGAATCAGAATCGAACAGCGGTGACTAGACACAGAAATTCACAGTTCGTGAGAAAATAGGAACATGCTGCCGTATCCCGTATCTGCGGTTTGCTCTTGAGAAAGTTGGAAGCACATTTTGTTGCTGCAGAGTGCAGACGCAGGAGGCGTTCAGGAATTCAGGATGTCATGATGACCTTTTCAGACTTCAGTTACGCACCAACAACGCTGATGGGTTTTTTTTTTTTTGGTGAGAATTCAACAACGCTGATGTAGTGTCATCAAAATTAAAAAAAAAAAACGCTTCTATACAAAGAAAACTGGGCCTAGGAGTGAATGCGGCAGGCGCCTGAAAAAGAAAACTGGGCCTTGAGAACTCAAGACTATGGCAGCCCAAACTACCAAAAAAAGGACCAGGCCCATATTGATTTCAGGCGGAGCCCTTCGCCCGCGCCGTTTTCTTCAGAAAAACCGCACGGCAATGCAAAGCGAAGGTCCCATTAGATCTGCTATAATTGTTTCTTTCTTAAGAAAACAGATACGCTAATTGTTTTATTCCCAAAAAAAGATCTGCTAATTGTTTCTAAAATAAGATCTGCTAATTTTTATTTTTATAAACAATAATAGTTGGAGAAAGATGGCTAAGAGCATGCCCTAAGTCAATATAGTTGATCTTTTATTATTGGTAGTGTAGTTTTTTCTTTTTCTCCTCAAATAGATTATCAATTCATTTAAACTCTTAAAGTTAATATGAGAGAGAGAGAGAGAGGTGGATATTGCCTACACTGAAGAAAGAGATGGTGGATTTTGAGTGATTACTTAAAAACTTTTAGAAATTATAAGGATAGGATGAGTACTATGTTGAAGCAACCACAATCCCGTATGTTGTAAATTTTTTTGTATTGGAAATGAGATAACTATATACTTTGGTGTTTATGTTCTAATAGCGTTTTTACTCTATAATAAGATAATATGATGAGAAAACGCTTGCTAGAATAGAAGAAGACAGGGAAGATGAAGCAATGGGTTAATAAGGAGTTTACAAAATGAAAAGATCATGCGAGGTGCGTTTTGACTCGCGAGTTACTATATAATCGTAGTACAAGCGATAGCCAGCAGCGTCAGCGAGTTACTATAGAATATCTGTTGGCGATCCTCCTTGATGCCGTGCTTTAGTGGTTTACATATACACTGTGCTTTTGCTTGGCTCTTGATCCACATGTGACCTTTTTCTCCAGCCATGTAAGCTGGTAACACCAGATGTCCAGATCACTAGCAGTATAGAAGCTCTATATTACTTTCAATATAAGGAGAATTAACTTTTTTTTAAAATGAGAAATGATCGTGATGATCATTCAACCTTGTAGATAGGGCCTATATCTTGGCAGCACATGTTCATGTCAAGCAACCAGCTTAATTATGTCCCACTAGCTAGAGCTCTGCTATAGAAAGCTCTACGAAAAGATCGAGGGATTGAACTCATCACATTATTACATATTAGGCATTTATTATTTGATCATGTTCTCTATGCACGATGTTGTATAAAAACGGGATACTATTCACTTAAAGAGATATTGCCGGGCCATTTGTCGTCCTAGGATGGTAGGTAAGAAAGAGATGATCGTCAGAACATGCATATATATCGGCTGCAGATCCAATGGACCAGTACTGTTTCGATCGATCGAGATCGTGGCCTACCTCTCACTACATCCAGTGATCCAGTCCATCACCGTTCCATTACCGATCCACCACCACAGCAGCGCGATCGAATATATATAGAAAACAATCAACTCGTGGGGATTGTTCTCCGGGGTGGCGATTAGGGAAGCAACGCATGGATTCTGCTCCCCAACCAAACGCACTTGTGCGTATCTAGGCGAGCATGTGGGAGGAAACCGGACCACAGCACCAGCCGGCGGTCTCCCCTTAAAAATGCCGGCCACGACGTCGATCGAAAGCTAGCGACGGCTGTCTAGCTCGGATGATGATGATGATACCGACCGGAAGAATGCCTCAAGGCACACTCTCGACCCCCGAGCGCCCCCAACGGGCGACTCGGGGGGCCTCGCCGGCGCCGCTTCCCCCCTCCCCAGCCTCCCCCTCCGGCCGCCCCGTCGCCATCCGGTGTGCGGCGGCGGCCGGCGGCGGTGGTCCCCTAAATCGGACCCCGCGCGCAGCAGCTCCGTTCCCTCCAACCCCCCACTTCTTCTCCCCCCTTCCACTTCCCTCCCCGGGCGGCCCTTGCGACGACGGGCGGCGTTCCTCCGGTGGCGGTTGGCGGTGCTCGGCCGGATTCGGGCGGCCGGCCCCGGATTCGGCGTCCGGGCGGCCGGGCTCCTTCTCCAACGGCTCCGGGGCGCCGGCCGGCCGGTTCCGGCCCTCCCCTCGGCGCCGGTGGCCTGGGGACGTGGGCGGCGGATCCGGGGCGCTCCCCCTCCCCACCCCCCTCACGGTGATGGTCGCCGCCGGCCTGGCCCCCGTGGCCCCCTCCTGGGGCTGGGTCCGGCCCCCGCCCGCCGCCCGTGTTCCGGATCTGGCGGGTCCCCGCCCCCCTCCCGGCGTGTGGGGGCACAATGCGACCCGGGCGGTGGCCATCCCTCCCGCCCGCGCCCGGGCTGGGCCGGGGCCTGTCGGCTCCCCCCGCCGGTGGGCAGCCTGTGCGGGCGGGGGGCAGCTGGGTAGGGCCCCTTGGCGGGTGGGCCCGCTGCTCGCTGAGGTTGCCCTGCTGTCATTGGGGCGGGACTCGGGGTGGCTGCTGTGCGCGGCGTGCGGCGGCTTGGGAGGCGATTGTCATGAGCGTACGTCGTCTTGCACCGTGGTGGTGTGGGCGACTCCTCTGGCGCACCGCCATCGACGTCATGGTGGCGTGGATGGCGTCATCTCGCTCATCCCTTGCCACGACATGGACGCTTGGACCTCCGAGCGAAAGCTCAGCCCGACGGTGGTCGGGCGGATGGCGGTGAAGCATTCGGCGCCACACCCTTCTTGAAGGCGTCATCTTCGAGGCCAACGTTCCTGTCAACGGTGCTGGATTCTGGGCGAAAGCCCCGCCTTAGTTCTCTAAGGCCAGCGGCGATGGCGTCCTCGGCGTCACCCCCTTCGTGAAGGCGTTGCTGAAGAATCTATGTGCCCCGCGCTCCTCCATCTGCGTTGCTTTGGTCGTCTTGCTGTTCCTACTTGCGCTTCATGTTCCTCCTCACCTGGGTTTGTCTAGCTAGTGTTTGTTGTAGCCGTAGTCTTGGGGTTTGTTGCTTGGGCGGACGCTTTGCCGCTGATGCTGCAGCTTGTCCTCCTCGCCCGTGGTCCGAAGGGTGTTGCCCCTTAGTGACTCGGAGGAGCTTTGAGTGGTCAGTGATGCTTTGCCACCGAGGAAGCATCTCCGGCGGTTGGTCGTTGAGGTCGCTGAGGTGGGGACGGATGCATGGCCGTCGTGTCTCTATTCTGGTGGATGCTTTGCCACCGAGGTGCTTTGCCACCGAGGACGCGTCTCCGGCGGGTTTGCCGTTGAGGTCGCTGAGGTGGGGACGGATGCTTGGCCGTCGGGTGTTCGGGCGGATGCTTTGCCGCCATCCTGTTTCATCCGCGGCTCCTTCACTCACCGGCTACCTAGGTGTTGAGATATGTTTTTGTATTAGGCACAGTTCTTGGGGTTGTTAGGTGGAGGGTGCCCCCTCTCATATTTCTTGCTTTGTGTTTGTGTTGTGGACTTCGTTGGTAATCTATGGATTACTTGCGAATCCATTGTACCGTGACTCTGCCGTTTTTTCGGCTCTTCTTCTTAATGAAATACACGTGAAGTCGTGTTCTCGAAAAAAATACCGGACCGGAAGAAGTAGCTAGCAGAGCACACGGCCGGCCGTGCACTCGATCGCAATAATTTCACAAGCTAGTGAATCGTCGATCCACCAGCGCGCGGTTTGTAATTTAAGCGACATGGATCGAGCACCTCACACCGTGCCAACCTCTCACACGTTGTTGCCTCACGTTTGATTAATTTCTGCACGGGGTATTAATCCTCTCCGGGTAGTAATGAATTAAGTTAATTTCGCTGATGATGATCGATCGTCGTGCAAGATAACTAATTAACTGATTCGAAAAAAAAAAGATAATTAAAGCTACAAATACTAGCTGGTACTAATGGATAATTGGTCCATTGATTGATTGATTGCTGACTGTTGAGGATCAATATACTGTATGAAATTATATATTGGACGTGGGTTTGTGCGTGTGCGATGTATCGGTGTAATTAAGCAACGCATGACTCGTTAAACAAGTGGATCTGGCTATCACCCCAATCTCCTCTCATTAAAGCTGCTGATCATATAGGAGTATACTCCTATATATATGGGTTTGTTGCGGCGTCTTATACTGGCGACTGAGTGAGTCCTTGATAATTATTGCAATAGATCCGGGCTGATACCCTATGACATCGCATCATGTGGGGTACATGGACAAGGGAGATTAGGTAATGATAGTAGTAGTCTATATATACCAATGAAAAAAAAAACCTTTTTGTTGCGTTGAGTGAGACGTTGACCGCTAACTGTACTAGCAGCGGATTTGGGATTTCGAGTTGTTGCGTTCTAACCTCGTTGTCCTGCAAGCAAAGTCGTCATAAAAATCACAGCAGATGGGTCGGCTCAAATAAAGGTCTGTTTTCCCAATAATACATCAAAACATGCAAAGATTATATCTGATCCGACTAATGGGTGTTGACCCAAGTACGTGCAAAATGAAAAAACATTAAAATTTTATATCATAGATATTGTCACTCTTTTCTATAAAGTTAGTCAAACTTAAAACAGTTTGACTGGTACGGATTCTAGCAATAACTCCTTTCTGGAACGGAGGCAGTATATACTCCCAACCGTGAGCATGATGCATAAGATATTGTCTTTAATAATCTCTCCCTTCTAAATCTTAAGACGTTCCTACTTTCTAAGCTATATAGCTTTTCGTGTACACCTAGATAAATTTTTTAAATACAAATTATTGTAGATCTTAAGCTTTTGAGCATTTTGCGCAAGCAACTGAAACCATGGGTAGAAAAATTCTTGTATGGAGTTAAGTTTTTTTCTTTGCATTTTAAATCAAACAATTGAAGAATGGCATAGAAGATGCAAAGCTACTAAGGACACCTATGGCCACTGATAAATCCATTGCCATCAAGAAGCGTAGAGTGCTTGTGACAAGCCAGCTTTTTACACGAGTTCCAACATTGAGGGTGGAGCTTGTGTGCTCGCGATGCTTTATCATAAAGCGATGGTGCAAGAACTCCCCTCGACCGGGACGTAGATTACTGGCAAGCATCTAAACCTCGGGTGGAAAAACTATTGTGTCTCTTGTCCTGTTGGTTTACCTCTGCCATTCCTATACTTGTGTTTGTGTAGTTGTAGTTATCTTAGCTAAGTAGTGTAATTCACTTAGTTGCTTTACTTGTGTAGCTCGGTTAGTTGAGTTAGTTGCCTAGTGTAGCTTGTGCGCTCTAGTAGTAATTGTAATCCTTGCTACTAGAACTGTTTAGGTGGGTTTGCCTTGAAGTGACTAGGATAGGCTCATAGTGGCTTTTAGGATTGTCTTCTGTACTATCACTTTGATGTAGTATTGTGCTACTCAAGGATATTTTTAATAGGCTATTCAAACGCCTCCTCTAACCATCCATAGATCTGTTTCAACAACAGCATCAGGTTGGTGATTCAAGTGTCCAAAGCTCTCCCTATCGCCTCCCTTCTTACAATGTGCAAAGAAGCCGCCACCAATAAACACCTTGGCATAGTCCAGATGGTGTGCCCCAAACGATGTTGCAAAGTGTGGTGAATCGATGAACTCATCTCGGTATGCCAACTGCACCACTTCTACCCCACCACCACCATCCTCCACTACTGCCACCATTTGCCTTTTGGTTGTTCCCCTTCTCCCTCCATGCCACATGCATGGTTGCCAACCATATCTCCTCCTCTGTTCCCCCTCCCACCACCACACCAACAACAATACTCACCGCTCTTGCTACCGTTGTTGCCTTCAAACGGTACCTCCTATCTCTCCAAGCTGCATCCATCGCTGCTCGCCACTGCCATGGCCTTCTAGAGGAGCCTCCTCTCCCTCCATGTCGCAACAATGGTTGTTCCCGTTGTTGCTCCTCTCGCACCACCAACATCAACCACTTCCTTCTGATGGCGCCTTTACTCCTTATCTACATCCATGGCTACCCACCTGCTAATGCTATGGTGTTCAGGTTGTGCCCTCTCCCTTCACGACACTTCAATGCTCACTTGCCACAGCTGCCAAGTGTGCGCTAGAGTTTCTTTTCCTTCCTATCCCCTACACCCTCATCTATCCTCTTTGCATGTAGCGTCCATGGCCTCTTGCTCTACATCTACCAAATTAGGTCTCTCGGTCAAGAAGATGGAACAAATAGGATAGAGAGACAGAGAGAGAGTAAGAATAAGGCGAATAGAGTGGAAGGAAAAAGAGACCTTTCATAACCCCTTCTCTATCCTTATATGGATACATGATTATTTTAATGGCTATAGTGTCCAGCGGCAAAGAAACACGATTTCATAATACTGCTGAGTGAACTCACGGTTCAACAACGAGATGTGAATTAACAAATACGGAGTACCACCTATGAATAATGTCACCGAGCAAGATTTGCCTAATTAGTACTATAGTATGACAAATAAAGTCATGTCACTAAATTTAAGATATAGACTCATGATGTATCAATTTATCTACAATGGGTTGATTTCCTAACCCGAATACTTCATAATATTCTACTACTAACCATTCTAAATTTGTATATAGTTCTATTTTCTAGATATATTGTTTTATTATGTATCTAGACATATCCTACATCTAGAATTTTTGGTGCATAGCAAAAATTATACACCAAAAACCAGAACAATTTATAATTTATATTGGAAGAAGTATCTTAGAAGCAAGGTAAGTGTAACTTGCAGATTAGGTTCTTGATTGCGTCCATTCGACTTCCAGTTTTCTGACTCAGAAAATCAGCGGTAGATTTGGAGATATTTCGATTGCTAAAATAGATAAAGAAAATACAAAAGGAATCTTGAATTCTTTTCAGACGATTTAATTAAACATGTTTTGTTGGATATTATATGTTCGTAAATTGTTATGCCTAGAGAACAGTTAAAAAAAGTTCAGTCGTCGAAAGTCAACATGTATGTTTTTTTCGAATATACAAAAGGTTACGCAAAAGGTTTACGTATCTTTAAAAACTGTTTTTACAATGAAACGTACTCTGGGTCCACTAGAAAGCCGCAGCTCGGCCCTCCCTAGCAAAGAAAACGCATGACGATTAGTCGATTACGCACGCAACAGACAACCCAGCTTAGCAGCCCGGCGTCGATCCATGGTCTCCTGCTACTTCCTCTGTAACTGTAAGACAAGGAAGGAAGCATCTTCCATCTCGGCTTCCAGAGTTTGGGTCAGCGGCGGCCGCTGTGGGAAGGCTCTCGTGGCAGGTGAAGTGTCTCTTCCGCGCAGCACACCTGGAGTGTCCTCGTCCAATCACGTGCCTCCTCTCCGGCCCATCATGCACACACACTGATGCTGATGCACTCAAGCTACCAGCTGCATGGAGTATTCCGTGGCTTCTGTCGCTGTCCCGGCAGTTGATCACCGCGCGCGCGCGCCGGCTCGCTATAGCTCCATCGCTAGCTCTATCCGCATCCGGCGCCGCTCGCGCCGTCCGCGCTGGGCGTCGGCCGCGTGGCAGGTAGACGTCTGCCCACCTGCCTCTCGCCGTCTCGTCTCGGTGCACGCCGCACGCCGGCCCCAGCCTTTGCCGCCTCCTCCATCTCGATCGCGCGCGCGCCGCTTGGGCGCTGCCGGGTGCCGTGACGCAACGCATGGTGGACTCACGGAGACAACACGTACGCGCACACGACGGACGGAACGAATCGGCTCGCATGATACATGCATGGTCACGGGGAATTATTGATTGCGCCTGCCGCGCAAGAGCGAGACTGATCGACGACGGTTTGAGCTACACACGTACGCCAAATGTTGGCTGGCCATCGAGCTATAGTGGTGATTTTTTTTATCAGTGTCTGCACTGTGCACTGCACGAGAGCTTCAGTCTCAGTCTCAGTCTCGGTCTGTTTCACATGTACTCCTAGTATAGTACGTACGTGTAGCCGTGTAGGTTTATTTGGATGCATGGACCCATCAGAACCAGAAGAAGGCCACAGGGACCTGGACCTCGCTCATGAAGCTCCACGTACGTGCGCGGTGCGCCGGCCAGCGGCCCGATGTGTCCAGAGCTCGATCTTTCATCAGTCATCGCGCCCTATCGCCTCTTGTCCTCCTTTAAAGTTTAATAAAGTACTTTTCTGGTAGCTATACAATGCATCTTTTAGCCGCTCTAAAGGTGTTTAGTCAACTGTCATGTCCACTACTATCGTTTATTAGGCGGTGTAGAGATATTATCTCTCTAGTACTGTACTAGCTAGAGCAGTCTAGCACTACATCACTCTTTGAATGAGCATCTTATTGAAGAATAAAGCTACAGTTGCAAATTCAGAAGTATTCTTTTGATTTTCTACACATAGCATGCATGGACACAGGCTAGTACAAGATAAAATTTACAACTCTTGCATGTATGCTATTCCGAGCAATAATAAGACTTAATTAAGCATACTTAGTGCAGGCATGTACTCCCTTTGTCCAAATAGAAGCCGTTCTGACTTCTCTAAGAGTCAACTTTTTTAATTTAACCAATTATAGATAAAATAATATTAATATTTACAATACATTATTAGTACTATTAGATAGAACATCATTGATTATATTTTCATAACAAACTTAATTCATTAACTATGGTCAAATTTATTTATTTATGAAGAGAGATAAAATAGTTATTTTTAGTGCAAAACAATAATTTATTTTGTAATTCTCATCATGTAGATGAATTTTATGCTATAATTTTATAGCACTTATATGATTTTATATCTATTTTATAAAAATATTTGGTTGGACATGGTGTCCACCAGTAAATTCAACGAGAATCAAGGATGTCCTTCAGTAAATCTTAACTTTTTGGATGTATAGCAGCAAAGTGCGGTCACTTGCAGTATCCTGTTGCAAATTTTTCCTTTCTATAAATATGATTAAAGTTGAGAAAATTTGAAGGAAGTAGCCGCTGGCCAACACCCTTCGACCTTATGTGCCGTGTCAGGAGGGCGGCGCCCGGCCGCGCGGCCCGGTGGTTTGCTGCTGCTCGGTGCATATAGCTCCGGAAGAAATCGATACGCAAGATATCCATAGAAGGAAGTAGCTATAGTCCGATCGATATATCATCCATGACCATGCATGGTGTCTGCCGCCTTCCCTGAGAAAAATGGATACGCTTGCCATTAATATTGTTTTCTGGAAGCCAAAAGATAAGATCCCTCCACCACGTGCCAGGCGTGTCCGTCGCAGGAACAAAAGCAGCATCTGTGCCTGCCGTGCCGTGGTCCTCTTTTTACATACCCTCCTCCGGCCCAAGCCAGAACGGACGGCGCAGGATCGCAGAATCCGGAACCCGCTGCGCCTCCGTGAGCCGTCGGATCACGTGTCCGGCCCGGCCGGGACGCCGCCTCTGCCTTGACAGCCAAGTCACTCTCCGTCACACACTCCGACACACACACGCTGCAGCGCAGTCGTGAGCAGCTGGGGCCCGCGCGCCCGCGCGCCCGCGCCCGCCTGGTTTTCACCGCCCACTCGACACGGCGGCGCCACTCCGGCGGTCTCCGCACCACTCACTCCACCCATGGGGCCCACCCAACGGCCCCACCAGGCCACCACAGCACAGCGCACACCTCCCTTCCCCCGCAGGCCGCGCGCAGGCGCAGCTATATATTCGGGCAGCGAGCCGAGCCCACCCACGCCTCCATCACGCCACACACTCGCTCAGTCACACACACCCACCACTCTCCTACTTGTCCACCTCTCCAGCTCCTCCATCTCTCCGCGCCGCACGCCGCTCCGGGTCAACTCTGCCATCCATCCACGGGGAGCTCGATCGACCGATCCATCGGCCGGCCTCGCCACGCCATGGCGCTCGACGCGGCCCTCGACGTGTCCAGCAAGCCGCCGGTGCCGCCGCCGTCGCCGCCGAGGATCGACTCGTGGGCGCGCGGCGGGAGGCGGTCCAAGCGCCGCGCCGGGAGCCCCGCCTCCAGCGACGGCGGCAGCGGAGGAGCCGACCACGACCAGTCCGAGCAGGAGTACCTCGCGCTCTGCCTCCTGATGCTCTCGCGCGGCCTCCGCGGCGACGGCGACGGCGCGGCCGACGCCAGGAGGACGGACGCGGCGGCGCCTACGGCGGCGAAGACGAAGACCCAGCACGGCTACGAGTGCTCCGTGTGCGGCAAGGTGTACGCGTCGTACCAGGCGCTTGGCGGGCACAAGACGAGCCACCGGAAGCCGCCCACGCCACCTACCCCGCCGCCGCCTCCGGCGCTGGCCGGGTTCGCGGCGCCAGGCGACGAGGCGTCGTCCGGTTCCGGCGGCGCCGCGCACGCGGAGGAGAAGGAGAAGGTGCACCAGTGCTCGCTCTGCCTCCGCACGTTCCCGTCGGGGCAGGCGCTGGGCGGGCACAAGCGGCTCCACTACGAGGGCGGCGGCGACCACGGTGCCAAGGACAAGGACAAGGACAAGGACGCCGCCAAGACCAACAGCAAGACCAGTGCAGCCACGGCGGTGCTGCGGGACTTCGATCTCAACCTGCCGGCCGAGGGCGCGCCGCCGGAGGCCAAGCGCGCACGGACGATGCTGGTGGTGGTCTGATCCATACGTTCCAACCGCGTCGGGCGCCGGCGGCGGGGAGATGGCGGCCGGTCTAGGTTTTGCTGGTTCTACTAGGATGAGTTGTTTGTTGGTAGGTTAAATTTCGATGGTTATTTGGTTGGTTCATTGCTTGGTTAATTTCGGTCGCGTTGCGTGACGTCAGCTCCGCTTGTTGCTCGATCGATGTGATAAGCACAAGCATGGCTGCTGCGTCGGTTCGTTCGGTGGTGTGGTATGGTAATACTACGCACACCTTTTCTTTCAGTACAGACTTTTTCTTCAGAGGGAGCTTATTTTCGTGGCTCCGGTCCTTGTTCATCTGTCCATATTTTGCGACGCAGAGCCGCCGGATTAAGAACCGGACGGCTGCGATCTATATATATATACTAGCACTTAATTATTATGCCTGTAAATCCTGGTGGTCAACCTCCACATATACGTGCAAGGAAACTTGTGCTTGCCTTTTTCAATTTCGGTGTGAAAGTGAATGGAGAAACGCTGGTTGTGGTAGCGTAGTCGTCGACACTGATACAGTCATACAGCTAGATCAGAGCTAGTACGATTTATAGATAAATGGATTAAGTCGTCGATTGTGTGTGATATCTTAGTCTGAGCTGCCACTATTCCATTAGCGGCCAGTGTGCCGTCCACCACACCGCGAAGGAGAAGAAGCTGCAAGGTGCAAGCTACTGGATCGTACTACACATGTGTGTGCGTGGGCGCTAAAGAAATCGTGCAGGCTGCTCATGTGGATAGCGACATGGACGCAGCTTTGACCCTGCTGGCTGCTGCTCCTTTGGAGAGAAGAAGAGGCCACTCGATCGCCATCAGACTTGCAGCGCCACGCCACGCTCTTGCTCGGTCGGTCAGTCGCTCTCTCTCTCTCTCTCTCTCTCTCTCTCTCTCTCTCTCTCTCTATCTACCTCTGTCTCAAGCTATGTACGGCCGACATCAACGCCGCCGTGTTAACCTCGGTTCGAGAAAAGATTAGCTCAAGTAATCTCGCTCGCTCCTGCATGCTGCGCTTCTTCTGGGCTCTACTAACAGTGTTTGGACACTAATACGTCGTCGTTTTGGGTGGACGGCAGCAGATGGGCAGAGTGTTTATTTTGCGAGACGATATACACATGTATGATCTTCTTAATGAAATACACGTGAAGTCGTATTTTAGAAGAAAAAAAATACACATGTATGGTGGCCTTTTGTGAAAGCTACTGCTAGCAGTGATAGTCCTCAACTGCCCATGTATACTCCAGTCGTTTCCGCTTCGAGTCGTGATAGAACGATGGATGGATGATTCCAACTGCCAACTGGCCAGCTCCTACCTAGCTTGTTGCACGCACCTGGAAGCTTCTAGGAAAGGAAGCGCGCGCCTGTACATGGCAGCACGACGGAGACTGAATTCCATGCACACATGCTCTGACCAGGCGTCAGTGGGCAGTGGTTAGTTAGCCGATCTTTGCAAATTAACAGCCGTGTGTAAATGAACTGCATGCGCTGCGGTTTTGGGCTATGCATACATGTTGTACGTACATCTTCAGTGAACTGAACACGATGTTTGGCGATTATTCTGGGAGTGGGAACCTAGGATGAATCAATGAAACAAACAAAAGCGTCATTCGACGCTGCAGTGCAGTGGTTAGCATGGAAAAGCTGTGGCGCCCTCTGCTTTGTCTGAGATGCATGGTGCCATGGCGGCGGCAGGCGTCGTTGTCGCGGTGGACCGACGACGGAGCTATGCTGGGCCACGGTTGGCCCACGGAATGCTTGCACCTGGGCTCTAGAAGACGGGCCAGCACGGCACCAATCCATCCCCCAGACGCGTGGAGCGTCGATCTTTAGCAGTCATATTCTCGTGTTCTTTTTTTGAACGGGAATAGAAACAAGAGTTTGAGATGTGATTTTATACGTAGGAATAAGAACATTCTGGGTTTTTGGCTGGGTATTTGTTTTGACGGGTGAGTGATGCTGACACCTCGCCCGGGCCGGGCGGTGACGGCCAGTGACCTCTCCTGCGGCGAGCTTCTTTTTTCGTTTCTGTGAAGTCCGATGTCAGCTAGCTGTTTGTGTCAATCGTCTAGACGAGTTGAAAAGCTGGGATAAAGGAATTTTCATTCGGTGTGTGCTGTAGTCACAGACTTTCAGAAATAAAAATGCCGGCTTTGTTTCAAGGCAATGCCGCATGCTACCTGGAAGTTTCGTTTCCTTTCGTTCCATCCGCATGTGTCGAATTCAATCATCCGTGTCGAGCAAAAACTAAATATCAGTCGCCGTACACGTCGTGTGCTTTGCATTACTACCCGGCCGGCCTAACCCATGAGTCATGAGAGACATCTAATCCAACACAATTTGCGTAGAGAGAGAGAACTCTAGTTTTCGTAAAGGAAGAGATGCAAAAATTTAGGACTCTCTCTCTCTTTCTCTCTCTCTGTGTTTATCTTCAACTTATTACAAAAATACGAGTCATTCTTGTCGCTACTCGCTAGTTTTTGTTAACAAGAAAAAACGTTCTCGCGTGATACACGCCGTATTACACACGTGGTGTGAGTGTGTGATGCTGTATGTAACCCCTCGTGTCACTTGCTCCTAGAGGACAAAGAAAGTGACGGGAGATCTGTTGTGATCCAAGAAGCCATCAATAGGGGTGGGCGAGCACTGCATTGGAGTAACATTGGTCTAGCAGAGTTAATCCTGACTGGGTGATGGTATATCTGGTGGCAACGTAGACAAACTGTCCATAGAGAGGAAATCCAGACACCACATCGCTTAGCCCTATCCATTGCAGCAATCATAACGAATTATAAGCTGGCATCTAAGAAATCTGCCGAGATGAATAAGGGGTGGAGGAAACCCCCGGAAGGAATTTTGAAGATCAATATCGATGCAGGTTATGATGAAATGAAGGGATCAGGCAGTACTGGAGCGGTTGTTAGAGATTCTACAGGTGGTTTCATAGCCGCTTCTCATAGTTATGTCCCGCATGTGGTGGATGCTGCCATGGCTGAAGCAGCTGCTCTAAAAGATGGACTGTTATTAGCTCAGCAGGTCGGCTGTAGTCGTGTGGAATTTCAATCGGATTGCATGGAAGTTGTCACAACAATGCAAGATGGAGGTTTCTCGGCCACGGCAGCGGGGGTGATTTATGATGAATGCTATTTTGGCAAGATTTTGTTTCTATATCCATTAGTCATTGCAATAGGGAGTGTAATGTAGTATCTCATGAGTTGGCTAGGCAAGCTTTGATAGGCAAAAATTCATTTGTTTGAGTAGATGAACCTCCTATTTACATTCGGCAACTGCTTGTAAATGATGTAACTATCTTGTCGAATGAATACAGCTTGCTGAAAATTTCAAAAAAAAAAAAGAAAGTGACGGGAGAGGAAGCAAGAAAGCGACCATAGGGTTGGCTTCTGTGAATTCGATTTTTGCCAATATGTTTGTAACAATCGCCTTCATCACATGTTAATTAACACAATTGCAAGAAAATGTTAATTAACACAATTCCCAAAAAAAAAAAATGTTAATTAACACACAAGAATTCAGCACCCATATTGTCATGTGAGCACCAAATATATTAATAATTAATTATTAGTATAAAATCAACACAAAAACATGTAGTTTTAGGCATTACTTTTTTCCCTGATAATTGCTATGTGCTTGTTCGATTTGGTGAGGATTGGAGGGGGTCTGGCTGACAATAGCTTCCATTTAATCTTCAGTTGTTGAGTGCATGAAGTTATGCACTTTCAGGGTGTTACCAATAGTTCTATTTATATCTCATGAAACGTTCATCCATTCTGATCTACCGAGGTACTACCTCCATCTTAATTTGAACGGATGTAGTAGTTCTAGGTTTGGTCCAATTCAAACTATCTTAACTTTAACTACTTCATAATCCCAAATAGATCAACTTTTTAAGTTGTCATAAGTCATTTTTTTTAGTTTTAACTGAATCTATAGAAGAATATTAATATTTCTAACACAATTTCAATCATTAGATAACCAGAAAACATACTTTCATAATCTACTTATTTGTTGTCACATATGTTGATATTCTTTCATGTAAAGTTGGTCATTACAAAAGTTTAACTTAAGACAACTATAGAAGTTGATTTATTTGAAAACCGAGGAAGTATAAAAGAATATGAATATTTATGACTGCGGATAGTCAATGTTTTGAAAATATGTTATATGAGGAATCCAATGATACATATTTAATATGATAAGTAGTAGTATCTGTATAAATTGGTCAAACTTAGGAGATAGAATTGCAACCTTCAATGTTCTGAAAATATATTATATGATGAATCTGATGATACATATTTAATATGATACTAAGTAGTAGTATCTTTCTGTATAAATTGGTCAAACTTAAGAGAAGAATTGCTACCTTTTTTGAGTATTGACTTGAATAGAAAAAGGACTAATAAGATACAGCAACCTATTGTAATTCGCTCTTCACTGCATTGTTGTCAATGTAGTGACCTCATCAGACTTTCTGCCTTTCTTCTTCTTCCTTACACCTCTGAATTTTAACAGCTCAAATGTTGAGAAACTTAAAAAGGGTAGAGTAAATGCTTATTGATTGACTTGACACTTGTGTGGTGATCTTTGGCCTGCACATTCTAATGGCATGCTGTTTCAGTCAACCTGTTTTATTCAATTTTGCTGATGCGTAACTAATCAATAGCTGCATGCCGGGCAAGCTTGTCTTATTTCAGCACCAATAAAACCCCTCTATCTGGTGATGATAGCTGCAGAGGTCAGCAGTGCCGACCCACAGAGAGACGCGGCCGACACGACTCAGGAAGCAAAGCAGGCGGCAGGTGGCGAGTCGTGCCGGTAGAGCGCAAGCACCAGATTACTTTCCGCGGGCTGCTGCGGCAGAACAGAACACGGCCATCAGCATCTCGTGGTTGTCTGGCGCATGGCAGACATGTTCACAAACCGATAGGAACAACGAACGTGATACGATGTCTTTGGAGATTTTCACACTCTGGGAAAGTAATTATAACGACATTGTTCCTGTATGGCCGTTTCCGGCTGCTAAGGTCCGGCGCAGGCCGCTGGAGGCGTCATCTGACTTGCAACAGGCAACTCTACATAGACATAGAATGAGTACCGGCAGCAAATACACCGAATATGCCAGGTGACGAGCGAAATGTGCTGAATAACTATTACAAATCAGTATCTGCCAGCTTAGATTGACATACTCGCTGGAAAAGTAAAGTCGTGGGCTTTTTGCCCAGGTACCATCTTTCTGCTATGGGCTATGGCCTAAGATTCTATAGAAACATCTCCCTCAAGAAAAGGTATTAAAAAATAAAACCAGGTCGATCTATTCTCATTCTCAACAAGCACTGGATGCCTTTGCGTGTCTCATTTCAGACCTTTTGATCAAGCTCGGATTGTGATGACAGTACCCCATGCTTCTGGGTTTTCTCACTCGGTGTGGAGTAAACCTGGCGCTCTTTTGCCTCCAGGTTTTGACGATGCATTCCCATACCAGATCATGCCAATCACAGCCAGAAGCATGCCAAGGGCGACATGGAAGTTGAGCCCCTCTTTCCCAAAGAAAAGGAACCCCAAAGGTCAACACAAGAACCGTCTTCATGTGGCCCAGAACTTGGAATGAGACGGCCGTGAATCTTCCGATGCATATGAATTGGCTTAGGTTGGTCCCAACAGCAATTATGCACGACAACACGATAAAGAACTGAAAAGGAAAAACACGTGACAAGAAAATATAAGTCTTGCCCAGGTTAGTCAAAACTTGTGCCAAAGAATGAAAAATTATAACATCAAACAAATGGACTATCAAGATCTAGACCATATACTATTGGGGTAGGATCATCTCAGTGGATTGTGTTAATTAATAGTTTATAAAATACTGTAGAAATTAAAACTGGAATATTTCCTAATCCTATTCCTACATGTTCAATACGAGCAATATGCTCTGTTTCTTATGCAATAGCCAGAATTTCACTATCCCCAGAGCAAACTTCAAAGTTTAAACACAAAAGAAATGTAATTGCCTGACACCAACATAATTACCAATGTAATCACGTAAAAATATCCAAATTACCATGTTTTAACTAAAATTAGGCTCATAAACAGAAGTCCAACAGCTCCATAATATGTGCAGCAATGTCATTGGAAGTTCCTATGAATCCAAAATATGAAAACAGTATCTCAAGCAAAATAAAGAGACAAAATTCATAGAGATTAAAAAGTAGCATTCGCCAAGGCTAAAAAGAACAATTGGCCAGCAAACTGCTGCTGCTGCCACTTGCAGCCTTGCTCACCCATGCCATGCGCTCTCCGTGCTCCGCGAACTGAGCCAAAGCAGTGTCTTTGTTAGGTTGTTGGCTGTTGGGCCGGATCGCGACCCTTAGAAAAGCTTTGCAGCTGGCTTATGAAAGGATGAGGGAGGCCGCACAACACATGAGGCACAAGGTCTCATCCATGGCGCAGCTGCAGCTGAACGGCTAAGGGCTGAAATGCTGGGGTACAAAGAGGTAACTGGGAAATCGGCATAGGTCTATCCAGGGCAGCTGCTCCTTGCCCCTGTAGTGGCTACACCACTGAACTAAACTACTATCAGCATCAAAACCCTGAATATAATTCAGATAAAACAAGGTCCCAGGTCATCTTCAATATTGCAGCAACCCCTATGTCAGATATCATTATTTAGTCTTCACAACAAACTGGCAAACCCAGAGCATAAATGTGCATTGCTATAATCCTAAAAAAAAAATATGCATGCTCCCTCTAATCACAAAAGAGTGATGTTTTTGGGACACATTCAGTCAAAATTAATTTAGAAGGGACACATGGAACACATTATAAGCCTAGCGACACAAGTGATAATCAAGCATGTGCATCTGTTAACGACCAAAACGTCAAAAACAAAAACTTACACAAGGATATACAGTGAAAACTAGCTTTTAGTGAAACAGAAGGGTTCTTTCTCACGACAATTTTCAAAAGACACCATAAATGATTCAGAATAAGTATCACATACCGTAACTATTGATGTGTAGTTAAAAGCATCAACTCTTTTGTTAGTCAGCCAGTAGTCCACAAAAGGCCCCAATACTAACAATGATGCTGCTTGGGCTGGAGCAGTATGGCCTAAGAGGTTGAATGAGCCAAGCGAGTATTTCCATTGAAGGTGGTGAACATACTGCAGCAAAGAGAAAATCAAATAAAACATAATGATTTGTTGTGGTTGGGGGGCACACAGCCAACACTATTTTCATGAAGATTAACAATGTCCAGATGACGAAGTTTGTTTAGCTATTAGTCTATTACCAAACTTCTCTTTGAACTGAGGTAATCAAAGCACCAGCAGAGTACTGGATTCTTTAGATTACTTTACTTCAGAAAAAAAGAGGGGGGGGGTGCCCATTGAGAGCTCCCTAACCAGGTGTGATCTGGGGACGGGAATTTCTAAAAAGCCTACACGCATAATTTTGCTCAAACTTCGAACTCAGGACATCAGGCCACAAGTGGACAGGCTCCACCACTGTGCCAAGGCCTCCCAAACAAAGAGGAACTTTGGATTTCAGTATACTCACTAGAAAGTTACTAAAATTATGTGCAAGGAACTTCTATCAGAAATTTATAACCGATAACTTCTAAATTAGAAGCCAAGCTAAAAAAGTAGGTGCTAAAGAAGGATAGCTCCAATTAGCAAAAGATTGTCATATACCAAAGGACAAGTTTTGATATCAACAATACTCACATGCTGTTGTAGTGCTGTGCTCCAAACAGCTATTACTGCAGCTAATAACCCTTGAGAGTTCACACTAACATCAGTCACTGTACATACAGCAACACCTACTAGGACAAGCACTATACTAAGCTTTGTATCTCTTGAGTAACGAACTTTATCGAATATGATTTCCAGAATGCATAATACTGGAATGATACACAACTTCGCAATCTGAAAAAGGCAAGACACATGGTGTCATATAATGTTTCAATCCAATGTCCAATGTCCTGATAGAATACCAAAGTTTGTGTCTTCACCTGATAGAATCCAACAGAGTTCCACATCAAACTTACATTCATCCCAACGATAGACAGGTTCGCAAAAAGGCAAATTTTACTAGTTCTGGTAATGGTAAATAGGATGGCTGAATATAACCCAGCCATTTCATTACTAATGTCATCAAGGTCGTCATTGCGAAATGAAGTCCAGTCAATGTTGTAGCTGTAGAAGCAAACAGTAGTGAACAAATTAGCACAGGACAATCATACTGGTTTATAGTTCAAATTTAGACAGAAATGAAAACGCGTAAATAAGGCATCGTGTGCGACTAGGAATGAAGACTAGACAGGCTCTTACCAAAACTAAAACCATGCGTCGCCATTAAGGCTTTGTTGACCATGATGATACCAACGGATGTGACAACATTGAACATCCATGCTGCAGCATCTAGTGTTGCTTTCCTCTCCGCCTTGCTTCCTGGCGCCATACTTTCTTGACATGTAGAGTCTAATAATCCAATTTTCTACAGGGCCGAACCCAGTAAAGCACAAACAATAATTTTTGCCCAAAAAAAAAATCGAAGTTAGTAGGCATGTATATACACTAGTAATTAGATCAGATCCGGATGCAGATAGCCAAATTGCTTAGGGTTCGGGTGTTTCTCACGATGGGAAGGGAAGAGAAGGGGCGGGCATACCTAGTGGGTGCTCGTCTCCGGCGAAGGACCCGACTGGGAACTGGGCACCTGGCGTAGGGCGGCGGCGGCGGCCGCCCAGTTGCCGCACGAGAGCGCGCGCGCACCAGGCGTGGACGGAGAAGAAAAGGGAGCGCGGTGAAGTCCGGGGAGAGAACACGCCTCGGTCGGTTCGGCCTCAGTAGTTCAGTTCAGACTTCAGACTTCAGAGGAGCTCATTTAATAGTCGTGGCCACCCCCATCATTCACGTTGATATTTTGCGAATCAGAGCCGCCGGATTAAGAATCGGACGGCTTGGATTTATAGTACTTTTTTTTTTTGCGACTAAGAACTTTCATTCAAATATTATCAGAGATACAATCTGAAGCCAACAGGTGATCTACACAGGATGGGGCTATCTGCCACTCTCCCACCCTATTGTCACCTGAGACTTGCTTAGCTAGGGTATGAGCAACTCGGTTACAAGAACGATTAACATACAACACAGAAAAATTCAGTAAAACATGAACAAATTTTCCAAGCTTCTCTGATAATTGGCGTAATCCTTGACCTTTGATTGGCAGTCTCCTTCCATAGTTTCACAAATTATTGGCTGTCGGGCCTCAAGAATGAGCCGCCTGCACCCCCTTGTCTCTCGCTAATGCAACACCATCTCGACAGGCCAAAGCTTCCACAAAGTGCATCAAACCCATGAGGATACCATTTTTCCCGCCCCCCGACAAATAGACCTGCAGCATTACGGAGGACTACTCGGATGCTCCTTGTCTTTGATCCGTAAAAGGCACCATCCGTGTTACACTTGAACCACCCATGTTTCGCGGACACCACCGCCGCATACTCCTTTTCTTGTTTCATTGGGTTCGATGGCTTCACCGCCATAGGTCAAAGGCTATATCAAGAGACCATCGGACCACAAAGACTAACAGCATATGAGTTTTCGCCATGTCGCCGTTTGTTTATTTGCATCCACAAAGGTGCATACATGTCGATAACCAGAATACTTTCGTTCCTTTTCAGTACATACATCGCCATCAGAAGGTCACTTGCCCGAATGAGGATGAAGCCTGGGTAGTTTTACACCCGTCGAACCTTCATTTCTCGCCAAAACACTTTTGCAATTGAACAATCAATAAAAGTGTGCTTGATTGACTCGAGTCGCCTCCACACACCTCACAATAAGCCGTTGGTTCAATATGCCTCCGATGAAGGATTTCTTTTTGTTTGGGATAAATTCATGAAGAACTCGCCACCAAAACACTTTGACTTTAGGAGGAACTATCATCTTCCAAATTTTGTACCAAGAGTCATCTCCCGACCCACTCGGCACATTGTCATCTTGTCTGCTTATTGAGTATAACTTTTCGGTAGGCGAGACTTGACCGAGTAGACTCCATGCTTTTTAGGCTCCCCACGCCCACGGGTCCTCATCCTGCTTTGTGATAGGAATTTGAGAATGACTGTAGCATCAATCGGGAGAAAGGTTTCACGTATGAGTTCTTCATTCCATGCACCCGAATCAGTAATGAGCTCGCAGACACCATAGTAAAGCGCCTGTCCCTCCTGCAGGGGTTATTGGTTTAGCATCAAAATGTGCCGTATCCATCTATCTCTCCAAATTTTAGTGTGATCACCATTGCCAATCCTTTTGATCAGACCTCTCTCTAGGACCTCCCTTCCAGCAATGATGGCCCTCCATGTTTGGCTAGCATGATTTTTCCTAGTGCTTTTCATAAAATCCCCATCATGGTAGTACCTACCCTTTAATACCCGAGTACACAGACTCTCCGGTCGGGACAACAAACGCCATCCCTGCTTGCCCAACATTGCTTTATTAAAAAGATGCAGGTCTCGAAAGCCCATACCGCCAGTCGATTTATGATCCGTCAAGTGTTCCCATTTAAGCCGTGAATATGCCTATTATCGCCTAAACTCCCCACCAATAATTTGCAATTGTGGATTTCATCTTCTTGCACGTAGTCTTGGATAGAAGAAAGCAGCTCATAGAATATATCGGCACCGCTCGGGCTACTGATTTTAGAAGCACTTCACGGCCAGCACAGCTTGCTTCCCTACCGCTCCACGCCCCAACTAAATTTTTAATTCTCGTGGTCATGTACTCAAAGGCTTCATTAGATGAACGCCCTACTGCAGTCGGTAACCCCTGATATTTATCGACAAAGCTTCAGATCAATATGCAACTCTTGTCACGACAATTTGCTTCATTTGATCATCACAATTGGTACTAAAGAAAATTACCGATTTATCCTTATTTACCATCTGTCCGGATCCTCGGCTATAGGTCTCCAAGATATGATGTAGTCCGGCTGCCCCCTCTCTGCGACGCTTCGAGTAAACAATACAACTCATCCGCAAAGAGAAGATGCGAGATCCGGGGAGCGTGAACACCCACGCCAACACCCTCCTGGCAAGATGCATTGGGCCCACCGACTTCAACATACAAGAGAGTCCTTTCAGCACAAAGGAGGAACAAATATGGGGATATTGGATCTCCCCTGCCGTATTCCTCTAGACGGTCTAAAAACGGACGACAATAGTCCATTAACTTTGACTGAAAACGAAACTGAAGTCACACACCTCATAATTAGTGATCAAAATCTTCATGAAACCCCAGCTTTAGCATGATTCCTCTGAGATACTCCCATTCTACTCGGTCATATGCCTTTGCCATATCGAGCTTCACTGCGCAAGCACCTACTTTCCCTTTCTTTCTCTTAAGATAATGTGTGCACTCATAAGCAACTAAGACATTGTCTGTTATTAAACGTCCGGGAACAAAGGCACTTTGTTCCTTAGAAATTATATCATCCATGCAAGATCTCGGTCTATTGGCCAAAACTTTGGAGCAAATTTTATAAATCACGTTACACAAAGAAATTGGCCTAAATTGTTTCATCTCCTGTGGATTTTTAACCTTCGGAATTAGCACTATGGTGGTGCTTTTAACAGATTCGGGCATGGATCCCCATTCAAAAAAATTCAAGACAGCTTTCGTGATATTTGGACCCACTGTTGCCCAATGATATTGAAAGAAACCAGCAGTCATTCCATCCGCCTCGGGCGCCTTTATTTGCTTCATCATAAATAGCGCCTCCCTCACCTCTTCTACCGTGAATGGTCTTAACAAAAGGTCATTCATATCTGGCGTGACTTTCATAGGTACACAATCATAGATCGGTCCAGGATTGAGTTCCTCTTGTCTAGTGAATAGCTGTGTATAAAACTCCTTAGCTGCATTTCCAGTTCCTCCTGAGTCGATACCACAGAGCCATCATCTCTTTTCAGAGCATTGATCCTATTAGTTTTTGCTCTTTCCTTCGATTTTGCCTGGAAAAACGCCGTATTACAGTCACCCTCCTTGAGCCACTCTATACGGGACCGTTGTTTCTCCATACATTCTTCTCTTGACAGAAATTCAGAGATTTTTGCCATTAAGTGTTTTTCCTTTCTCGAGGGCCCAGAGTGTAAGGACTGTCTTCTTATATCCTCCAACTCACCACGCATCCTTGCTAACTCCTCCCGGACTGAACCAAAGGAGGACCTCCCCCATTCCTGCATCACTTCTGACATCCTACCAATATTAGCAGATAGTTGGCTTAAAGATGCCGGACTCTCCAAGGAACTCCAGGCTGACTCCACCATGGGTGAGTATGAGGAGTCTCGTCTCCACATATTTTCATATCTAAACATATTTTTTTTTTTTTTTCCTTTTTGTGCCGCTTTGTGCACTCCAAAACCAAAACAAGAATGATCTGATTTCGTTGTCTGGATATGCCATACCTTAACAGAATTGAAAAGATTCAAGAACTCAACAGTAGCTAATCCTCGATCGAGCCGGACTTTGACATTGTGCCCATTCGGTTGACGATTGTCCTGTGTAGGGGAGTCCCGATGTAGCCGAGATCCATGAAACCACGTAAGGACACCGCATCACGGAACCCGCCCATTTGCCACTCCGAACGCCCCCGCCCACCTATTTGTTCACTTGCACACAACACTTCATTAAAATCCCTTTTTGCACACAGCCATGGGAGATTACTTTTCGCCTTAAGATGTTTTAGTAAGTAAGTCCTCGCAACTATGTAGAATCCGGAACCTCCGCGCAACTCCATTTATAACATCAATGTGAAGCCTGTTATAGCTTTCAATCTTAATCTCAACATCCCGGCTCCAAAGGAGGGCGAGCCCACTTCCTTTCTTTGCCGAAACAACCAACACCAAAACCTCCCCGCCATTCCAAGCGATCTCACCAATCCATTTACCCGATCATAAAAAATCTAGTTTCGAAAGAAAGACCACCCATGGGCGATGTAGCTCACATAAGCTACGTAATTCGCGAACCGCCTCGGGCGCCCCAAGCCCCCGGCAGCTCGCATTGCAGTGTCTTCATTGTGCCTGCATGGGGTCGCTTACTTGCCGCCCGATCGTGACAGTAATTTGTGAAGAAGATCCCTTTTTTCTTTTTTTTTTCACGATTTTCTTTAACCTTTCATCACCGCTCTCAGAGCTTGCATCTAAAAAGTTCACTCCTGAATTCACCTTCCCGAAAGGAACAATAACGTTCGAGCCCAACACCGGAGTGTTCAAATCCGGTGTTAACGAAATGACCAGTTTTGACTTCCTTTTCCCCTGCAGATTGGTCCTCAATGTTAAACTCCTTATCATCCACTGCAACACCATTTCCTAGATCCTTATATGTATCATTTGTCGATATCTTCAAAGGCGACTTTTTAATTTGGGGTCCTCATCGCAGATCCCCTGGGCCGGATGAAGACCGACATGAGTCGCCATCTCCTTGGCCGGGTTGCCCCTTTCTAGAATTCCCTTCTTTGCGGCTTAGGTGGTCTCGATCCCAAGGATGAGGCACCTCCAAATAATTCATTATTTGCCGCCTCTGCAAAGGATTGAAATCGCCATACGACCTTCTTCGGCACCCGCAATTGAACATCAAATGGTAATTGCCAAATTCATTGCGCCGGGCGCTGATTGAACACTCAATCTCTGAATGTCCCATAATGCCACAAGAGTAGCAATAGAAGGGCAGACGCTCATACCGCACTGCGAACCACTTTGGATCCTCCGAGCGGCTTACTCGAAGAAAGATACCACGGCGTAAGGGTTTCGCAATTTTCATTGCCACTGCCACGCAAGCACACCCCGCCGCCTTTCCATCATTATCAACATCCATCTTCAATACATTTCCTACTAGGTTCATAGCCCGACTGCCTCTCTGTTGGTTCATCCATCCAAGGGGAAGGTTAAGAATCCTAACCCAAATTTCCATCCGATCAAACACAATTTCAGAAACACAATTTCAGAAACCCAAATTTCCATCCATGGTTTCATGATCCGCGCTCCATCTCCCTTTTGGACAGTGTTCACATAAAACATATTGATGCCGAGAGGACCTAAACTTCAAACCATGCCCATTCCATCGGCCGTGGTTATAGCCGTATTTTCACATTTCATTCATCAGAGGAAATCTAGTAGTTCTGTATTCTCCTCTTGAAATCTAGGATTAGTCTCATAAGGAGGTTAGTCCACATTCTCCATTCTCCTCATGCTAGGTTTATTGTCACCGGAGATGCCGCCCCCCTTTTTCGTCTCCGCCCGAAGCCATAGAAGCAAATCGGGCCGGGCCGGAACACCACAGGTGATTCGCAGTTCAACAACACCAAGACACTATCCAACCTCTACAATTGAAGCGACACAACGCTCAATCAATAGAGGGGAAACATAGCAGGATCAGATATATATTAAATTATGTCTTCAAAGTCAATTTTGATTTTGCCATCTACACAGTAACAACCGGTTACAAATTGTAATTGTAAACCGACAGAGAGGCTCCCTAGAGGCGCCGGCTGCGGATCCTTCCCAGGCGCCTGGCGCCTTGGCTTGGCTTTCGGCAGCGGGTGCCTCCTCCAAGCTCGGCGAGGGCACGGGCAGCCGGCGGCCAAGCGTTGGGCGGTGCTGATGGCCCGCCGCGGCGGTCGTCGAACGGCGAGTCGTCGGGGCCGCACGCGTGGGTCTTCGCGGTCGGGTTGTTTCTTGTGGTGGCGCTGTCCCGGCGGTGGCGGGCGATTCGCCAGCGCAGCGCTAGCTAACTAGTGCGCTCATAGCGTGGCGGTGCCCAGCAGGCGAAACACGGCGCGAGGCTGGCGCAACGGCCCGGCCTTCAGCCTGCTTGTCGGCGGAGATTCGCGTTCAGCGCCAGAAGGTCGCGTCGGTGGTGGTGAAGAAACACCGCCGCTCAAGCAATGGCACAGGAATCCCGGCGCTCACCCGGCGGATTAAGGAATCGCCGGCAAAATGCTTCCTAGGATTTACTATAGCTTGGGGAAAGTTCTCAATCCGGGCGGCGGCGCTTATGCTGGTTTCTCAGAACAACGCCGCGGCTGACTGGCTGTGCAGTGCAATGCTGGGCTGGGCATCGGCGGCGCATTCGACGATTTATAGTACTTTTGTAAAAGCTTTGGTGCTCAAACCTCATATGTGCCAGGAAACTTCTATTTGCCTTTTTCATTTTCATAGTGAGAGTGAAAAGGTTTTCCCTCCGTTCTAGAATAGTTGATGTTTTTGAAGTTTCTAGATAGGCTAGTGTTATGCGCAAATTACCTAGATAACTTTTTCGCAAAAAAAAAACCTAGATAACTCTATTCACTAAAATTGTTCCATGCTAATTAAAAGGACTTGGTACATCAAACAAGTAGTTTACGTAGTCATACAAACGGTCGACGTCAATGAGAATAAGATCAACTTGGGAGTTAGGTTTTTTTCAATGCATTGTGTTTTTCACCACTCCATTAGCTTAGTGGAAAATCGACTCAATGGATATTTACACAAAACAAATTGCTATAGCCAACTTTTTGGGTTTGACCCACTAGAAATCTCCACGCCTAGTGATTTTGCTCATCTACTTCCACTGGTCCATCTAGTGCTGTCCACTGGTCCATTAGCGTACGTCCAGTGCTGTCCACCACTCCGAAGCTTCAATGCTACTTCATGTCATCACGAGTGCGCTAAAGAATTGTGTTGGTGTTCGTTCAAAAGAAAACAATCGCTGTTGTAAAAAAAAAAGCGAGAGAGAGAGAAAACAATCATGTGGCTGCTCACACGTACTTTGACTTTATTTCTCCGTCCCAAAATAAATCTCTATAATATTAATGTTTATATCTCTAAATAGGTTTAGGATAAAACACTACATGACATATAGTTAACCTAATTATATTTATCTAGTATTACAAAAATATTAATATTAATATTTTATATACATCTGATAAAAATATATAATATTGTCTAATTCATCGATATGTGAGACGTTGACTTGGATGGAGAGTCATGTTTAAATTATGGTCTAAACTTTAGTTGATAAAGTTATGAAAACTTCACACAACGTTAGCTCTTTTGTACGGTCTAAAATTTTTGTGAGGTGAGCTAAACTTTAAGCAGCACTATAGACTCTTTGTTTTGAGTCTCAATAGCTAAAAACAATCTAAAGTTTGTTGTCTAAAACCTTTAAACTATGGGATCCAAACTGACCCCAAATCTAAAGGACTACATGCAACCTCGTTCAAACTTTAGAACTCGATTAACGCTAGCTCATCCTCGTGGCTGCTCATCAATTATCGCTTAATTAGTTTTATGAAACATGTACGGTGGTTTTTTTAATCTACTTAATGTACTACTTCCATCTCAAAAAAACAATGCTCTAAAGTTTTACTAAATATCTAAACATTCATGACACCAAATGAGTATACTATAAAAAAATATATTGTATGATGACAAATCTAATGATACTTGATATGATAAATATTGATACTTTCTATATGTAGGTAGTCAAGCTCAAGATACTGTAAATAGTACTTCTATTTTTTTTAGATGGACGAAGTGATAATTAGGGTGTGTTTTGGTTCGAGGAACGAGGTGGTACGTCTTCTTCTTGCTTCTTACTTCTTTGTTTGATTTGTGGAATAAAATAAAGTTAATCCATCACCACCTTATTCATGACGATTCCATTTTCGAACTATAGTCGCTCATGCCTAGTGCAGATCAAGCTAAAGGGCCTAAGGGGCCTTTGCTCTTTGGAAGTGCATGTAGGCACTACCTCCGTTCCTTAAAAATTGTAGTTATCTACTCTGTTCATTTATCTTCTTTATTTAAGTAAAAAAATTTATTCAAAAATTTTCTACATATTAGCTTAAGACTTACTTATATTTATTGTCCCTTTGTTACTCATTGGATACTACTTGCCTGTATTTATTGTCTTTGTTACTCATTGGTTATTTCTTGCTTGTGACTCCTCATATATGCTCAGTCTACAATAATTAAATATAAACTGAGTATTTTTGTTCTGCTCCTTGATCATTGCGCCAAAGGCTTAGATGAACGAGATAAATGAAGAGAGAGAGTATTGTAAATGTATTTTTTTGACTAAAGTGTTTATAATTTAACAAAAAGTACTCTTTAACAAAATATATAGATAAAAAATATTAACATTTATGGCATCAAATAGATACACCATGGAAGTATGTTTCATGATGAACCTAATGATATCATTTTATTTTAGTACAATGCTGTAAAAAATTAGCAATTGTTTATATAAATTTAGTCAAACTTTACATATTTCAACATGGCACTATTCTAGAAACTACTCATATTTAGCCTCTAAAAAATCGAGAATTACATGAGATTATATAAAACACTTGATCAAGACACCATATAGAAACATTAAATTGCAGGATGATTTTTGGAAAATGGAATTTTTTCCTAAATGCCTTTTGGGGAAAACAAGGAGTATTCCCAGTTCTATATTCCACAGCGGCAAGGCCCTTGGGTCAAACAAACTCAGTCCTTTGCTCATTGCGGATCGTGTAGTTGTTTAAATAATGGAAGCATTGGGTTCCTTTATTTCAGCCACTTATGCCGCTATCTTACAATTCCTTTGCATAGAAATTCCATAGAAATAGAGAAACATGCCATCCCAATGGGCGAGATTTTCCTATTCCTTTCCTTTTCCTACGCTAGCATCCAAAGGAGCCCCTAAATGTGATGGAAAAGTAAAGGGACAGTCCAGTCATTTCACAGCGGCGGCCGTTGGGTCAAACAAACTCAACGGCAGGGCAGCCACTCCGCCAGCGGGCGGCCGGGCCGCGGGCCGCGGGCGAGGCCCGTTCCGCCAGCGGGCGGCCTCCGAGGCGAAGCACACACACGCACACCCCGCCGCGCCAACCAACGAAAAAGCACCAAAACCCCTCTGGAAAACGCTAAAACCACGCGCACCGCGCCGGCATCGCGGTCCCTCTCGCCTTCAGGCTCTCCTCGCCCTCGCCCCACCCGCAGGCCGCAGCCGCTCCTCCTCTCCTCCCCCTACTGGCCATCATTGCCTAGTAGTCCAGGACAGGACCACCCGGCGCCCGTAAACCTTATCCGAACCGCCGTCGCATGGAGGCCGCGCGCGTCGGCGGCGTGGGTCGCCAGTCGCTCCTCCCATGTCACGGTCGACCTGCAAGGTATGTGGTGGCTTTTGCCCCGTTGTAATAACACGGGATGTTCACTTCCTGCCGCTGTGAGATGTTTACGGGTAATGGAATTTTAGGGTTCGTATAAATTGTCCGCCCTGCAGTTGTTTCACCATATTATGCCGAATGTTTGTGTAGTTTTGTTGCGATAAACCCTTTCGATTTACTACTTACCTATTTGACAGTGTGTTTCAAACACCCGTTTTATATTATAGTCCACTTTTGTTACTTTTTTACTATTACTGGTTCCTGGCCTTTTGATTGTTGTTCAGTAATTTAATTTAACTAGAAACGAACTTGGCGTAATATCTAGTGCGCACCTGTGTGTTTTTATTAATTTCCTATGGTACAGTAACTTGTTGATTTGATTATCTTGCGAGGAGGTGCTTGTCAAATCCTTAGCACTAGTGTTCCTCTTCACCTCATCACCTGAATGTTGTTATTTTTTCCGTGCAGAAATTGAGAAGGTAGTGGACCAAATCAAGGGGGATGTTCCAAAAGTTGAGTGGGATTTCGAAGGAATTCACTACTTTGACAATGGGCCACTCACGGTTCAGTACCTCTTCGTCTTGGATGCACTTAACTTCTGCTTCTGGCCAGGTATAATTTCAGTCAAAAAAAAAAAAAAAAAAGCAGTAACATCTTCTGCACATTTAGAAATCAGAATGAAATGCTACAGTCTTAGTATAGCTGTTTGATGGGAAGAAAGAAAGTATGATTCAGGGTGCTTTCAACTCCTCATAGTCAATTAATCGTTTGGGCTGCCAACATAATCAGTTTTATTTTCTTGAAACGTTTGGTGTTATTGTGTACACAATAATACATAGTACAAAACATGGATGTTTCCACCAGTAATAAGTCTGTGGCTATTCAAGATTTGCTTTGGTCATGGACCTGACGACCTATTCCTTGAAGTCGAAGGTGTCTCTTTTGTTTTGTTTGTGTAATTGCATTCAGTTACATTACAGCTTCTAGTTTTGCTAAAATTACTATTTGCTACTGTTGAGCTGCAGTAGGATTTTTCATATCAATGTTCCATTGTATATATTTCTGTTGCGATCATGATGAATTTGCCGTTGAACAGATAAGGACCTGAGCTATGACCATTTGGCTTCTGGACTGAAGTCAGCTTTGGAGAAAGACAAAAATGCCCTTGATTCAGATCGTCTTCAGAATTACACTGGTAACTTCCTTCTCATTGGGATCTTCTTAGGTTTAAGAGTTCCTTCATTAGCATTTTCTGGACTTCTGCTTCTGGTTCAAGGGAATGCTTCTCAGCTTCTGGGATAAACTGTCGTTTTCTAGAGATGTCGTTTCACTGTGTAGATTGTGGTAGCAGATGAATGAACAGGTACAAGTGTTGCTTAACTGGATGTAATGTGATCCTCTAAGTCTGAGTACCCTTTTCATCCATTATATTCTTCTGCTGATAAAAAAGCTACTAATTTTCTTGCTATGCTTCTAATTGAGAAACAATTACTTGCATGTCTGCTATTTTCCTTTTTATGAAAAGTGCTAATTTGGAAGGACGTTTGCAAAATGTAGGGCCCCAGCTCCGCCAACTTCTGAACTGGCCACGACCACTGCCAATTGAGGAGGAAAGAGTACGCCTTCTCCACGAGGTAATATTCTGTAATTGCTGCGTTGAACATTTCAGGCTCAGAACTCTGTTAGTACACAACTAATATGTGGGTACCATGACTTATATACTTTCACACTGCAACCTAGTTTTTTCTGGCTAAATTTAGTTGTGTGCTTGATTTTTAGAATCATCGTTGCTGGTAGGCTCTAGTTCGATCGTTGGGGTGTTCCATCACTGTCATTTTCGTCTTACCATAAGCATATTTCCAACCAGTTTTTTCTCCACCGTGCTTTACTTTTTTCTTTCTTTCCAACATTACATTGTTTTGAATCATTATTTTATTTCATTGTTATGGCATCTGCGCCAAGGTTGGGCTGGAACTTGAAAGAAGCTTTGAAGGCCAGGCTGCTAATCTAGTGAAGTCTGCTGGAAACTCTGCTGCAACTCTTATTGAATTGATTACTCGACATTTTCCTGGTAAACCGACTTGGTGTTATGTTTTTTCGTAGACAACGTCCAGCCTGTTATAGTATTGCACAAATAAGTTCATCAGCTGATAGTCTTCTGTTGGCCCCTTATGCCCATATGCTATAGCTCCTGTTCTGGTATTAGTTTCCAGAGTTGGGAAGCACTGCAGTGTTATAAAGTGCTGGTCTGGAAAACCATTTCGTTCATTGCCAAATGGTCCTGGTGGGTCCTATTGGCTGTAGGCACCTACAGGGAAAGTGAAACTGGAATAGCCCATCCACCCAGTACCACTGCTTGTCTGCATATGGATTTAGATTGGGCCTGCTACTTTGGACCTGAGAATCAGGAAACAGTGATGGGCTGCCTTGTCCAGGCATATGAACTTTGTATGAGCTGGGCCATTCAAATCCAGATAATTGTGAATATTTGATGCTCACACTGTTATGAACTTTGTACACTTGAAGTTAATATTGATTCTGTTCATGCTTCGTTTTATCTCCATTGATTTGAATATTGAAAATGAAGTTTATTCCCCCTCAAAGAACATGAAACTGTTCCCATAGTGTTTACCTGATTATACTCCTTTGACTAATATGTCCAGACATGAACAAATCCTCTGCTTAATCACTCATTTATTGTTACATAGTAGCTCATTAAGCTCACATGGCTGGAACAGATCTGTAGATTCATCCGTCCAAATGCACCTAGTTCAGTCCTTTTGGTATTAGTTGAAAAGAAAACCCAGTGATTTCACCACATTTTTTACCATATCTGGACATATTTGATTGCACAGGCAGGTTCACCAACAAACATGTACATATCTTAACTATCCAAACGGGTCAGTCTGAATTTGGAAACCAGGATGCTACTTTTACCCCTGATCTAGCCATAGCCAACTTTGGAATATTTTCAGAATTCGTTTTTGATTATTGAATTTAAATTGTACCTTGTGCTCTTGCATGGAAATTTAGCATGTAGTATAGCGTTGTGCAACCTGATAGTACCTTTTGTTAACGTTACATGAACACGTACATCTGGATGCATTCAGAACCAGGTTAATTTTTTCTTGTTTTGTGCTGTTCTGAGTCAAGACTCACGACCATACTTCCCTTCACTGATAAGTGTTTTAAATTTCCATTTTGCCAGGTTTCCGGGATCATTCACTTTACAAGGGACACCAGGTTTTCCTGTACAAGAGAGCTCAGATCTTTGTTGCTGATTTGTGGGGTGCCTTCAAGGGACAAAACTATGGCGAGTTCCACGACATCAATTCCATCACTATATTTGCTGACTACATTGTTCCAGCAGTCCTGAGGGAGCTTGGCATACTCAAATATGGCTCGAATCTATCATGCTCGATCGATTCAAATAGTGAGATAGTGCCTGGAAGCGAGGAGGAAGTGGAGATACGCGCGTGCTCCATCTATGCAGTGGAGAAGATGAGGGACCTGATCGGCAAAAAGTTCGGGAAGCAGGTAGGCACATCTGAACCAATTTCATCAGTCATGCCAATGCCATTCGCTTTCTGACCTGCATTCTCGGTGGGCCAAATGCTTTCGATTACAAATAGACATTCACTAAACTCCCAAGCCATTGAACGAGTAAATTAACCAAGTCATAAAAGCAGTCAATACGGAGGTTCGGCTCGGAACTAACGCCCTCTTGCTCTTGTGTTTTCTCGGCAGCTTCTGAGCATTGACATTGATCTCTGGCTCTGGTCCTGCGGCGTGCAGAACATGGCGCTGTCACATCACCGCACCCTGTCGATTTACTACTAGACAGTCAGGCCGGCAGCCGCAAATCTCGGTCCCTGACCGGCCGACCTTGCTGGTGCGCGTTTTCAGCTGGCCGAGCGTTGTCGTGGCTTGTTCGTCTTAACCGTAACTGGCTATAGGTGTCCAGAGTTTTGTCTCCCTTGGGAATGCACAGAAGTGCAAGGTATTGTAGGTCCGTCACATGAGGATGCATGGTGTATTTGTGTTTAGTAGTTTTCGCATGAATTTTATCCGTCTCTGTCACCAGGATTGGACTTGTTTCCTTTCTATTTCAGTTACTGCTCCAACTCTTTTTGAGTCTTGCTAAATTTGAGTAACTAAGCGCACTGCGCATCACTGATCACAACACAAGCAAGTACAGTATACCAGTAAGTGTACAGCAAGGAAACACCTGAATACTCGGGTGTCAAGCTACATGTCTTCTGTTGCGGGAGAGACAACCCTGCCGAGGTGTCGAGAGACCAGCCGCTCACGGCCCGGTGGACAAGCGTAGCAACCTTGGAAAAGACATGTCGCATCGAATAAATGTTGCCTCGTCTCATCCGGCTCTGCTGCACCTGCGCCGGCCGCCGCCCGTCCTACGGGACTTTGTCCGAACCGGCCAGCGGCCTAGCTTTCCGCAGCTCTGAGGCAATGCGCGGATGCGCCAATGCCGCGTGCAATAGGGCAGCGGCGCCGCCTCCGTGTCAGCGTGCGTGAACACGGACTGAGGAGCGTGGCAGCCGGGCAGTCGGCTTTGATAGACTCGTGGTGTCAGAGTTGTCGCCTCGCCTTGGGCCGCGGCAGCGGGCACTGGACAGAATCACAGAACTCCTACCTGCGGCGGCGCGGCTGCCTGCAGTAGGCGGGCGCCGCGCGCGGCCTGTCGTCCGCACGGCACATTGACTTTGGTGGCCACTGGCCCGGACGGCAGGAGTACACGGTCGTGCGTTTACCGTGACCCGTGACGTTAGAAAGCGTGCCTGGGTCCGCCTGGCTTTTGCTTTGCCAAGGAATGCGTACGCTAGCCACTGCTTTCGTGCCCGATCATTCTCCTCAACTAGTAGTAGCGCCAGCCAATCCTGGCCACACGGTGTCACGGTCCAATGCTGCCTCCGGAACCAGGCGGGCTGCCAATCAGATTTCGACAGGCACAGGCACCAGACCACCCAAAATTCCCCCTACCAGAAATGCGCCGGCGAACAACGAACGATCTCCGCTCCGGACTGCAGCTGCAGCTGCAGGATCGAAGCGCCACAAAGGATCGGGGAGCCCGAGATAAGAAAGATCTCACTCAGCTCAGGTGCGGCTACGCGCCAGCGCAATTGGCCTGGCCGGCCAGTCCAAGGAGCCAACGAGGGGATCGCGGTCGCGTCCCGCGGCCGGTGGATGGCGACCTGCCGAGACACAGGGAAACACCACCGGCGGCACTACGGCAACAGGAACGAACGCCTGCGAGTCCGGGCGGACGCGGACGCGGACGCCGAGCCGCGACAACTGCCAAGGGAAGGCGTAGTGAGGCCCAAACGGAAAGCGAAGATGCTCTTGGCAACTTGCCCTGCTGCATGCCCCGAAGTATATCGTGCTAGTATATTATTCTTCGAAAGGACAAAAGTTACGTGGTGCCGCACCGCCGGGTTGCTGAATTATAGAGGTCGCACGCGACAGGTCCCGTTCCGTGCATCAGTGTGACAAATCATCGCATGAATATAAACAAAATTAAAACTTTGTAGGAGCTAGTCCTTGTTTTTATCTAAACAGAATACAGATGCAGGCACTCCCGGCCTTACCTTTACGACAAAATATAAATAGAGATCATAGCTCTATGACCACTCTCAAAAGATTACGGGAGATCTCAAAATTAGCGAAGCCATTACATGGTCCTTGCTATAGATAGAAGCATTATCTACGGTTGTAAGAATAGCATTGTTAAAAATTTTGAAGTAGATCAAGAATAGTACTAGTAATTCCGTCATGCGGTTTAAATGGACTAATTAACTATCAATATATATAACACATTATGCATAATACCCCTTCCATTCCAAATTATAGGTCATTCCAATTTTTTAGGAAATCAAAGTATCTCTCAGGTTTGAGAAGAGTATAGTATCTGCTAATCAACCAACCAAACATCTTTGTAGGGATCACTATAGCCATAGATACAAGCAATCAAAATTTTTTTAGGGTCATTATATCCACAACCGATTTGCATTCATCTAGAATAATACACACAATTATTGTCTACGAAATTTCATTGGAGCAACCAAAACACACCCTAACATCATGCGGAAGCCAGACCCGAGCTCATACCACAGTGCAAGAGATACTATGATGATCGAACGCCTGACCACGGAAATTAGGTACGGTCGGTTTCTAGCACTCCTGTACGTATCCTTCCAGGTTAAAAGCAAAGATCAGTTTCGAGTGCAAACAACTTCAAAGTGGAGTCGCGTAATTTTTTCCATCATCAGCTTTTTTTTAAGTTGGGTTCAGTTTCTGCTTCGCGTAGCCTCGTGCCAGGAAAGCGACGAATGGTGCCTGGAAAGGTGACGCACTCGCGCACCGCCACACCAGTCGCGTAGCAGCAGCCAGCCTCCACACACGGAAGCCCACAAGGTTCCACGGCGCAGGGGCGTCGTCCCGGTGCGGGGCGGGCCGGGGGGCGCTCGTACGTGGGGTGGCCCACCCCCGTCCCGCGCCCGATGTGCGGATCCACGCATCCCGCAAAGGCGCGGAAAAGAGTGGCGCGCAGCGACACGCCACGTCAAAGCGCGCGCCGGCCCGGGACGGGGCGAGCGCGCGGCGCAGCGGCAACACCCCGAGGCGTCCGCCCGATCCCCATCCGGCGGCGCGCGATCGCCCCGACCGAACGCGGAGACACGGAGCCGCCCCCGCACCCCAGGAGCCTGGAGCTGCTGAGACGAGAGGACTTTACCACACGCCGAGAGCTGGTAACCTCACCACCACGCCTAACCGGACTGGACACCGTGGTTAGCTCGTGGTCCGGTCACCCGAGGCCGAGACCCCCAGCAGCCCTTCGCTTTATATACTCGCCCTCCGAGTGGCCATGGCCGAGCTCTCCAGTCCAGGGCTGGCGTGCGTTGTATGAGAGGTGGTGGTGGTGGAGCGTGGGTGGTGCCGGGGACGATGAGCTGCAACGGGTGCCGCGTGCTTCGCAAGGGCTGCAGCGACGCGTGCGTGCTCCGGCCGTGCCTGCAGTGGATCGACGGCGCCGAGGCGCAGGGCCACGCCACCGTCTTCGTCGCCAAGTTCTTCGGCCGAGCCGGCCTCATGTCCTTCCTCACCGCCGTCCCCGAGCCGCAGCGCCCAGGTAGCTTAGTTATCCCTACGATCGAGTGTTTTACTTTACCCCCCCACGCCACGCACGTGTGGTTCTTGACTGGCGGCTGATGTGCTCACCCGCTCGTTCCCGTGATCGATGCAGCGGTGTTCCAGTCGTTGCTGTACGAGGCGGCGGGGAGGACGATCAACCCGGTGAGCGGCGCCGTGGGGCTGCTCGGCGCGGGGAGCTGGCACCTGTGCCAGGCGGCGGTGGAGACGGTGCTACGGGGGCGGCGCCATCGGCCCGCTGCCCGAGTTCAACGTCGGCCGCGACGCGTTCGCTTTGCCTCTGGCGGGGAGGCGAGCCGTGGGGTGCTCGACGTTCTCCACGGCGAAGCGGGCGCCGACGACGAGGACGAACGTGGGGGCGGTGGCGCCGCCGCCGGAGCCGTCGTGCGACCTCGGGCTGTGGCTCAGCCCTGGCTCACCCCCGGCCCCGGGGAGCGGCGACGACCCGGCACGCCGTCCGTTAACTGTTTATTTTGTTTCTTCCCAACTTTGTTGGCAAGCACAAGGCAGCAGCAGCAACACCGCTAATCTTTCGCTGAATAAAAATTTGTAAACTAGGGGTAAAGCGAACGAAGTGGCGCTAGCTGCGTCGATCTTAATCTTATCTTGTGCGTGCCGTGGCAGCTCGATCAGGGTCAGGGATTCAGGATCCGCTTATCCAAAGCGAGATTAGTGCTGGCCAGCAGTTCCGCCCGGCCCGTTCTTTATCGCAACCTGTCCAGTCCGGAGCTGCACTGCACTCACCGGCTGCGTAGTAGTACTACGTCCTTGTTTCTCCATGATAGATAACTTTACCAAAGTTGCCATGGGTTAAGTGGCGTGTTAGTAAAACACTAAAACCCAGGTGTGTGCTGCTAGAGGAACTCCAGAGGTCAGGGTCACCCGCGGAAAGGAAAGTGAAAAAAAAATGCAGGTGGGGGCGTGGGCTGGTGGATTGGGACGATCATTGGCGGTACGCCGCGCGTGTGGAAGGGTGGGGTTGGAACCATACGGCGGTTCAGCTTTTGGCGCAGCGGGATGGTCGGCCGCCCACCTGCTGTGCTGCTTCGGCGCCGCGTTCCGGGGGTGGGAGGCGTGGGGGCACGCACGCCTGACGACTGGACGGACGCGCGCGCGACCGCATGTCCGCACGGGACGAGCGGCCGTTTCCGCCGCGCCGACGTCGTGTCCCTGGGAACCTGCTCCCAACCCGTGAGCCTCCGGGCTCCCGGTTCCAGCGAGCAGGACCGCCCCCCTGCTTCCTCAGGACATAGCAGCAGCGGTAGCGGACACCGGAAGCGAACATGCTCTGCCACACAGACACAGCCACCGGAATTTGGCCTTGCATTGCATAGCTGTATTCTACTCTAAAAAAAAAGGAGGAAAAAACATCCTTGCGTCGTGTTGACAGTGGCCAAGTCTTTGGTAATTACTGTGTTTGATTCCCTTGGAAGGAAGGAACGTGTGGGCATATATCTATCGCATCGGAATCTCTTCTCGTTGGCGCGGAGATCCTTGGCGTACTCCAAATAACGTGGGGATCATCATCATTCCGAGATCTCCTCGCCGCTTCTTCCACGAGGAAAAGGTGCGGCCAATTTAGAAATCGATCCGGAGACCGATCTCGATTCATTTGTGATGATTTATGCCCGTGGAAGAACATTCTAGACCTTTTCTTATTTAGTGGCCAAATTGGTCACTGCCGGTCGATTCCCCATTGGGCGCGGCGCATGATACACATGAGGTCTTACTATTCATCGCCGAATGCAACAAGGAACTGCAGCGAATAGTAGTAAAATAGCACTACTACACACTCCACTAGTGATTTGTTTTGTACAGTTGCGGCAGGCATGTGCAGGAAGTTCTCGGATGTTTCTCCCCTCACGGCGGAGTCAACAGTCAATTCATCTTTATTATTTATACATAATAAATAGTACACACTGTATATTATTGTATTTTTGTATTATATAAAAGAAGCACCTTTAAAAAGTTGGTCCTGAAGGAGACGTTTGGGCTCTTGTCCTGCGTCTGCATGCTACTGGTCCTGGAACACAGTAGCAGTCTCGCAGGCGGACGGTGGCGAGGGCCAAGGGCCCTGGATTCAGGAAGCAGGGTGGAATATACTATAGTACGCATTGTTCATACTGCAGCCTTGCACCTCGCTCGCGACGTCAGAGCTGCAAGACGAGGAGAGGACCGTGAAGGCAATACCGCCGCCGTGGGCGTTCTGAAGCGTGGAGACGTGGTCCTGGGCTGAGGCCGCCGCCGCAGAGCGCAGAGGGATGGACGGACGGACGGAAAGGGACTGGACATTTGACGGTGAGATTCCTGTCCGCATGGAAGGACTCTGGGGGCATTGCACGGAGGAATTCACAACGGCCACGCGGGGTGGGACCGTGTGTTGTGCAACAATGGACAAAAGGAATCCATAAAAAATTAAAATACATTTGATGATGACGGTGGCGCCTCGCGCACCTGAACCTTAGCGTCGAAGTTGTGGCCTTGTGGCGAACTGGTGACCCTGCATGCAACGCAGGTGATTCCTTTGGAACGACTAGCTGGGCTTGCTGTTTGGAGGCTTGGAGGAGCAGCGCCATGCGTCCATGTCCATGCCAAGGAGCAAAAGGATCCTCCGGGCGGTAGGAGGCCCAGGTGGCCGCCACTGGCCACCGGGCTCCACGCCACGCCTCCACCACCGCCATGTCTGGTCGGTGTGGGCCTGTGGGGGGAGCCACGGAACGCACGCAGCGCAAGGGCCACCACGCCCGTCGCCGTCGTCTAGTGCCGCGCGCGGCCCCACCCACGGCGCGGCGAACGTCGCTGCTGCTGGTGGTGGTGCCGACGATTTCCGAGGGGAACTACTACTACTCCGTACTAGTACTCGATTTGCTTTCTCGCGATCGCTTTTGGTTTGGGCCGTCCGGTTCGCCGGGCCCCACCCCACCATGGCGCACGCGCGCTGGATTCCACCATCCGTTCGTTTCCTTGCGCCTTTTGGGGATCGCCGCCAATTCGCTACGCGTTCCAAAGGGCTCCAAGCAGCCAAGCACGACAGTTGAGATGACCATGAGAAGAGCAGTGGAGCGCTGGGGCTGGGGCCAGAGCGGCGCTTTCCGGCAGCTCGCGGTAACGGCGCGGCGCACGGCGAATTTTTGCGGTCGAGCACATCGGCCGCGTTTCGTGGCTGGGGCCGGCCGCCAGCAGTGACGGCCGCAGCAGAGCAGCGATGGTTGCTGCCGCGCGAGCGCGGTAATTGTGTTGGTGTTGTCGAGACTTGAGAGGAGGGAGCATGCGGCATGCGGAGTGGGCCAAATCAGGCTGATCAGGCCAGGCCTGTTAGTGAGATAGCCTTTTCTTGTAGGTAGTTCCGGCTGGCTTATAAAGAGTTAAAAGCTAAAACTGGGCCATGGTCCATAAAGGTGTAGTAGTCTAAAGTGGACGGCGCGGGTTGCATCCGACCTTTATGGACCATGGGCCTGAGCTTTTGCTGCTGACTGCGCTAAGCGGCGGTGTCACATCAAGATCAACGGTTCGTACTAGTATTGCGGATCGTTCAACTGTGGCGTCAAGACGGCAGCGAAAGAGCCTGCTACCAAATAGGCAATTGGGCAGGCCGCATATGGGCTTGTTAATGTGCTAGGCACTCGGCCCAAATAAAACCAGCGCGCCCGCGCCGTCTCGTCTCCTTTCTCCTGCGGTTCACATTTCCAGTCTTCTTCCAGCTTCCAGTCAAGCAGTTCAGTTTCAGGTGCCATGGCCGCATGGCGCAGCCGGACGCCGGAGACGGATGGGGACGAGCGGTCGCCGACTCGAAGGCGCCATATATACCGGGCCCTCCTATATATAGTGTCCATCCGTTCTGATGTCTCTAACAAAGTAGTAACAAAGACTTGCTTTTGCGTACAATTGTGCTCTCACAAGAACGAATTTTCTGTTGATTTCTTTTCTCCTTGAGCAGTTCCTATGAAGTTGACTGTCCCCCTCCTCCCTAGTCAGTAACCAAGCGATTATCGATCTGTGTAAAACTGTTGTTTGTGTTTTTCTACTCCTGCTTAATGAAATACTTGCCCAGGACAACAATGATCCAAGAGGTTACTGAGACCATATATTGTTAGAGTTGATCTCTCCTCCTATTGGACCCAACGGCCCACTAGGGACCTTGATCCGCTCCTTGATCGGGGGAGCCCAACCCATCTATGGTTGGAGGGCCCCTGTCACGTGCGGTATATAAATAGAGATGGGAGGCCGGGGCACGTGTCACGAGATTCGCCGCCGCCACTGCTCCCACCTACAAACCCTAGACCCTACTCCGATCAGAGGGGGTCCGCACTGTGTGGGAAGTCCCCGCCGCCCGCTGCGAGAGAACCGCCTCCGCTCCTTTGCATCACCGACTTCGCCATCAACCGAAGGCTATGGTGGACTCCGGCTCCGGCGCACCTAAGACCGATGGTCGTTACTCATCCCCTAACTCCATTTACATTGTTGTACCAACAGATTAGATCATGTACTAGGTTATCTATGCACCACCTTATTCCAAGTTAGTTCACCCAGCTAATCCACTGCTAGTGATCCTGTGTTAGTATGCTATCAATGGTATCAGTCGCCTAATTAGCCAGTTGATTAGATCGGGTCAAACTTAGTCATCAGAAACCCTAATCTAGGGTTAGCCGCCGAGCGACATGTCGAGAGCATCGTCCCGGCTACTAAGAAATTAGAAGGAGGGGACTTCGATCCTAACCCTAACCCGCACGAAATCAGAAAGGGGAAGATCCATCGATCCAACCCTCAGTCAAACCGAACCCTAAGAAAACCAACCGGATCAGGGGGAGGGGACTCACCTCCTCACCGGATTAGACCGCCGACGGCGGGGTGAGCCATGGGCTCGCCGGTGGTTCGGCAGATCGGCCCGCTGGGCTCTGGGGGCACCGCCCGCAAAAGCCACTTTCGGCGGGGCGAAGCTCGCCTGGCGAGCTCGCACGCGCCCGGCGAGAGGGGGCGCGCCGTCTTTTTCTCCTCCGTCGCGATCGCCGTCGCCTTTGTGGGTTTGTGGGGCGGCGGCACAGCGGAGAAGAGAGAGAAGGGAGAAGCAAATGGGAGCTAGGGTTACGGACTCGGGCGCTGCGGCCGGTTTTTATTCGGCCCGATGAGCACGGGCGTCCGTCGGATGGAATCCGGCGGCGCAGGTAGTCGGGCCTCTTTGAGCCCAGGCGGGCGGTGCGGGCGGCCGGATTGGCGCCCAGCCCACGTTGCGGCCAGGCGCCGCGACTTGCCACGCATGCGGGCCGATGTAGGCCGAGAAGGGCCATGGGCCGTTCTGGGCCTTTTCCCTCTAGGCATTGTTTTTTTTTTTCTTTTATTATTTCAGCCCAATAGAAATTAGAAATTTTTTTTTTTTCCGGATATACCTTTAGCATGTATATTATGATTATTTTGAGTTTAATTTAATGTTGCTTCTATGTGACATTTTATTTAGTAATAAAATTAGTAATATTTCGGAATTAAGCATTAGTTCATAATTAGTCACGTTTTCCATTTGCTTAGCAAGTCTATTTGCTCCAAAATTAAATTCGAACCAACGGGAGAATTTTATTTTGGGGCAAATTTGAGAATTAGAAAATTAGAAAATTTTATAATATTGTTATTTTTCGACCGGCGTTGATTATATCAATATTATAATTGCTTAGTCCATTAGTCGGTTTTTGCATTATTTCTATTTTTTTGCCCAACGATGATATAGATTTAATGTAAATAAAAAGAATTGTATGTATTAATCTTGACCAACGTTGTTTTAATACATGCAATTTCAATTTCGATTATTTCTTTTGACTAAGTCTACTCACCATTCTTTGAATCTAAATTTCAGGACTCACCAACTGGATTCACCGATCCCGAAGCTCAACGGGACAAACTATAAGGTGTGGCGTGAGCGATATGAATTAGCCCTTGTCATGAATGACAATGACACAGCTCTCAATGAACCGTGCCCTGAGGAGCCTGCGGAGCCGGTCATTGCAGTAAGCCGGTCTGGTATTCGACGGGGACGTCGAATTCTAAAGGGGGATGGTTGTAACATCCCTGCCTAAGTGGGCTGAAATGAATAGTGCTGGGCTGCGGGTACTGTAGCAGCCGGTTACTGTAGCACGATGGTACTGTAGCACGGTGGTACTGTAGCGTCGCGGCACTGTTCATCTGGGTGTTTAGTACCCTCTGTGGCAGAACCTTCTAAATTATATGGCCCACAAGCACTGACCTTGTCCCTAAGACCTCAGTCAACCATGCTTATACACCATATAACCTAGAATGTTCCGTCGGGTGGATCCCCGATAAACCACAATCACTCCCGGGATCGATACTTACAGATACATCACAGTATTACAACAGATTTTCATATAAAATACCGAGTAGCGGAAGACTTACAATAACTTAATTTACAAACATTTTGTAACACTTATACAAACCAGTGTTATTATTACAAACCAGCGGAAGTATCATTATATAACTTTATTACATATCACACAACCAAAGTGCCCCGCCTGAGAGGCCACTCAATTCACTCCTCATCATCAGTTACTTCTTCGACAACCGTCATGCAACAAGGGCCGTAGCACTCTTGTCCATGCGGTTCACACGCAATGAGGGGGTTGAACAAACCCCGAGTACAAAAAGTACTCCGCAAGACTTACCCGACCAAAAAGTGGGGAGAAGACTTCGGGGATCTTTGGCTAATAGGAATCAAGGTGAGGCTTTAGCAAGATCAAAAGACACCCTTTTGCGAAAAGAGACTAAGCCAATCCTTACTTTAACAATCACTTATCAAACATATGCCGGGTTCAAAACTCTCATACTGCGGACTTTCATTATTACTACGATGCCGGGACTCGGATCACGGCTCCCATATCGTGGAGCACACGGCGATTCGAATCGCTTAATATACCCGGTGGGGGCTTCTAGCCACACGATGTATGTAGGACTCAACATCTTACATACATCAACTCAACACTTAGATTTCTCCATACTAGAGCGGGTGCACGGTACACCACCTCACTACGGCCGCTCGGTCACTTCCCGGTGCGCATCGTAGGATGGGTACACGCTACTATCCGTTCTAGTAACGAATAGTCCAAGTGGAGCTTACCGCCATTAGCATGCGACTAGTACTATCCAATAACCTCATGATCCGGCGCCAAACAACGGACGGTCCTTAACCGACACAAGTGGGCGACACTACATCGGGGCACTAGCCCTTCCTCGATGCAAGTCACTCCCACCGACGTCTCGATTTACTCATCATCATGTTCTTGTGGTGTACCCTTGACCCCGTCGGAACAAGGGTAGACGACAAGCAACATCAGGTTTTTAAATAAATTCCCTTCGGGGAGTATTGTTATCATCTTTCGAAAACAATTTATCAAAACCTACACTAGTAGCAAGGCTAAGCGCAACTAAGCATTTCGAAATCAAAACAGTGTATGGGGTAATGTAACAAGGTACGGTAAATGCAGCAAATTAGGATAGCACACAACTCCTACACCTAATGCATTATATCATCACATGAAATCATAGAAACTTTGAAATACAAGGACGGGTTTGAATGCATCGGGGGCTTGCCTTGGGGGCTCGATGAAGTGAGGACCGACTACCCAATCACCAAGATCAGATCCAACCTCCTCACGACGATCACTTTCTTCGAGAACGGAGTTGGATCAACCCCTTCCTCAGAGCCGACAGCTACACGACAAGAATGCATGATTACAATGCAATAACCGAAAGAGCATGCGATAATGATGCAACGATTATTAGTCGATCTTGAGTACAACTTTCCTTCACGGCAACCTTGCACTAAGAAGGTATAACTAGCGTCGGCGACGACGGACTAGCGATACGCAATCAACATGAAATGCCGAAGGTCATTAGGGTTAATGACCTAGGGTCATCACTCAATCCCAAAATCAAGCAACCCTAATGGTGATTAGAGATGATTACTAATTTATTGACCATTTTCACAGTCGTTGAAAGCCGCTAATTAACTTACTAATTGGAGATTAATTTAAACCCTAATTAATCAAAAGAATTAACTAATTAAACATTAATTAAAAAGGGATTAATTAAGCTTAATACAAAATTTAATCAAAACTTAACCAAACTTCATAATTAAGACCATCATACTCTAATTAGCACACAAAACAAATTTCATAAATTTTGGACTTATATTTTAATTATTAAAAATCATGGAAGTTGTATTTATTAATTTAAAGGAGCAATTTTCATTGCAACCAACAGTTACTGAAAAACAAAGTTAGTATTTTTCATTGACAGATCATATCACAAGGAGCACACACATATTTTTGTTGTATTTTTATTTGCCCAAATGAAATTCTAGCAAAAGAGATGAAAACGCGGCTTTGAAAATTTATTTGGAAAAAGAAAAACCAAAACCCTTCCTTCGCGGGCTCAGCATGCGGCCCGAGCGGCCCGCATAGCGCCGGCCCAGCCCAGCTCAGGCGCGTGCGTGGCCCGCCTCCCCTCTCTCCGCATCGATTGGGGGTCCCCACCCGTCGGCCTCTCTCCCTCCTTCATGTCTCCTGAGAGGGAGGCAGAACGGCAAGACGGGCTGCCCGGCCGTTTCGCCGGTGACCACCTCTCCTCCGACGAAACCAATCGGACCAACGCACTCCTCTTATCACACCGCACCTAACGAGCTACTTTACGGCTTGGTTTGATCGCCGGAGAAGGTACACCGACGCCGTGGCGGCTCGGCGGCGGCTGGCGAGTAACGGGCGCAGGCGGTGTCCCGACCCTACTTGAACCAAACGAGGGGCTAGGGAGGTGGAGTGAACTCACCGAGGCTTAGCTGCGTGCTTGGTTGGAGTGGAAGAGCTACGGTGGCAGCTGGCCGGGTGAAACAACCCGGGCGGCGGTCAACCGGCCGTGGAGAAGAAGTTGGTGGCTACGGCGACTTCGATGATTTTGCAAAGGCAAACCAGTGGTGCGGGGTGTGCGCAATCGAGCTGCGGAGCTGCATGCAGGCTATTGGAAACGGTGGATGAACGAGTTGCGAGAATTGGACAGAGGATCGACGATGGCCGGCGGTGAGCGTAAAAGGAGGAAGAAGAAAAATTGGCGGCCGGCTCGCGTTTTTATAGGGCAAGGGGTGGTCGAGAGGGGCTAGCACCTTCGCGACGGCCGTGAGCTGGTCGGCGCCGGGGGGAAAACGGGGAAGGCGCGCGAGCGGCCACGGCGGCGGCACAGCGGGCTCGGCGGCCATGCCGAGTAATCTTGGCTTGTGCACCGTAAAGGTGACACCTCACCCCCCACCAAAGATTTGAAATTGTTTTGCCAAAATTCTTCAAAAATTTGAACTATACTCGAAAATCTTCCAAAATACAGTTTGTTCAAAATATTATTCTCTACAACTTTCATTTAGAAAGTTTCATCAGATTCCAACTAGTTTTTGAATTGCATTTCAAATTTGAATTTAAACCAAAAAACCCGAACTGTAAGGATTTTAAAATTACTTTTGAATTTTGAATAAAAGATGAAAATCTCCAAAAATAAAAGTTGTTCTATTTTTCAAGGTCTACAACTTTCATTTAGAAAGTTTTTCATGAAACCAAATAATTTTTGAATTGTAGTTTAAAACTCAAAAGGGGACAATTTGAAATTCAAATTACTTTTGAAATTACTCCAAATTGTATTCAAAAACTTGAAAAACTTTGTATACCAAAGTTGTAGAGCTCAAAGAGATGCACAAACTGTATTTTGGAAGTTTTCCCAAATTTTGAACATTTTGGGGTGAAATTGAAAAGGGGCACAAACACCTTGAAAACCCAACTTTTTGAAAAGATTTTCAAATTGGATTCTTGGGCAAATAATTAGTGATGTTGTGGCACTTTTCAAACTCAACCAATAGCATTCTTTTAAAGTACAAACTTCATACTTTGAAATGGTGCCAATGGTTAGCAACTTTTATTTAGAAAATTGATTATGGTTAGCTCACCAAAATTGAAAGTGAAATTCAAATTCCTATACCTAGCCATCAAGCTAGGGTTTAGGATTTTGAACTCCAATTTCAAATTTGGTTCTTTCTTACACCTCATTTTACTTGTAAAACATCTTTGGGGTGTGAGTTAGAGGTAGCCAAGCACTTGCAAACATCAAGACTCATTTTAGTTGGTTACTTTTATTTATAAAAGTAAACATGTAATGAAATTTAAATTATCAACACATACACACGTGATATAAAAGAACTCAAACAACACCCTAGAATCATAAACTCATTTTAATTGTTCGAATTAGGGTTTTCTAATGATGAATGCTTATGCAATGATGATGATGACATGGCAGATTTTGGTTAACGTAACACCGGGGTGTTACATTATATTCCCCTTAAAAGGAATCTCGTCCCGAGATTCAAAGCTTAGGACTAAGTAATGGAAAAGGAAATGTGTCAAGCAAACACATCTTACATGGTTTCATAAGGGAGATAGAAAGGTTCATATTACAAGTCTCATATTTTTGGAAAGTCACAATTCTTAGAAACTAATTGTGACTTAGGAGAAGGAAGGAAGAAATTCTGGAAAATGCTCATTCAAAAATTCCTCAGACTCCCAAGTTGCTTCATCCTCAGAGTGTTGATCCCACTGAATTTTATAAAATCTTCTTATGTGCCTGCGGGTGACCCGATCCTTTCGATCAAGAATTTTGACTGGATACTCAACACACTTCAAATCAGGTTCGACGCGGAGATCTTCAATGTCAGTGACTTTGTCTGGTACTTGCAAACACTTTTTCAGTTGGGACACATGAAACACATTGTGCACAAGCGACAACTGCTCAGGTAGATTCAAACGATATGCTACCCTCCCACATCTTTCCGTAATCCGAAACGGACCAATATATCGGGTGCCGGTTTACCTTTTACCCCAAAACGGTCGACACCTTTACTTGGTGACACTTTCGGATATACATAGTCTCCAATTTCAAACCTCAATGGTCTTCGCCGCTTATCGCGTAACTTTTAAATGCGGACTGAGCTACTCTTAAGTTTTCTTGAATCTGTTTTACTTTAGCTTGGTTTCTTTAACTAGATCAACACCGAAGAACCATCTCTCTCCGTGCTCGAACCGGTTGAGTGGAGTACGACATCGGCGGCCATACAAAGCCTCAAATGGTGCCATTTTGATACTCTCTTGATAACTGTTGTTGTAAGCAAACTCAGCTAATGGCGACATTGTTCCCAATCGATGAATATGTTAACACACAAGACCTTAACATATCTTCCGAAACTGGTTCGATCTTTTCGACCGACCATCGGTTCATGGATGGAAAGCAAGTCTTTGTGCAACAACGTAGTACCCATAGTTTCATGAAACCTTTGCCAGAAGTGAGCCATAAATTGAGTACCACGATCAGTGACTATGCTTCTTGGAATTCCATGCGGACACATTATTCGATCTATGTATATTTGAGCATACCGAGGTGCTTTGCATACTTATCTTTTTTACGGGAATAAAGTGGGCAGACTTGGTCAACCGATCAACGATAACCCAGATTGAATTATAACCCTTGGGCTGTTCTAGGCGGACCAACGATGAAATCCATACTAATATCCTCCCACTTCCAAGCCGGAATGGGTAAGGGTTGAAGTTCTCAGTGACTTTCAAATGCACAGCTTTGACTTTTTTGGCGGTATCACATCTGTGCAACATATCGAGCTATCTCGATCTTCATTTTAGTCCACGAGAATCTACGCCTCGTCATGTCATGATACATCTTATTACTACCTGGGTGAATCGAGAATCAATTTTGGTGAGCTAACCATAATCAATTTTCTAAATAAAAGTTGCTAACCATTGGCACCATTTCAAAGTATGAAGTTTGTACTTTAAAAGAATGCCATTGGTTGAGTTTGAAAAGTGCCACAACATCACTAATTATTTGCCCAAGAATCCAATTTGAAAATCTTTTCAAAAAGTTGGGTTTTCAAGGTGTTTGTGCCCCTTTTCAATTTCACCCCAAAATGTTCAAAATTTGGGAAAACTTCCAAAATACAGTTTGTGCATCTCTTTGAGCTCTACAACTTTGGTATACAAAGTTTTTCAAGTTTTTGAATACAATTTGGAGTAATTTCAAAAGTAATTTGAATTTCAAATTGTCCCCTTTTGAGTTTTAAACTACAATTCAAAAATTATTTGGTTTCATGAAAAACTTTCTAAATGAAAGTTGTAGACCTTGAAAAATAGAACAACTTTTATTTTTGGAGATTTTCATCTTTTATTCAAAATTCAAAAGTAATTTTAAAATCCTTGCAGTTCGGGTTTTTGGTTTAAATTCAAATTTGAAATGCAATTCAAAAACTAGTTGGAATCTGATGAAACTTTCTAAATGAAAGTTGTAGAGAATAATATTTTGAACAAACTGTATTTTGGAAGATTTTCGAGTACAGTTCAAATTTTTGAAGAATTTTGGCAAAACAATTTCAAATCTTTGGTGGGGTGAGGTGTCGCTTTCGGTTTACAAGCAAGATTACTCGGCATGGCCGCCGAGCCCGCTGCCGGCGCCGTGGTGGCCGCTGGCAGCGCCTTCCCGTTTTCCGCGACGCCCGACCAGCTCACGGCCGTCGCGAAGGTGCTAGCCCGGCTCGACCACCGCCCCTTGCCCTATAAAAAAAGCGAGCCGGCCGCCAATTTTTCTTCTTCCTCCTTTTACGCTCACCGCCGGCCATCGTCGATCCTCTGTCCAATTCTCGCAACTCGTTCATCCACCGTTTCCAATAGCCTGCACGCAGCTCCGCAGCTTTCGATTGCGCACACCCTGCACCACCGGTTGCACCGCAAAATCATCGGAGTCGCCGTAGCCACCAACTTCTTCTCCACGGCCGGCGGTTGGACCGTGGGGTTGTTTCACCCGGCCAGCTGCCACCGTAGCTCTTCCACTCCAACCAAGCACGCAGCTAAGCCTCGGTGAGTTCACTCCACCTCCCTAGCCCCTCGTTTGGTTCAAGTAGGGTCGGGACACCGCTGCGCCCGATTACTCGCCGCCGCCGCCGAGCCGCCGCGGCCGTCGTGTGTACCTTCTCGGGCGATCAAACCAAGCCGTAAAGTAGCTCGTTAGGTGCGGTGTGATAAGAGGAGTGCGTTGGTCCGATTGGTTTCGTCGGAGAGGTGGTCACGGCGAGAACGGCCCGGCGGCCGTGCCGCTGATTCTCGTTCCCACGGAGACATGAAGGAGGGAGAGAGCCGACGACGGGTGGGGACCCCCCGTCGCCGCTAGAGAGAGGGGGGAGTCAGGCGGGCCACGCACGCGCCTGAAGCTGGGCTGGGTCGGCGCTATGCAGGCCGCTCGGGCCGCACAGTGAGCCCGCGAAGGAAGGGTTTTGGTTTTTCTTTTTCCAAATAAATTTTCAAAGCACAGTTTTCATCTTTTTGCTAGAATTTCATTTGGGCAAATAAAAATACAACAAAAATATGTGTGTGCTCCTTGTGATATGATCTGTCAATGAAAAATACTAACTTTGTTTTTCAGTAACTGTTGGTTGCAATGAAAATTGCTCCTTTAAATTAATAAATACAACTTCCATGATTTTTAATAATTAAAATATAAGTCCAAAATTTATGAAATTTGTTTTGTGTGCTAATTAGAGTATGATGGTCTTAATTATGAAGTTTGGTTAAGTTTTGATTAAATTTTGTATTAAGCTTAATTAATCCCTTTTTAATTAATGTTTAATTAGTTAATTCTTTGATTAATTAGGGTTTAAATTAATCTCCAATTAGTAAGTTAATTAGCGGCTTTCAACGACTGTGAAAATGGTCAATAAATTAGTAATCATCTCTAATCACCATTAGGGTTGCTTGATTTTGGGATTGAGTGATGACCCTAGGTCATTAACCCTAATGACCTTCGGCATTTCATGTTGATTGCGTATCGCTAGTCCGTCGTCGTCGACGCTAGTTATACCTTCTTAGTGCAAGGTTGCCGTGAAGGAAAGTTGTACTCAAGATCGACTAATAATCGTTGCATCATTATCGCATGCTCTTTCGGTTATTGCATTGTAATCATGCATTCTTTGTCGTAGCCGGTTTTGGCTCGAGGAAGGGGTTGATCCAACTCCCCGTTCTCGAAGAAAGTGATCGTCGTGAGGAGGTTGGATCTGATCTTGGTGATTGGGTAGTCGGTCCTCACTTCATCGAGCCCCCAAGGCAAGCCCGGATGCATTCAAACCCGGCCCTTGTATTTCGAAAGTTTCTATGATTTCATGTGATGATATAATGCATTAGGTGTAGGAGTTGTGTGCTATCCTAATTTGCTGCATTTACCGTACCTTGTTACATTACCCCATACACCTGTTTTGATTTCGAAATGCTTAGTTGCGCTTTTAGCCTTGCTACGTAGTGTAGGTTTTGATAAATTGTTTTCGAAAGATGATAACAATACTCCCTCGAAGGGAATTTATTTAAAACCTCGATGTTGCTTGTCGTCTACCCTTGTTCCGACGGGGTCAAGGGTACACCACAAGAACATGATGATGAGTAAATCGAGACGTCGGTGGAGTGACTTGCATCGAGGAAGGGCTAGTGCCCCCGATGTAGTGTCGCCCACTTGTGTCGGTTAAGGACCGTCCGTTGTTTGGCGCGGGATCATGAGGTTATTGGATAGTACTAGTCGCATGCTAATGGCGGTAAGCTCCACTTGGACTATTCGTTACTAGAACGGATAGTAGCGTGTACCCATCCTACGATGCGCACCGCCGAAGTGACCGAGCGGCCGTAGTGAGGTGGTGTCTTTGTGCACCCGTTCTAGTATGGAGAAATCTAAGTGTTGAGTTGATGTATGTAAGATGTTGAGTCCTACATACATCGTGTGGCTAGGAAGCCCCGGTGGGTATATTAAGTTTATCATTCGAATCGCCGTGTGCTCCACGATATGGGAGCCGTGATCCGAGTCCCGGCATCGTAGTAATAATGAAAGTCTGAGTATGAGAGTTTTGAACCCGGCATATGTTTGATAAGTGATTGTTAAAGTAAGGATTGTCTTAGTCTCTTTTCGCAAAAGGGTGTCTTTTGATCTTGCTAAAGCCTCACCTTGATTCCTATTAGCCAAAGATCCCCGAGTCTTCTCCCCACTTTTTGGTCGGGTAAGTCTTGCGGAGTACTTTTTGTACTCGGGGTTTGTTCAACCCACATTTGCAGGTGAACCGCATGGACAAGAGTGCTACGGCCCTTGTTGCATGACGGTTGTCGAAGAAGTAAGCGATGAGGAGTGAATTGAGTGGCCTCGGGCGGGGGCACTTTGGTTGTGTGATATGTAATAAAGTTATATAATGATACTTCCGCTGGTTTGTAATAATAACACTCTGGTTTGTATAAGTGTTACAAAATGTTTGTAAATTAAGTTATTGTAAGTCTTCCGCTACTCGGTATTTTATATGAAAGCCGTTGTAATCTTCGTGATGTATCCGTAAGTATCGATCCCGAGTGATTGTGGTTTATCGGGGATCCACCCGACGGAACATTCTAGGTTATATGGTGTATAAGCATGGTTGACTGAGGTCTTAGGGACAAGGTCAGTGCTTGTGGGCCATATAATTTAGAAGGTTCTGCCACACAACTCCAATAAGAAGTGTCTGACATTGGCTAAGGCTACTATTTCAGAGCCCATTAGAGGGTCACTGCCTGAGTGTACCACCATCACTGAGTACTTAGAAAGGGTCAAGACCCAGTTTCATGGCACAACTAAGACTCAAGCGAGTGTGCTTATCAGAGAGTTCATTAATAAGAAATACACTGGTGGTGGTGTTAGAGAGCACATACTGAGGATGAACACCTTGGCATCTAAGCTCGCATCAATGAAGATGGTTCTTCCAGATGCATTTGTCGTTCATGTGATCATAGCTTCTTTGCCAAAGGAGTTCGAAGCCTTTGTTGTGCACTACACCATGGCACCTGAGGATTGGACCATTGAGAAGCTCCTTGGGCAAGCCCATCAGGAGGAGGAAAGACTTAAGGAATCACGGGGAGAGTCTGCTCTCTTCGTGAAGCATAACAATAATAAGAGGTACTACCATAAGAATGCTAGACCACAAGGGAAACCAAAGTGGGATGGCAGCTCTTCCTCCAACACTCAGGCACCCCACTCTCAGGGTAAGGCCCCTCAGAACCCTCAGACTCAGCATCCTCGGTATAAAAATGGGCATCGGGACTACAACAGGCCCACGTAACCCGTGCCCGCAAGAAGCCTGGCTAGCACCGGATCAGTGCATGTCTTTGTGAGAAGACAGGCCACATGCAAAAGGATTGTCCTGGCTTCTTGAAGTACCTCAACAGGAATGGTGAGGACTTAGTTACATTTGTAGATGAATCCTTGTATATTAGTTATGATAAGTCTACTTGGTGGATTGACTCAGGTGCAACAATTTATGTTGCTAATTCTTTACAGGGATTCGCTACGAGGAAGACTCTGCAAAGAGGAGAAAGAACAATTAAGGTGGCAAATGGAGTACAAGCCGACGTCGAAGCCACTGGCGATTTGTCTTTAGCATTATTAGATGGTTTTGTACTTAGGCTTTCTGATGTACTCTATGTTCCTTCTTTGCATCGAAACTTAATAAGTGTTAGTAAGTTAGATGATGATGGATTGGCCTGTCATTTTGGGAATGGCAGATGTGAGATATTTTTTAATAATAAGTGTGTTGGTCTTGCCATCCGACAAGACAAACTTTATTTATTATCAGTTCCTGAGAATGTTAATGCTATATCCATTGAGAATGAGAATGTCTCCTCGTCTATGAATGTAAATAGAAAGCGTAAGAAAGTTCAGATTGACTCTTCGAAATTGTGGCATTGTAGATTAGGCCACATTTCGAGGGGGAGAATTGATAGATTAGTCAAGGCTGAAATTCTTCCGCCATTACAACTCTCAGAATTAGATCAGTGTGTTGATTGTATTAAGGGTAAGTATGTTAAGAAAGTTAAGAAAGATGCCAAACGAAGTACAGGGAATTTAGAAATAATTCACACGGACATATGTGGTCCATTTCCTATTAAGAGCGTGGATGGTTATGATTCGTTCATAACTTTCACCGATGATTATTCGCGTTTTGGCTATATTTACCCAATTAAGGAAAGATCAGAAGCACTAGATAAGTTTAAGATATTTAAGGCAGAAGTAGAAAATCAGCATAATAAGAAGATTAAAATAGTAAGATCAGACCGTGGTGGGGAATATTATGGGCGACATACCCCGTATGGCCAAGTTCCAGGACCGTTTGCTAAGTTTCTTCAGGAAAATGGCATAGTTGCTCAGTATTCCATGCCCGGAGACCCTCAGCAGAATGGAGTGGCTGAGAGAAGAAACCGTACCTTAATGGATATGGTGAGAAGCATGATTAGCTACTCCACACTACCGGTAAGTTTGTGGATGGAGGCATTGAAAACCGCTATCCACATTCTTAATCGTGTACCAAGTAAGTCGGTGCCCAAAACGCCGTACGAACTTTGGACAGGCAGAGTACCCTCACTTAAGCATTTAAGGGTGTGGGGGCTGTCTCTTTGAGGCTAAGGTCTTTAACCCAAACTTAGGGAAATTAGATCCTAAGACGGTTAGTTGCCATTTCATTGGCTACCCAGACAGGTCAAAGGGTTACCGCTTTTATTGCCCTGACAGGCATACTAAGTTTGTGGAAACCAGACACGCTGAGTTCTTAGAAGATGATTTGATCAGGGGGAGCAAGGTAGCACAGGAGATCAATTTAGAGGAGAAACGGGTTTATGCCCCTAATCCTATGCTTCAGGAACAATACTTTGTGCTACCTATAGCTGCTGCACCAACGGTGTTAGACACTGTAGTGCCAGCACCTGTTGTTAGTTCTCCGTTGCCGACACCTAATGAGAATCCGGAACCTGTCCCTCAGGAGCCGTTAGAACAATGTGTCGAGCAACGGGGAAGAACAACAATGACCCCCACATAGCGCCAAACAATCAGAATCCTAGAAGATCAGAAAGAGTTAGAAGATCAGCTATTTCAGATGATTATGAAGTTTATGAAACCGAAGAATTTCATATGGAGGATGATCCCACCACATATGAACAAGCCATGAGAAGCGAACACTCTGAGAAGTGGTTAGAAGCCATGAGAGATGAAATAAGGTCCATGGATTCCAACAAAGTTTGGGAACTAATGGAAATCCCTAAGGGAGCTAAGAAGGTTGGTTGTAAATGGGTTTATAAAACTAAGTATGACTCCCATGGGAACGTTGAGAGGCATAAGGCGCGACTTGTGGCAAAAGGCTTTACTCAGAGATAAGGAATTGATTACAATGAGACTTTCTCTCCGGTCTCGTGTAAAGATTCTTTTAGAATTATAATGGCGCTAGTAGCACACTTTGATTTAGAATTGCATCAGATGGATGTTAAGACGGCATTCCTTAATGGGGATCTTGAGGAAGATGTCTACATGGCACAGCCGAAAGGTTTTGTCGTGGAAGGCAAAGAGAACATGGGGTGCCGACTAAGAAAGTCCATTTATGGGCTAAAACAAGCTTCAAGACAGTGGTATTTGAAGTTTAATAATACAATAAGAAAGTTTGGGTTTAAGGCAAATGTAGAGGACAATTGCGTTTATGTGAAGTTTAAGAATTCTAAGTTTATTTTCTTAGTCCTATATGTGGATGATATTTTGCTAGCGAGCAATGATGTCACTCTACTAATGGAAACTAAGAAGTTCTTGTCCTCGCATTTTGATATGAAAGATCTTGGTGAAGCCTCTTTTGTTCTGGGGATTGAGATTCACCGTGATAGAAATAGAGGGGTATTAGGGCTATCACAAAAGGCATACATAGATAAGATTCTTAAGAAATATAGTATGCACAAGTGTAGTCCATCACCCGCACCCATTGTCAAGGGCGATAAGTATGGTGAATATCAGTGTCCTAAGACTCAGATCGAGCTCGAGCAAATGAGATCAGTACCTTATGCTTCATTTGCCGGAAGCTTACAATATGCTCAAATTTGTACACGCCCCGACATAGCTTTTTGTTACCGGGTTACTTGGCGATATCGAGAAAAATCCGGTGTAGAACACCGGAAGTTAGTTAAGAAAGTCTTGCGTTACTTGCGGGGGCACTAAGGGCTTCATGCTTAATTATACTAAGACAGACTCCCTTGAGATAGTGGGGTTTCAGATTCGGACTATGCGGGGGATGAAAGGAGATCCACATCAGGTTACATATTCACCCTCGCAGGTGGAGCCATATCGTGGAAAAGCTCCAAACAGACTCTTGTTACATCATCGACGATGTATGCTGAGTTTGTAGCATGTTATGAGGCCTCGGGGCAGGTGAGTTGGCTTAAGAAGTTTTTGCCCGGATTAAGAGTGGTAGACAAGCATTGAGAGACCACTTAAGTTATCTTTGCGACAATAATCCCTTGAGTTTGAATATGCTCACAACAATAGGTCAAGTGGTCTTTGCCAAACACATTGACATTAAGTATTATGTTGTGAAAGAAAAAGTTCAGGATCATGTTATAAGTCTGGAGCATATAAAGACAGAAAACATGTTAGCGGATCCGTTCACAAAAGGCTTACCACCCAACGTGTTTAGAAAACACGTAGCCGGCATGGGGTTAAGGGAAAGCCTATGATTCCTGAACACTTAGGGCCCTTTTAGTTAGAACTCTGTCTCAACTTAGAGAGGTGCACTGTAGTGGTCGAATCCAACAGAAATTTCTGTGACGATGAGACGCGCTCAACGAAACTCTTTATAATGAGGGGGAGCTAAGAGCTGAGTATTTGAGTTAAGATTATGATAAGTTATTTAGATTAAGATAAGTGATTAGAAGAGATCAAGGGGGAGAATGTTAGAGTTGATCTCTCCTCCTATTGGACCCAACGGCCCACTAGGGACCTTGATCCGCTCCTTGATCGGGGGAGCCCAACCCATCTATGGTTGGAGGGCCCCTGTCACGTGCGGTATATAAATAGAGGTGGGAGGCCGGGGCACAGGTCACGAGATTCGCCGCCGCCACTGCTCCCACCTACAAACCCTAGACCCTACTCCGATCAGAGGGTCCGCACCAGTGACGGGAAGTCCCCGCCGCCACTGCAGAACTGCCGGCGCTCCACTGCATCACCGACTCGCCATCAACTAAAGGCTATGGCGGACTCCAGCTCCTCTGCACCTAAGACCGATGGTTGTTACTCATCCCCTAACTCCATTTACATTGTTGTACCAACAGATTAGATCATGTACTAGGTTATCTATGCACCACCTTATTCCAAGTTAGTTCACCCGGCTAATCCACTGCTAGTGATCCTGTGTTAGTATGCTATCATATATCACTATATCAGCTTGCATTTGCAAAGCTTTATTCGTCATCTATTTCCTAGATTAAGCAGAAGGTAGAGCTAAACGGGGCATTTCGCATAACTCAAGTATGGACTGAACAAACAAAACCTGTCATTTAACAACTTTTTTTAAATAAAAAGAAGATTGTGCACAATCAACAATCTTAAGCAGTGCAACAATCCCGTCTTTTTAGCCACTCATGCATGCATCGATCATCCCATAGTCTGACTATAATTAACACTGATGCAAGGTATATCTAATAAATTCTGTTGTGAGAAAAAAACAATCCAGATCTTGCAACTTGTTCTATACATACAATTGTTATGAGTTACATACAATTGTTATGAGTCCGGACTCCAAAGAAGTTCATTCTTGTGTTACGAGGAAGCTTGTCAGTAGTCCAAACTAGACGTAAGCTAGCGTCGTCTCATTACAGAACATAATGCACTGTACATGCACAGTATTTGTCACACCAATATGTCTGCTACCAATTAAACTAGAGCAGGCAAATTAACTGGCATTAGCAAGGCACTTATGCATGTACAAACTCTCCGTTGTAGTATATGTTTAGCTAGCATGCGCGTGGATGTCGAGAAAGCAGCTAACCATGCATTTCTGATCCCAATTGGATGGAGCTTTTTAAAAAACTACAACAGGGCTCCAAGGATAAGAACTCCAAGGATAAGAAACCAAAGTACTTGCTGTACAACGAATCCGGAATCTATTCTTCTCTCGCATACGCTTGCTGATGCACAAACCACATGGATTTGAGTGACATCTACCCTAAACAATGATTGGCAGCCAGTAGCAGCAAAGCAGCACTGGCATCGGTGCTTCAAACTATACCATGTCCATGGTTGCATGCAGACAAGAATATACTCTATAAGATTGAGACATTGAGTGGCGGGTGGCGACTGATTTGAGAGTGAGAGCCACGTACGCCCACGCAGCCATCGATCGTGGATCAAATTGAAGGGAATCGATCGATCGGCAATACAGTATAATGCAGGCTAGACGAGTGATCGACGCGCACAAGTAAAAAATGGCGCTGAGCTCCTCTTGCATCAGCTCAGAATCCCAAGCTCTTGTCGCCACGCTTTTGGACTCCTCATGTCCGGGGCATATCCATGGACGGGGAAAGCGCCTCTCCAACGTCCCCCGACTTCCCGAGCACATGCCAACACTCGCCTCGCTTTCATGGCGCCCGCACATCTTGTTCCCTGCGGTGTCGGCTTGGAACAATCCGCGCGGGTTCGGTGTCTAAAAGGGAATTTCCCTCGAAAAGTTCAAATGCCCTTGCCTAGCTGCTTGGCCACACGCGCTTTTAGGTTTTATTATCCTCTAGTTGCGCTAAAACAATGCCCTAATCGTCTCATTGTTGGCTGCCGCCAAATATAAAAGACCACGATAGCCTTCAATTCACAACTAACACTCTGAGTAGCAGACTGAACTGACAAAGAGAATTGCCCCCTGAGAAAAAGCTGAAACCGCTTAGCCTAGCTAGCTCCTTTGTCAGCTTGCCCTTGTATCTTCAGCGCGATGAATCCATTTTAGTTAGTGCCTGATCAGCATGTGGATTACTATAATGCCGCGGGTTTAGACCTATCCTCTTCGCCCTATGTGCTTTCCATGAGATTCTTCGACTGACAAACGCCTTTGCAATGGATGCGGAACCAAGATGCATGTTGAAGTTGAACCGCCTTTTCAGCTGGGAGTAGTGGTAGCTCTTGCAGAGAGCATATATGCACGCACTGCTCACGTCCAAGGAGGAACCAGCAGGCCCCAACTTTTTGCAGATGCAGCATTTGACCGGCCGGGGACATTTGGGATGCTCTGCATCACACAACCTGTTCTGTCAAGTGGTTTCTGTGTTGTTTAATGGTGAATGTAATCTTTGGATGATCTGCCTTTTTGGTGATGGATTATTTGGGTGTTTGCATGTATAGATGCATGTACATACACAACTCCGGCCATGCTTGTTGTATTGCATACCGCGACCAAACCCAGAAGCAGTCACTGCGTACCAAACCTAAGGATCGACACGTGTGATAGATGTCAGTTGCTTATAGTTGATGCAGGAAAAGTTCGACAAGTAACCAACAACATCACCTTTTTGAGCTGATCATGACGTTACTAATTTTTAATTATCTTGGTTCAACGACGTCGACCTAGCGCTTTGTTGAAATTTTATGTGTCGTGTGAAGATAAAACTAGCTGCCTTTTCATACCAAAGGAAGCGGGATCACATATATATAGTTTCTAGTTCGTTTAGAAAAGTAATAACAACTGTAGCACTGAACTAGTTCAACACACACTTGAATTATAAACTACTTGTTCAACTGGTACTAAATTAAAAACTTTACCATTTATTTTGCATCTCTTCTAGAAAATAAGCTGCATAAAAGTTTTATGTGTCCGCACAACAAAAATAATCATTTGCTTAGAGCTTTTAGTACTGATTTATATGATGGCAATAGGTCTACACAGCTAAGGACGGTTTTGCATTGATCAAAATAAGTTGTTAATTAGATGCTAAAGAAACCTCGCTAATCTAAACAATTCAGCTTACCACCTTGTTTTTTCTCGAATACGCAAAAGGTTTGCACATCTTTTGTATTAAGATCGAGAAATTGTGAAGGTTACAACGACACGCCATGGATGTGGCACACTAGAGGAGAAAAGTGTTATATACAATCAGCTTTGCTCTCCTTAGCCGAATTAGAACATGGTGTATTACTCGCTAATCATACTACGTAGCCAACATCGGCAATCAGACACGTCGGCTTGGGCGCTCTTCCTGCTTGGTACATTCATAGTGCATCCATATATGTATCCACATGCAAATATGAGAATTTTCTCAGGATGTACTAAGTTTTAAATTTTTGACTGACCAGAGTAATATTTTTAAAATTGGTTTATATATTTCTATCGAAGATGTGTGTTTGCATTATATTTTTTCACTTATGAAAGCTATAAGCTAGGTTCCCTCAGCTATTGCAGCTTATAAAAATATGAGGGCATCAAGCAGGCTCTAGCAATATATGATCGCTGAATGGATAAGATGGATAGATATATAATTGCAATGTACAACTGTCTGTGTCCAGAGACGTAGTTAAGAACAGATCAGTACACAGTGTGGACTATATGTAACTGTATACGACAGTTCTTGAAATTCTCAACCTCTAGCTAGACAGTGACTTAGTGTGACTAAGACCATGAGCAGACCAGGACATATTTATCTAAGAATTGTATATAGCCGCCTAGCTACCAAGACTTAGAAGAATTACAGATTCATGGTTTTCCTAATCTGACAAGTTGATTATACTAATTGCTCCGTTTGTATCCTGAACCTACATTGGCTATTGAAGCATTTAGCTCTGCACTGGTCCATGAGAAACAACAGGAAAAAAGAAAATTTCTAGAAAGCATTACCTTTTAATTTTGTAGAATGCTCTAAATATCATTAATATTTCATAAAAAATTATCATATCTAATAATATCCTCTGGATCTATTCTCTCTTTCCAAAAAAACTACATCATATCATTATAATAAATACATATGGTAACCTCAAATTTGCATCTAAATTTACTATGTCTACCGTCAACAAAAATTATTTAAAACAACCCTCTAAAGTTGCATCTAAATTACTTACATCTATCATTATGAAAGATAATACAAACTAACCCCTAAATTTGCTTACAAATTAACCAAATTCACCATATGAAAGGTAGTACAAAGTAGCCTCTTTAATTCTTATCTAAATCATCCACTATTGTTGTTTAAAAAATAAAAAAATCACTCAAATGCATGGAAATTGAGTTAGTAATAATAATATACGATTTAGATCTTAATCTTATTAATATTAATTATCAAATGCACAGCATGGATCCTCCATGTTAATATTACTAATTAGAGGTCTCCAATGCAACCTCCGAGTTAATCCTCAAGAAAAAGATAAATCCTACAAATTTGCAGAATAATAAAAAATACCAAGCCTTTAGTTTGATAGACTCTAACAATCATCATCAATATAGCCATAGGATCTCTACTTTTTAAAAAAATTAACCACCTCTACCATTATTAAAAAATACATAAGTACACCCTTAAATTTTCTTCTAAATTATCTACCTCGCCATTATAAAATGTAATTAAAGCAACCCCTAAGGCTGCATCTAAATTATCCGCCTCTGCCATTATGAATCACAAGTTAAATGAAACCCTCAAATTTATGTCTAAATTACCGACCTTTGACATAAAGAAAGATAATTTAAAAGAACTTCCTAAGATTTATTTTTAGTTACCCACATATCCCATTTCAATATCATATAAAGTAATATCTACAGTTTGTATCTAAAGTACTCATGTGTGCCATAACAAAAAAAACTAAGATGCCCTCATATCTATGTTAAATACCAAGATAATTAAAAGGTAAATATAAATCCTATGTGCCACCGTATCGACCAAATAAACACACACATACGTTAGCATTAATATTTATTTATTTTAATACAACTAATAAGATCAAAAGGTTGAAAGTCAAAATATAAATTGATGATGGTACACAAAGTTGTGAAAAGAGCTAATATAACTTATGCTAAGGTTTCAACTGATATAAAAAAAACCCATACAAGTGGAACACAAAGGTGAAAATTTCATATATAGAGAAATTTATAAAATTGCTAACCATACTGAATATACTCCCTCTATCCAAAAAAAAAAATCTATTCCTAGAGCCATCCTAAGTCAAACTTTCATCATTTTATATCTGAATTTATAAAAAAGCACCAGGACTTATGAAACCAAATTAGTATCACGAGATACACCATAAAATATATTTTTTATAATGTGATCATTTGGTGTCATGATTAAAAATTATGTTACTTTCTATAAATTTAGTAAAACATAAAAATATCATTCACAATTTTGGTAGGAAATGTATACATGGAGAATAAATATTGACTTAAGACAACTTTAAGAATTGATTTATATAGGGATGAATATTGTGTTAGGAAATGTATACATGGAGAATAAATATAAAATCAATTTTGGTAGGTGCCGTGTACTAAATAAATCTATCTACTAAATTGAAATACGCTGAATTAAAAGGTAAACAGGAATATTATTCACAATGTAGAGCAATAAACATATATGACACCAATCAGGCAATGATGCATTGTACATGCTTTGCATACCATATGCATGTGCGGTCCAGTTAACCGCGACTCTCGGCTGAAACCGCCACATCCATCCATCAACTGTGGTTTTACTATATAAACAACGCCGACCGCAGCGATTTGATCGATCGGGCAGGGAAACAAATTATTAAGCACTCCCATGGCAGCTTTTGCTGCTTGTTCCGACCCTAGCAAGAGGAGATAACCTTTAATTTGTGCCTCAAAGAAAATACAGGAGATGATAACCTATAGTAGTGCGTAGCTGACATGTGGTCCCTGAGGGTGAGGGCGAATATAATGGGCAAGCAAACCCTACTCGCAGTAATGGCCTCACCCGTCCCCCATGCACATGCAGCTGATGCTGCTAGTGTACAGGACAGTCACGGCGGCCGGCCTCACGGGAAACTGCATGCATGCATGGAACTAGGCAGCAGTAGACAGTAGACATGCACCGCAGCAGCGCAGGAGCCAGGAGGGCATCCATCATGCGTGCATGCATTCAGTCGCCTCGATCGGCCAGGCGAGCTTGATGGTATCCGAGCATTTAACACGTCCGTGCATTTCCCTCGTGGCACCTCGCGAGCAAGCGAGGCGCAATAACGACACTCACGTACGAGGGCCGGCGGTGCATCCGCATGGCGGCATCTCGCGTGTGAGGCGCCTGGTGGCCGGCCGGCGAGGGACCCGTGCGCGCATGCACGTCGGCGTCGGCGCCGCCCACGCACGGATGGGATGCACGTCGTCGTCGTCGTCATCGATGGCTCCGCGTGTTGTGGTGCGATCGCGCGTACGAGATCTAGTACGGTCGAAACGAACTAACTGCTGCGCCAGCGCGCGAGTACGCGCGCAGATCCGATCGCACGCGCTCACGCACGTCATGCATGCATGGATGGCCCAGCCGGCGGGCCGCGCGCGCGCGCCGGCGGGGGCCGGGGCCGGGGGCCTGCTGCATGCAGCTGGTCACGAGATCGATCTCGTTCGCGAATCGCGACCCCAGCCCGGCCCCCGCCGGCCGGCCGGCCGGTCACGTAATAAGCGTCGTGCATGGCGATGGCATCGTCGTCTACCTGGGTTTGGTTTCTGGGTGCGTACTCCTGTTCCAACCGGACAGGGGACGACAGTCCTACTCCTCCTAAGTATGTAGAGCCTACGCTCCAACAGCTGATTGGTGACCAGGGAATGGTCGTACGCGCGAACGATCCAGACGCATTTAACGTGCGCACCAGCCGGCCTTCCCCGCGTTCCAGCCATATATACATGGAAACTCATTCAATTCAAGATACATTGATCTTTTGATCGACCCTTCGCAAAAAAAATTGAAATAACGCGCACATCCACGCACTACTACAGAAACTATTTGTAGCAACACCTCTCTTTTTTTGTAGGGGCGGCTCTATATTAAACCGCCCCTACAAATGGTGGCCAAACAAACCGTCCCTACAAATCCATTTGTAAGGGCGGTTGGTGTTATGAGCAGCTTCTACAAATGTCTAGATTTGTAAGAGCGGTTCTATATCCAACAGCCCCTACAAATCGGATTTGTAGGGCGGTTCTATATATTGAGGCGCCCTACAAATGAATGCCGAATATAAAAAATAAAGCACTAAAATTTAATTTTTTTTAAAATAATCTCGGATGGAAAAATAACTAAAATAAAAGTTGTAGATCTCAAAAAGTTACGTAACTTTGCTATTTATAACTTTTTTATTCAAAATCATTTTGTACTCCAAAATTTACACTTTAAAAATATTGTTTGAAGTAGTTAAATTTTGAAATTCAAATTTTGAGTTAATAAAACAAACTCGCATGAAAAGATGACAAAAATAAAAGTTGTAGATCTAAAAAATTAAGCAACTTTGTAGTTAACAATATTTTCATTTGAATTTTTTTCACATGGTAAATTGTGTATGAATGTCTTAGGTTTGAACTTTGAATTTTTGAAATGAACTTTTTTAAATAACCTTAGATAGAGAAACAACCAAAATAAAAGTAGTAGATCTCGAAAAGTTATGAAATTTTATAGTTGACAACTTTTTGATTTGAACTCATCTTGTTAAACAAAATTACATTGACTTTCTCAAATGTAAAATTTAACTTTTTTCAAATGACCTCAGATGGAGAAATGATCAACATGAAAGTTGTAGGTCTCAAAAAGTTATGAAACTTTGTAGTTGACAACTTTTTGATTTGAAATCATCTTGTTAAACAAAATTATATTGACTTTCTCAAATGTAAAATTTGACTTTTTTTTCCAAATGACCTCGGATGGAGAAATAATCAACATGAAAGTTGTAGGTCTTAAAAAGTTATGAAACATTGTAGTTGAAAACTTTTTGATTTGGATCCGTTTAGGGCCTCAAACAATCAATTTAATCTCAGTTTAGAATAATATGTATGGAAAGAAAATACAATATGGACATGTGTGACGGTGAGGTGTAGTGGTAGAGGAGGAGGGCCAGAGGGTGAGGTTGTGAGTTCGAATCACGGCCAACGCGCAAAGTCTCTAAAAATCATGGAAAAAAAGGCTAGGGTGAGCCCCAGGTGGGGGGCTGTCTAGTGGAGATTTTCTCGGATTAAAAAAAGTTTTTTACTATTTTTTTGATAATTTTTCATAATATTTGAAATTGATTTGTATGGGCGGTTGGATATAGAACCGCCTTACAAAATCGCCAACCGCTCTCGTAGGGACGGTTGGCAAAAACCGGCTACAAATGCTCATGAACCGCCCCTACAAATCATTATTGTGGTAGTGACGTACAGTGCATTCGTCGATGTGACAAATTTCATATCCATCGTACACCCAAAATATATACAAAATTCGATTCGATGGACGTACGACGACACTTCAATTTTGTTGTCATGCGGGGAGAAAAACTCTTATCAACTGCGTACGTACGTGCTTACTTATAATCGAGCAGAGCATAGTCCCTCCTTCCATGGACGACGGTACGAGTACGACCATCCTGAGACATGCACTGCGCTCCACAGCGTTAGGTATCTCTAGCTTTAGCTCGCAATGCATGCTACAGGACAGAGGGAGACGCACTTCATCCCCGGCCCATCATTTTCACTGTATTTATTTGGGTTCATGTACATAGCTAGTATATGTGTACTGATCTCTATCAAAATTATAGAATTCTCCTAGTGTTTTTAAGTAGTAATAAAATATTATTATTAGTCATAACACATGAGAATCCTCACTAGAATGTATTTGGTAGAGAAAGTTTGCAATAAATTTTAAATGAAAGAACACTAGAGAAGCCCACATCACTAGGATAACTAAAAAATTCTGGTAATGGATGTACATGCATGCTACAACCTGCAAAACATATTGCATAGCAGCTCTGGCTACACAAGCATTAGATGACGATCCACTGATGTATCCCGAAAAATTCTCTAAGGTGTGAGTGGGCCATCACAATATACTAGGGTGCTTTTGGTTCGCTTCTCTACGCAGCCAGTCTCACACTTATTACGGGACACAAGCCCATAGGAGCCAGGCTATGGTGACGCAATGCCCGTCCGTTTGAATGTCTTGAATGAGCAGAGCCTGGCCACACGCAACATATGTTTAGTTGCTAGCATTTGCACGCAAGGGCTTACACCTAGCCAGTGCTCACAAGGACTCGCGCGAGCAATGAAGCTACGAAACATATTCTATTTTCATTTCATGGGAGCTAGACTAACAAAGGAAGATTGCAAGCCACAGGCCAGGTCCAACCACATAAATGGTCAAAGAAACACAAGTTAGTTGCATTTCATGGGCCAGGCCGAGGAAAATACAAGGAACCAAACGTGCCCTTAGTGTCTAACCCAGCCTGACAAACCATTGAAATTTTTATACTGTCAAGCGTGTCCTGTGTCACTGTCAGTTGGAAAAGGTGATAAGAGCAATTTTTATAGCAGCTTGTCCTTTTCTCCTTGGAATGTTGAATGAATTGCAATATATTTTTCTAAATTTCCTTTTAATTAATTAGTTTATGCTCCATGTTTTTTTCGTCGACCCAAACAACAAAATGAATTATACAAATGATTGGCAAAAAAGAATAACTATATAGAGTGAAACTGACTACTATATTGATATTCAGTATAGAGCTGCATCTATCAATAACGCACGGTTGTTCCATTTGTAGAGTCATCACAACGTGACTCACAAATTAAATTCTTTCGTTCAAGCAAAGGTAGTTTTTCAGTATTTGGGCGTGCAAGCCTTAAACCAAAGAAGAGTCGTTTTCCACTTCCAACACCGAAAATATTCAATTGCATGGCCCCTCCTATTTACTAGTATACCTGCTTTTGTCTCATGCAGGACCCAACCCAAACAGACCACCAAATCATTCCAGCATGATATGGCCCGTGATCTCTCTCTCTCTCTCTCTCTCTCTCTCTCTCATTGTGATTGCTGTAATTTGATACGCAAGGAAATTCTGCGCTGTACTGTGCACTGTTTCTTTGATTAGCTTGAGTTAGATATTAATTTATGAAACTTATGTCACGCCAACTATCTACTGGCATACTTAATTTATGAAATTTGGCACCACAGTAAATATTAATTATTATTATTATTATTATCATAATCACTCTAGCTAATTCCTATTCTCAACTCTTCAATGATTTTAGTTTACATATTCAGAGGTAAATAAACTGCTAAAAATTCAACAATTTAGCGGCACCAAATTTGGGGTTGTACAGTGTTAATTCAACGATCTACTACCATTATTCCTTGAAAAAAAAAAACATTGGAAAACATCCAATCATTTGCCATATTTTAGTCGGTAATTGCCATATTCATGATAGTTACATTTAACTGGTGAAGTTAAATTATTGTTCATACTGAGTAGTACTAGTTAAGTTGGACAAGGAAGTATATAGGTGGCCATCCAGAACAATCCAACAACAGACCACCACAAATTTCCTTCTATAATTAGCGACCCTGCGGCTCCTAACCTTCTTCTTCCCCTCTTCTCCCCTTCCCCAGCTTCATTTATCCCCCTCTCTTCCCCTTTCTCGCTCTAGCTTCCCAATTACTCCAGCTGGTTCGTCTTCTCTGGCCGAGCAGGAGTTCTTCCGGTCCCGTACACGAGCACAAGCTCTGCATGCAGGTTCATCACCACAAAGTCATGAATTCTAGTAGGCTTTGCACTTATTACTACTAGTATTCATGTGTCTGTCCTTCATTCGTGTCTATAGTTACATGTAATAGTAGAATCAGATTTATCTCGATCGATTCTTCTTGAGGTGTGGTATAGCCATATATACAGAACAAGGCTTACATTTCTTGCCATCTCTTCAAGCTCCTGCGCTGCAGATCATTTCTAGCTACATACAAAATCGACTACAGTTACATAGATCTCAGCTCCTCCATCCACTGAAATATTCCTTGTACTTGACGGTCTTCTCCATTCTCTTTGGTTCCTCTCCCCAAAGTTCTAATGGCATGGGGAACCACGTGTAGGACGTAGAGCGCACAGCCCTCCATATATGCTTTGCTTAGTACAAGCACCAAATCCGCACCTCAAACCACTCAACGTGTACGAGCTTTTCTAATAATCCCCGCCGCCGCTGCCGCTACCTGCCTCCCGGTCCGCTGCTGGCTTGTTGCCCACCTCGGCCCCCTACATGATGCAGTTCACGCATACTGCTCCACCGCCGCCGCCTCTGCACCCTACTAACGGCCATGCTGGAGGGCTAGGGCTAGGGCTGTTCCTTGACGTCGTCGGCGCGCCGCCGAGGGCACGCCCGTGGCCCGGGAGCTTCCCGACGCCGGCGTCCAAGATCTCGCTCGGCAACCTCAACAGCACCAGCTGTATGGAGCAGCTGCTGGTGCACTGCGCCAACGCCATCGAGGCCAACGACGCCACGCTCACGCAGCAGATCCTGTGGGTGCTCAACAACATCGCGCCGCCCGACGGGGACTCCAACCAGCGCCTCACGGCGGCCTTCCTCTGCGCGCTCGTCGCGCGCGCGTCCAGGACGGGCGCGTGCAAGGCGGTCACCGCCGCCGTCGCCGCGGCGGTCGAGTCGGCCGCGCTCCACGTGCACCGGTTCACGGCCGTCGAGCTCGCCAGCTTCGTCGACCTCACGCCCTGGCACCGCTTCGGCTACACGGCCGCCAACGCCGCCATCCTCGAGGCCGTCGAGGGCTTCCCCGTCGTGCACGTCGTCGAGCTCGGCACCACGCACTGCATGCAGATCCCGACGCTCATCGACATGCTCGCCAGCCGCGCCGAGGGCCCCCGATCCTCCGCCTCACGGTCGCCGACGTCGCGCCCAGCGGGCCGCCGCCCGCCCTCGACATGTCCTACGAGGAGCTCGGCGCCAAGCTGGTCAACTTCGCGCGATCGCGCAACATGTCCATGGACTTCCGGGTAGTGCCCACCTCGCCGGCCGACGCCTTCTCGTCCCTGGTGGACCAGCTCAGGGTGCAGCAGCTGGTCCTGGACGGGACGGAGGCGCTCGTCGTCAACTGCCACATGCTGCTGCACACCGTGCCGGACGAGACGGCGGGATCTGTCAGCCTGACGCAGCCGGTGTCGCTGCGGACCATGCTCCTCAAGTCCCTGCGGACGCTCGACCCCAACCTGGTCGTCGTGGTCGAGGAGGACGCCGACTTCACGGCGGGCGACGTGGTGGGGAGGCTCCGCGCGGCATTCAACTTCCTCTGGATCCCATACGACGCCGTCGACACGTTCCTGCCCAAGGGGAGCGAGCAGCGGCGGTGGTACGAGGCGGAGATCGGGTGGAAGGTGGAGAACGTGCTGGCGCAGGAGGGCGTGGAGCGGGTGGAGCGGCAGGAGGACAGGGGGAGGTGGGGCCAGAGAATGCGCAGCGCGGGGTTCCGTGCGGTGGCGTTCGGCGAGGAGGCCGCCGGCGAGGTGAAGGCGATGCTCAACGAGCACGCGGCGGGGTGGGGGATGAAGCGGGAGGACGACGACCTGGTGCTCACGTGGAAGGGGCACAACGTCGTGTTCGCGTCGGCGTGGGCGCCGTCGTCGTGAGTTTATCGGGTGTGGTGGTGGTGGCATATGCAGTTTGCAGTTCAGAAGGTGAGTAGTAGGCATGTATGTGATCTTCCATGATATGGGATTAGGGTTTGTGTGTTGTGCATGATATGAAAGATTATCTTGTTAAATTGGGTTTATTACTATCTAGCTGATTTCATTACTACTTAGTAGATTGACAATAAGTTTCATCTGCAATGACAATCTCTCATTTAGGTCTTTCAATTCTCTCCTTGATTTAAAAATGAAAGCGTAACACTCGTATCATCTATGTACTTCTGGTCTATTAGGGTTTCCTGTGTGCGATGTATGTATCTGTTTTGTGCACTACACATTGTTGAAAACGTTCAGAATTTGTTGCGAGAAGAATGTTTGGAAATATCAGGAGGGGCATGGAGTCATGGGCACATTTGTTACAGAGAGCAACATGAATATTGTGTGACACCATTGCAACGACAACATTGAAATTGTGCAATACCGACAATCGATGCTTTTAAGGATCCACGCAATTAACACATGCAACATAGTTTAAAGATTTTCAACATCTAAATATGTCTTTCACTAAATATATATATGTCCCCCTCATCGGTCGTCTTGAGTGACTACTTCTTATGTCCATAAAAGGAACATCCACATATCAATGGTGCATCAAATCAAACTAATTGACACGAAACATATGAGCTCGCACTCACAGTTAATAGCAACACGTTTATATATATTGATGCATGTATATACCTGACATCCTTTTAAGAACATTTATGAAATTTAGATTCAAGTTTAAGTGGTTATTTAGATTATTATTTACTTCTATGATGGTAGGGTGGCAAAATTTTGGATGCAAATTGCATGGTTAATTAGTTTAGATTATGCATGCAATGTTATACTAAATGTAAATTTAGGATGCTATTTTATAAAGTTTTCACAAAAGAGTTTACCTTTTTTTTGCACGCCTCTCTCTCTATCTCTATCTCTCTCCATTTTTTGATACAATAGACATATAGATTGTATATGATCTCTGTTAGGATGTGTTATAATTACCAATATTCAATGCTTTTTTCATCCATATTCATGTTTTTTTTTCCCTTTGGATCACACCCCTAGCAGGCATCTTAGACACTTCTATGCAGTAGTTGAAACCTCTTACCCTAATAAATTATATCATTTGTTGTTGTCCTGACTGTTATGTATTTAAATTTTCTAATTAAATTTTAATTTTAATTCATTATTTTTTGCACTATTTTGATCCATGTTTAAGTTGAAATTTTAGTGCTTAGTTTAGCTTTTTATATTCATAATAACTCTCCTCTAGACCATATTTTAATTTAAAAATAACTAGGTCTAAGATATTAATTTTCCTCTATCTAAGAATTAGATGTGTATTATTGTTTTCTTTGTAAAACCAAGTGCCTATATTAAAGTATAAATCAAGTGCTTACATATATTTTTTTCACAGCAGAGTATTAATATATTTAAATTAAATCATGTGTGTTATTGTATGTGATTTATCACTGCACGAGAATATTTCATAATCGCCACACTGAAAAAAATATATATATTTATCGCTCATGCATGTTTCTATACTTAGTCTGCACGATACATTTACACATGCAAAGACTTACTTGTTCACGCGCGCACATGAAACTTGATCAATTCTCCCCGGCCCCTGCCCCTGCTCCTTTTCCTTGAACCAGTGTCAAACGCGTTGGAACTTATATAGACTTATTCAGTTATTTGCAACTTGTGTAAAGTTTTTTTTTTTAGAAACAAGAGGCTACACCTTGTGAATCCAAGTATATTCATGTTGCATTATTTATCTAATATAATAATAAAAAGGCGCACACACACACACACACATATTTCAATATTCAATATTCTCGTTTTTTGGGCTAACAGAGTAGTCTAATTAAGATACTATACTAGCATGCATAGCACAAAAAGAACATTTGAATGTGCTATTATATAGGACGTTGTTATTTATGCCCATGTTGAGCATCTACAAGAGTTTAGCTATGCCCATGTTGAGCATCTACAAGAGTTTAGCAAAAGCACCTGCTATCCTTATTTTTTAGTCAAATTAGAAAATTCACCCTCCAACAATTTGACAAATGACTTGGTATATTTTGGCAAGTTGTCATCAATCAGGCTCGCACGCGCATTAGCCTCCTACAAGAGATGGAAGAGTATAAACATAATTTTATTTCTGTCTCAGGATTCCTTATGTAAGTTTTCAAAAGATGGAAGAACATAAACATAATTTTATTTCTGTTTCAGGATTCCTAATATAAGTTTGATCAGGGTTTGGCAAGTGAATTATACCAAATTATTGGAGAGAGGCTCTTTTTTCACTTGTCATAGATTTGTCAAGTCAATTTTGTCAAACTCTTGGAGCGTGAGACTAACATGCATCTGAAATGCAGTGAGTGAGACGTCATAATTGCATTTTACAATAGTTTTTTTGACCGGTCATGAAGAATCCCCTAGCTACTGGCTAGAATTCAACCAGAAACGAACCGCTTTAAACATGCTTGAAAGCCGAGACACCCGATCGACGAAACCTAGAACTTGAAAACCTAAGTTCTCCTGCAACTACATGATTTATTTGACAGGTTATGACTCAAATGTTTGGTATGGCTATGAGGAGAAACTAGAAAGCTGCACGATGCATGAAGGAAAGACACAATAAATTGATCTGCTGATACAGATTTTGTTTTTTTTTTTTTGAAAACCAGATTTTGCGTTTTAGTAAAAAGGAAACCACAGGGAGGAACGTGGCTAAGAAAAACAGCTACCGTCCTAAGCAGCACCTAAGCAGGCCTTACGAGGCCAGAGGGAAAATAATAATGTATGGGCCGGGCCGCATAATAATGTATGGGCCGGGCCTGTCCTATATATCACAGGGATTCAACAGTTTACATATTCATCATTTTTAGCTCCACTCTGATTAGAGTTCCACGTTTACTATTTTGGTGGAGCTCCTCAGAAGATGTTCAACAGTTACATGACCTTATTCCCCGTGAAGGCCACACGTCAACCCTCGTCGGCTGCCCACACGAACTCTGACGGTGCCCCTCCCTCTGTGCAACGGCTGCCAATCGATGGATGGATGAGGAAGAGAAGGACCTTTTCTTGAGACATGTGGGAAGGAGAGGAAAGATCGAGCTAGCGCAGGGGGCCTACAAATAGCTTTCTTCAGACTTCGACACGTGGGGTCCATCCTAAGGGCAAATATGTTGGTTCTAACGAAAATGTTCTTGTGTGGATCAGGAGCTGTTATTTTGCCAAACAACTAGCATTTCCGGCCATCAGCACACTCTGCAGGTAGCTAACATTTCTGGCCCCACTGCCAGTTCGTGTGGATCAGTTTTGCTTATGTTTTACTGATATCCACATATGTGCATTTCGTGCCCTTATATTTTAAGGTGGATACTGAGTGTAGCCAAATAAAGACTAAGCATGTGCCTAATATATCTTTGTTGTGGTGGATAAGGTGAAACTCACCTAGCATATTTATCAACTCACAATGAGTCATAAATAAAATTAAATATTTATAAAACTATGGAATAAAGCTATACATTGAAAGTGGTCATTTTATTCAAGTTTCATTACATTCTATTTAATTTGGTATTCTTAAAAACAACACTATAAAACTATCACTGAGGTGGACCTAACATGCATCTTTTCTTCTATGGTTAATATTTAGCTTTATGTCAAAATAAATCATAATGAATGGTTGAGGTTTTACATATGTTCTACCATATGATTATCCATTATTATATTTTATCTTGTAGCAACGTATGGACACTCAATTAGTCATACACAAACATCTAATCTAATAAATATGATTAGTTATAGATATTAGAATAATATAAGAAAATAAAAGGCAAAAACTAGCTTTCATCTATATGTCATGTTTTATTTGCGGTGGACTACAATAATTGGGCCAAGTTGTCTATTGGGCCGTGTTATATTTAGTAGATCTTCGCTTGGTGGAAGTTGGGCCTGCAGGGTATTCGTGTGTATGGGCCGCTTTGAGCGGCCAGCAGATGTCTGTGCAAACGTGCACTATCACCAGACTGCAACATACTTTTACATTTCACACTGCTAGCCGGAGCTCAAAATACATAACATGATACCCCTTGTGCTTTGCACGTTGTCAAATGCAAGTTCTAGTCGCGATACATCTATACGAGAAATTTTTGATCTTGTGTAGCGTATTAACAGTACTAGGAAATTTCTTTTATATTACACATCACGGCCATTGACCGGTTTAGTATGCATCTGCGTTCATGCAAGTTAGGAGTGTCACACATCTCTGTTTGACGTTCATAGGGTCTGCTGACTCAGGTGGTCATGCGATCTGTTACCTTATAATGTGCCATGCGCCGATATCCATTCAAACAAGCACATATCTATCTAATTATCATGCCAAGAGCGAATGTAATGTATAATGAGTATAATGTTTAAAAGATGGAGTGAAAGTCTATCCCACCCGCTCATTACTGGGATTCAGAATTTCAGATGGTACCTGAGGTATAGAGTAGCTAACTAATACTACTACTGGTCAGCAAACACAATCAGAATAAAGTGAATTATTAGCTGTCCTTATACTTGTTCAGAGCGTTCAGAGTTGAGAACTTCAGATCGTGATGCAGCAGAGTGAGTGGATCTGAAACGAGAGCGAGACAATATAAGGGTGTAAACACAAAACAAAATGTACGTACTCAGATGAGAAACACGTTTTCACAAGGGGTCCCTATGCAAAGTATCCGGATACGTTCCCCGCAACGATCCTGTCCCTCAATTCTCGATCCGTCGGCTGTGGCTGCTGCGTAACGCGGTGGCACCGCAGGGGTCAGCAGCATCATTAGAAGAGACGATCGCTCGCCGTGTTCTTCTTCAGATCTAGGGTTGTCTCGTGCTCTGCTCTCCCCCCGTCTGCTCGGCTGGTGTCCCCTTCTCTCTCTCACCCATGGCTTCGGCGGCGGCGACTCAGGTACTCTCTCCTCCTATCCATTACCCATGGGTTGTAGGTGTATACTGGGGGCAGGATCTCGCTCTTGCCCTCACGCGAAGCAAAAACCCTATCCCCTGAATCCCGCCCGCCACCCCCTTCGAGGCGGCGGCTCGTCGTCGTCAGCTGGGGGCTGGGGCTGGGGTTGGGTTCCGGTGGGTTTCGCGTGAGATGAGATGGTTAATCCGTGGCATGGCAGGTGGGGACGTACTTCCTGAGGAACTACTACAACCTGCTACAGCAGACCCCGGATGTCGTCCACCAGTTCTACAGCGAAGCGAGCACCATGGTCCGCGTCGACGACCTCACCGGCACCACCGCAGCCGCCAACAACATGATGGTTTGTCGCAACCTTGTCTCTGTGTTTGCCCTCACTGTCTGTCTTAGATTGCGTTTCGTCTTTAGTTGCCATTGTATATAACTTTGGTTTAGGATTCAATCTGCACATGTGCTGTTTGTTGTAATGTACCACTGTTCATGGCCCATCACTTAGCTCCTAGAACCTTACTAGTGTTTTCCCCAATGACCTTTGAGTTGCTGGCGTAAGCTTTTATTTCTTATTATGCACGCCACTGGTTTGTCCGTTTCACTTAGTTGATTTTGCATATAATGCTGCTAAAGTTGAATGCGTATGCCACATGTTTGTCTGCTTCACTTAGTTGATTTTGCATATAATGCTGGTAAAGTTGAATGCGACCACATGTTTGTCCGCTTCACTTAGTTGATTTGGCCTATAATGCTGCGATATGCATGCCATTTGTTTGTCCGCTTCACTTAGTTCATTTTGCCGATAACGCTCCTGAAGTTGGCGTGTTGCATGCCACTTTATTTGTCCGCTTCCTCAGTTGATTTTGCGTATACTGCTCCTAAAGTTGGATGTGACCACTTGCTGGTTCACGTGTGCCACACGTGTTTCATACGCATCTATGGCTAACCTTAAATACATGCTACTTTCGCAGGACATACACTCGCTCATCATGTCATTGAACTTCACCCAAATTGAGATCAAGACTGCCAATTTTGTGAACTCATGGGGCGATGGCGTGCTAGTTATGGTCTCCGGTCTCGTGCAGACCAAGGAGTACAGCCACCAAAGGAAATTTATCCAGATGTTCTTCCTTGCCCCTCAAGAGAAGGGTTACTTTGTCCTCAACGATTACTTTCACTTTGTTGACCAAGAACATGTGCAGCCTCCGCCAGTGATTGCTCAGGAAGACTACGAGAGCAATTTGGCACCCAACACAGTTGTTGAGACTGGTATGGAACTTCAAATATTTGGCTGATGAAGCATCCTCAATAACAACTTAGAAATTGCACCTATTTTAGTCTTTTTAAACCCCTGTAGATTGACTTGAGATTTATATGTGAAGTATTTAATTCCAATTCTTGCTTTCATTTGGACTATCCTATCTTGCATTAGGTGTCATGAGGTAGCTGCTTACATCTTCATATGAAACTTATCCATCTCTCTTTAAAACTGCCAAAGGCACCTTTGGCTTGCTATTTTGGTGGACGCCATTAGTATTCACATGTGTATAGGCTATACGGCAGCACTTATTTTCTATAATATGTTTACTCTCATACACAAATTAATAGCCAATGTACCTGACTTAGTTACTGCCTGCAGCCCCTGAGTACCTCCACGAGGAAGAAGTTCAACAAATAACACCTGAAGGACATGATGTGGTCGACAGCTATACTTATTCTGAGCCACAACAGCAAATAGTGTCCGACAACTGGGGAGAGGAACCCCTTCCTGAAGAACCGCCTTCTTCTTTCTCAAATGAAATGGCAGTGGCTCCTGAGGAGCCAGTGCAAGCTCCACCTGTGCCACCTCCTCACGTGGAGGAGCCTGTTAGTGAACCAGTAAAAAAGACTTATGCTTCCATCGTATGTCACCTCTTGCTTGATTTATCAATTGATTTATTTGGCATCTTGCCTTATGCATCATTAAAACTATACTCAACTGATTCATGCAGCTAAAAACTGCAAGGGCTCCGCCTGCATTCCCGGTAGCCCAGCAAGTAACTGTGAGTAAGCCTTCTCACCCTACAACCGAGTCAAACCAGACCCAGCATTCAGTTATGGCTTCATCAACTGGAGCTGAGAAACCAAGGTCTGATGTCTATGGTGAGGGTGCTGCCCATGATGATGAAGGTTGTCCTATCCTTCCTCTGTGCTAAACATCAAAATTTCTCTGGTGATTTGACTCTTACGCATTTTTACTGACCAAGATTTTCTGTTCATTTAATTTAGAGAGCAAATCTGTTTATGTTGGGAATGTGCCCGCCAATGTAACTGAGGTTGATCTAGAAAATGAGTTCAAAAAGTTTGGCCGGCTAATTCCTGATGGTGTTGCTATCCGAAGCCGAAAGGTTTGTTGTTAGCTGTCTTTCGATTCTCCACTTCTGATAACATAAGTATTAAACTATTAATTGTTTTGGGTTTGTCACTGAATTGGCAGGAGACTGGCGGCTATTATGCTTTCGTGGAATTCGAAGAAGTCAGCGGTGTACACAATGCGTTAAAGGTGACTGTTAGCATCAATGCATTTCAAATTATTGTGTGCATTTTCTTATGTGTTCTTTTGTTAACTATGTTTTTGTGTGTTCTTACCATGTTTATTAATCGTGTCACATACACTAAATTCCCTAAATTCTATTGTCCCATATTAGGCTTCACCGATTGAAATAAACGGGCGGCAGATATATGTGGAGGAGAGGAAGCCAAATAGCGGAATAAGAGGTGGAAGTAAGTTCATGTCTTCTGTTGGTATTTGTGCAACATTTGCATTTTGCTGGTATATCTGCCAACTCGTTTCTCTTGGACTTGGACACTTTGAGCACTTTTGAGAGCTTTAGACTTATACTTTGTGCCTATACATTCCCATGAATTTAGATGTGATGGTTTCATGTTTGTGTGAGTATATAAAGTAAAAGCACTACAGTTGCAGGCTGAACTGGGTAATTAAAGCTAGGGATGTTCAACTATCTTTTGGTCCACACATGATGTTCAACTCTCAGATTGTACAGTATGTGAACAGTAAAATAGTTGTCAGTCATTGGTTCTGCACATAATACTACAATAAAGACACAAATGGATTACAGTTTGCATGTGCAGTAGATGAAATAGGTGGTGTACCAAGCAAGATGTAGATATGAAACTATTGAGCACGTCCTAATGTGTTTTTCTACTTGCATTGACAGGGAGGGGAGGACGTGGACGTTTCAGTGGTGGAGGCCGTGGATATGCGAGAGGCGGAGGTGATGAGTACAGTGGTAACCGCGGGAGGTCAAACGGTTATGGCCGTGTTCCTCACCAAGAGAGGGGCATACTTGGGAGCCACACCCAAAGGAACTGATTCGATGCAGCAGCAAGCATAAGGTTTTGATCCGTTTCGTCAAAGCGAGAGAGAGATCCTGAACAAAGCAGCATATCAGCTGCTAGGTTGTTTTGGGGTTTGGGGGCTTGTTTTGTCGATGAATGTGTGCGCGTCATCGACTTATGTGACACTTAAACTTTTGCTAGTCTGACGCTATCTCTTTACATTAAGATCGGCTGTTCTATTACCCTTGCTGCTATTGCTGTTTGTGCATGACCAGCGGTGGTATTTGGTGTTTTGCATCTGCATGGCGATGGAGATTTCGGCTTGACCCATGTTACATTGCAGTCAGGTTTCAGCTTTATCTAGGGCGCCCAGAATCTCATACAAATACAAGGTTTTGATGGTAGCTTTTACCATGATTACCTCATGGTAAATCTCGTACAAATACAATAGAGCTGTAAAGGCAACTCCGGGGTAAATGTTGATATTGATGTGATCAATTGCTGAGTGTCTTTTCCATTGCTGGAGTATGGTACGGTAGGTTTCATTTGATATGGACATTGGCAGTGCCATAAGAAGCTGTAGCTGTGGTTGTGGCAGTGCCTCATAGCTTTCAGGTAGTATGTAGAGGGAACAAGGAAGAAAAGCTGCAGCTGTGATTTTTGCCACGAGAGGGAACGAGGAATAAAAGCTGTAGCTGTTGTTTTACCAGTGCAGAAGAGGCAACGACGATCAGTACAGAAGAGTCATTTAGGCCTTAGGCCTTGGTCGTTTCCATCGGATTGGCCCATTTCTGACTGGAATTATTCCGGTGGTTATACAAATTTGAATAACGAATCCGGCTAGAAATTATTCCTGGGTTTCAATGAGAACTGGTGCAATTGGTAAGTGAAGTACTAAACAAAAAGATTCAAGTTATCCCATCTTATGGGGGTACTCCAAGCGCATTATCTTCATCCAGCTTCCAATTAGAAGTGTTACGCGGTGACATCTTAGTTTCATGTTAGGAAGAAGAATGATTGAGCTGCAGGAGCTGGTTGTGATAAGCTTACACTAAGGGCATCCACAATTGAGATCCTTTTTTCTTTTCATTTGGGTCACGTCAGGCATGTAAGATGCTTAAATTTACGTCTATATTTACACAATCTGCATCTCATTTATGGAGATTCTCAATGAGATCACAACATTTCTTTTAAGCCCTCATGTGTGAGCACCTTGCACTGTGCACTGTGTACCTACGAGAAGGGATCGAAGATACTCTAGTTCAATTTGGTTAAATTTGGTGTTGTTTTTTCAATTCAAACGGAGTTTACTCCTCTAACGTAGGAGTACGTACGTGTCGATCATCCAAGGCCAGTCCATCTCCATGGGGAAACACGACTTGATCGAGTACCTTTTCATTTAATTAATTTGTAAGGACTATCACTAACTTTTAACAGCAGATTGCATCAACGAGAATACGAGATCGTAGTGACCACTTTGACTTGCAGCCTCTAAGAAGGGCAGCCGAAGATGTAATTTCCATGCTCGAGAATTAGACGAGCCAATGTAGATACTTATGGCCTCTAAGACGAGTCGATCGTAGTTTATTGCCCTTGTAGGCAGACAGAGAAGTCATAATGCATAAGGGACCGGAGACTCGAAATCGTTTGCCGAGAAATCGGGTTGAAGTTAGCCCGACGGTTTATATTTTGGGCTCTAACGATTGTTTGGGCTGAACTTGATATATAAAAAAAGGAAATACTTGAATTCGTGCGATTGTTTGGGCTGAACCTTGTTTAGAAAGGCTAATGGGCCATTTTGGTTTGAACTAGCAGCTACTACTATGGGCTAATTGCTGTTGGTTTTGTGTTCTTTTTTTTTTCCTGTCTTTCCCTATTTGTTCTGTCTGTCTTAAATGCAGGTAGGGTGCAGCGTTTTTTTGTGAAGCTAGGATATTACTATATATATTAATAAAAAAGCCTTTTTTTGCGAAGTTGGATTGTCTTCTCAAGATGGGTGGATTGTACTAACAATGAGAGGGGATGGTTGGACCTTATATGAGTGACAGAGCCAAAAAGAAAAAAAGGTATTAGGATGTGTGGGCCAAAAATGGTTCATAAAGAGGCTAGGGGTTGCGACGCATGGGATCCACATGTCCCATCGTGCAGAATAATCGTGGAAATCACTTTCGGGGTATTCGGCTGGCGATATAAGCCGGCTGATAAGAAAATATTTGGTGTGAGAGAAAAATGTTGTTCAAACGGCTGATAAGTCCGGCTGATAAGACAAGCAAACAGGGCGTTTGAACCGTCGCGAGGGTAAATATGTTGAATTCTGAAGTAGTGCAATGTTGAAAGCTACAGTGAACTGTTGTTGTGGAGTTATTTTTGACACTGCTGCAGGTGGTGCTCCTGTGCATGGACGAACGATTTTGGTCTCTCCAGCAACTTTGATGACTCAGACTCGGATACTTTGTCAGCAGCCGGCCACATTTGCGCTCGGTGTGCTTACGACTAAACTAGACGGCCGGGCTAGGTGCATTTGCATTGTTTGCACAGGTGTACCCCATGGGTTCCTCTGTCACGTCGGCAGTCGGCACATTTGCATTGTTTTTACAAGGGCAGGCTCGTGACGTACTTTTAGGCTACCCGCGCTGGGGTCCGGGAAACGACCCGACGCGCGCTTACCGGATTTAAAGCCCCGCAGCGGCGTCTGGGACGCCGACGTGGCGCCCGAATCCGCCAAGCGCCGCACGCCAAAGTCGGGGGGGGGTAGCGCCCCGGCGGGCAAAGCGCGGAGGAGAGAGAAGGGAGCCGCGCCGGAGGTAGAGAGGAAGGAGGGAGCCGCGCCCACCGCCGGAGTAGCCGCCGGGGGAGGAGGAGGCGTGGGGAGGAGCGCTTTTGGTCGCCGCCGTGCCGCACAGTGCAGGCCACCGCGCGAGCCTGGCTGACAGGCCACCGCGCAGCGCGCCCAGCTGACTGCACCGGGCGCCGCCGCTGGGCCGCCCACGCCCGAGTCTGCCGCGTACAAGGCGCCGTGCCGGCCATCGCGCGAAGCCCACCGCGCGCTGCGCCACCAGCGGCCGGCCGCCCGGAGGGAGGAAGAGAGCCGAGCCGCCGAGCCGCCACGGTGAGTCGCGGCGCGTCTCGCCATGGCCACCCGTGTCGCAGCGAGAGCAGTGGGGAGGGGACGACGCGCCATGTCGCGCCCGCCGTAAGCCGGCGAGCTCCTCCGCTCGTCCGCCGCTCTCCACCGTGTTCCTCTGCGCTGCCTGCCCGGCCGACGTGGCGCCGCCGCTGCGCCGGAGGCTGCAGGTTGCGCTGCTGGCGCTGCCGGTAAGTGAGGCTGTGGCGCTGACGCCAAGGCCGCAGCCGCAGCCGCCGCTGCCGACCGGCCGCCAGGGGCTGGCCGGTTCGGCCTCCGGGCCGCTGCCGCGACGGTGTCGCGCGCTTGCAGGCTGGGCGCGCTGGCCGACTTCCGCCCGCTGGGGCTGCCGCCGCCGACGCCAAGAACCGGCGGCCCGTCTCTCGGCGCGCCGCTGCTGCGGCTGACGCCGCTTCGGGCTTCGGCGGCGGCTGCTGACAACGCCGCCCATGGCCGCTTCCGCCGTCTTGAAGCTTCGCCGCCCAGCGCGCCGCCTGCCCGTCCGCTTCAGAGAGAGAGACAGAGTAGTACCGGTCCGGTGCGTTTGGGGGAGAGAGAGGGAGTGAGAGAGAGGGGGTGGGGAGTTTTAATAAAAAATCTTGATATGTGGGTCCCACGGCAGATGGAGGATGAGATAGAGTATGGATGAGTGTGGAAAAATGCAGTGTAGAGGATGAAATCTTGATGACCAGACTGGAATATTCCTTTTGAAGGATGAATATAGAGGACGACGAGTGCGGATAGGCTTACCCTCCCTCCGCCTCTCCGGCCACCGGACCGGGTCGTTTGTCTCTGTGGGTCGTCGTCGTCAATAATCGACGATCGCGGATCTGGCCGGCCCCCCACGCGAGGACAGCGGTGATTGTTAGCCGGTCCATCACACAGTACAAGAACGCTGTTTGTTTGTTTGTTTGCTTCGTAGCAGGATGCATGGCATGGCCCTCTGGACCTCTGGCCCTGGCTGGTGTGTGTCATGTGTGCAAGGAGTCTCGGAGCCACTTCCACAACTTTTTGACTGCCACACTCCAAGTGTCGCGCAACAGTGTGCACCGGGCCATCACGCTGCTCGCCGAAGGACAGGCAGGCCGTGCGACTGCACTTGCGCAGTGCATCGATCGGAGGACTCCCTCCTTCTCCTTGGTCGCATCTCGGTGTCCTCATGCGACGCATCAATCCTCCTGTGGCTGTGGCAGGGGCAGGGGAAGGGAGGCGCAGCTTTGCTGTGAGGTTTCTAGCTTTAACAGTTCCACGCAACGCACTGGTAGAGCAGTACAGTTAGGTACAAGCTGGGCAGGGCCGGTTCCCTTGCAACTGCAAGCATCTATCTATCCTACTGTACATTACCTCAGCCAGCCAGAGTACTTATGGTAGTACAGTACTCGGAAGGTAACGCCTTCGGGGGACGACGAGATCCATCCATACATTTTGGAGACAGAGCACCATGGGTTCCATTCCATTTCGTAGGGAGTAGGGACATGGGACTATGGGAGTGGAGACATGCTCTGCCGTCCCTACCCATGGCAGCACACAGTACTCCTACATTAGGCTGGGTTTGGTTAGGGTTAAACTAGTATTAGTAATCACTTTTAGGGCGCCTCGGGAATTGGAACCCAGCGGCTGGCTGGCTGCAAACAAAACCGTCGCAGCAGCCTTTCTGTGAGGCGGCATGATGAACTCCTTCGTTTATATTTATTTTATTTTGCCGCCTTGTGCACTCACTGCATGCACACTCCCAGCGCCACGCACGCGCACCATGACGGCATGAGACGCCAGTGTTTTTCAGACTTTGCCCCTGCGAAATCCCTCCCTTTTGCGAGCTAGTGCCACTTTGTCAGTCACCGCTTTGCTCTCTTTTTCAGCAGCCGCTCACTGGTAGTAGTGGTAGCTAGTACACTTCCGACCCTCACAAGTGCCCTACAGATCTCTCTACGTTTCGCTCTGTTACTCTTATGAGTACTACACACTACTCGTAGTACACCTTTTGCACTCGGAGCACCAACAAAGGCGGGCACCGCTAGGCCTACGACGGACCTACGCGTTGTCTATGAGAGAAACGATGCGCACACTGAAGAAAGGGCATGAGAGCATCTCGTTTGCTTTTGCTAAGGCAGGGCAAGGCTGCAGCGTCGACTTCGTCAGATTCAGCGCCCCCGTTCGTCCATTGTGCTGGAAAGGGAAACACCCGATTTGGTGGCGGTTCGATGACCTAATCTTTCTTTTTTTTTAAAAAAAAATTCCAAACCGCTGCCGGCCTCCGATCCGGCGATCGGGGCTCACCTAACCTCCCGGGCCGGCGCCGAGGATAATTTGGCGATTCCGTCGACGGAGAGCAGGTCGAAGCGAGCGAAGCATCCGGCTTCCGGCCGGGGGCCGGCAACCATGCGGTGTCGTGCACTGTGCACATGACATGACATGAGCGTAGACTCCGAGCGCGCCGAGGTCTCTGACCTGACACGCGGGGGCATCAGTGCCGGCGAGCGTCGAGCGGTTTCCTGGCGATACCCAGACCCCGGCGGCAGAGGACAGGACAGACTACTGTACAGTACAGAGGTCCGGGAGACGGATAGACGTCGCCGTCAGGCGTCAGAGGAGCGGATTATGAGACCGCGCCGGGCTGGTCGCCGTCGCCGTCGCGATCGCGGTGCGGATCACCACGGCGGGCACGCGACGCGAGCTCGGGCAACGGGGATCGGCAGCGTGAGAGCGAGCGAGCGATCACGCGCCCGCGTCCCGCCAGTGTAACTGCAACTGCAACCGGCCAGCCAACCACGACGACCCTGCCACTGCTCGGCGTCGCTGTCGCGGTATCCATCGGAGATACCATGCCGCGCGTCAGCAGCAGCCGGTGGCGTCCACGACGCCGACCCTGCAGCGCCGGCCGCCAGGGGCTCGTTTCGAGGTACAGTGCCCATGCGACGACGAGGACGAGGATGCCCGTGCCGCCATGCGACGACGAGGAGATTCGGACAACGCCTGCGACTGCGAACGAACCACCACGGGCACGCACAGCACGGCACGGCACGGCGCTGGCAGGTTGCCAACCCAACCCTCTCGCCCTCTGCTCCTGCAGGCCGCTCGTTTCGTGCTCACCTCCACGGCCACGGGCGCGTCTGCTGCTCAGTGCTCACGCCTGCCGCGTCGGAAAGGACTGTGCTGGCTTCCTCGCCACCAGCACCGCACCAAGCTTTTCCCAACCCCCCGTGTCAGGAGGGGACCATGGCACCGCGCAGGAGTTACTCTGGTGAGATCATGCCACAAGTCATGGTATCCCAGGCACCTGGAATTTGTTAGTGCAGAGTAAGAGTCTTTGATAGTATTATTAGCTATGGATTGAGTCGTTTTTTATTTCTAATAACATTTGACCCGCAGCATGGGTGGAAAGGGCATCAAAAAATGTTTTTTTTTTGGAAAGAGATTGTCCATTCCTCAATGTTACTGATGAAGGTGAAAGGTAAAACTGCACAAGCAGATGCTCTGATTGCGAGAACAATCTTTGCAAAACTTGGAGCAGGACAAAAGATTAGCCATGAATCCATGAAGGCAGAGTCTGTATAGTCGGTCTGTACAAACTAAGTTAATGAAGTTATGAGCAATCGATCATTGCTCGTTAATTCTTTTTGCATAGCAATAGCAATGGTGCAATGCTTCCTAGTTAGACATAGAAAGAAAAATCTAGAAAATATGAAGGAAAGAAAAAAGAAGTTTCCTTGATCATACACAAACTACTTTAACTTCAATTGAGTCAAGATCTTGACGGAGCAAATCAGCCGGAACACTTCTTTTCCTTGACAATGGAGAGCTCTTCGAGCCAGTCCCGGATCCTGCTACGACGGGAGGTGACGCCACCCTGGCCGCCGCTCTTCGCGCCGCCCTTCTTCCTGCTCCGCTTCGCGGTCTCCAGCGTGCTCACGGGCTCGATGACGTCGGGCGAGCACTTGCAGCCGAGGCTGTCCCCGAACAGCGCCGCTAACCCAAGCTTCCTGTCGACGACGGCGGTGGCCACCTGCTCGAACCGCGCGCTCCTGCTGCCCCCGCCTCTCGCCGCCGCGGCGGTGACCTTGGCGTCGGCCGCGGGGCGCGGCGGCGGGTACACGTCCGGGGCGCCGACGACGCCGAGGCGGAACAGGCCCCACATGGCGGCGGGCTGCGCGGCGGACCCGGTGCTGCGGCGCGGCCGCGCCGAGCGCAGCTGCGGTGACGGGCTCGGGTGCGCGTAGAACACGCTGCTCGACAGCGACCGCCGTGGCGCCGCGGTGGCGGGGGGGTGGGGGCGCCGCCGCTGCCGCCCTGGTCGGAGGAGGCGCTCTTGGACGACTGGCTCCGGCTCACGCACCCGCTGCTGCTGCCGCTGGAGCTCGTGCGTGCTGCGGCTGCCCGACCGCGACACGAGGCCCACGGTGGAGGCCGCCGACTCCGACCTCGGTAGCGTGACGAAGCTCGCGCCATCGGAGGCCGCGGCCGAGGACGGCCGGAGCGGGAGCAGCTTGCCCTGGCTGAAGACCTCGTCGGCCACGCACATGTCCGTCCCCGCGCCCTTGCCAGCCGGGACGATGCCACCAGACGACAGGATGCAGAACTCGAAGTCGTCGGCCGATTCCGGGGTGCGGCCGTCGGCCTCGGCGTCGGCGCGAGACTCTGCCGCGGCGTCTGCCATGGCCGGATTCTTTTCCTTTGTCCAAGGAGAAAGAATGGGGGAAGGAAGAAATGGTCAGGTTTTCGTTGTGTTGTGGTCTTCTTTTTGGCTTGTTCGGTTTTATCTTGGAAGAATAGAAGGATGCGAAGGCAGAGACTAGAGAGAGAAGGTGATGTATGTGGTGGTCTCTTTCCGTCTTTCGTAGGGACCCTGAGATGTCACTATATAAAAACACTGCACTTGGCAGCCATTAGCCTATTAGTCAAACCCCAAAATCCGAAATGATAATTTTGGCTTCCTTTAAAATCACACTGTTTTTATCAGGTGTCTCTGTTCTGGATGAGACGCTGAAAATGCACGTGTGCAAAAAAAAAAAAAAAAAACGGCATAACAAATTGTGTTGATCAATTATTTCCTACAAAAAACAAGAATATATGTGGAAAAAATACCAGCCAAAAAAAAAACATTCTTGTATTTTAGCTATGCTTAAATGAATGTTTCTATAGAAACACGGTTCAAATGTAAAAACAAAACTACACATCAACTTAAGTATTTTTAGTCGAAATTTATACTAAACAGAAACCACAGGAGAAAGATGTCCGCATATAAACCCATCACATAATTGGTTCTGGTTGAAATATATGTTTCCATTGACAGCCGGTTAAGTGTGAGAACAAATGCTCGTCAAAACTAAATGCCTAGCCTATTATTTGTAGTGCAATATGTTGTCAAAAAACCTTGAAAACATATTTTAGTTAATTGTTAGAAAACCATATAGTAGTTACTTTTTTTCTTGCAATATTAGAAAATGGGCAGATGACAAAATGAACATAAGAATCAGGTGCTTTGACAATTCAATTTTTTTAAGCCTGGACTCCTATGGTACAGCTGTAGTATATGAACGCACGCTCAAACACACACCCTACACCCCACACACACCTCACACACACACACCCTAGAGCGGTACGCTAGATCTACAAACTATACATACACCACGCATCCTTCTGAAAATCGACGAAGTCCTACAGGCTCCGTGGCGGCGACGGGCACGTCGCACTACTATTGTGGCTTCACGCATTCGTCCAGGACCTGCAAATTTATTTCTAGGGAAAAAACCCCGGTGCCACACCCGGCCGATCCCAACTGGGAATCGAATGCGGGTGGGTGGCCTCCACCACCGGAGCACACACCACTGCGCTTATTAGCGTTGGCTTTTTGACAATACAATTGATCGATTGGTCAAACATAAATTTATAGAAATATGAACATTTGACAATATACATTGATCACAAGTTGAGGTGGTGGACATTATGCAGCATTTCGAATGTAGGCACAACTAGTGTTAGCTTACATGTAAAAATGGAGAGAGAACGTTAGCATTCATATTTCTACCATACTAAGCTTGGTTTTATGATGTGGTACTGGATTTGAGGTTCAAATGAAAATAAATAGCAAGGGTAATTATAACTGGTTCTGGAAACAGAAGCATGGCTACAACCGTAACAACAATTCAGTTATGTTAACAGTTTGATTTCATATCACGAAAATGTTGTTTTTCTAAGTGCTATGAAACATGAAACAAACATAATAGAAATTACCGGTACGTGTTGCTATGAATCACGGTTTACTTGCTGGTCCCTCGGTGGCGTCTATGGCCCAAATCCCAATGCAAAGTCATGAAGTGTGGCACATACGCAATGGAGTGGTTGAGCTATACCACATTACCACAACAGAAAGAAAAGAAAAGAATGACATACACTGATGCACACATATGTCACCGATCTGAATGTGTAAACAAACTTTCTTCTGTGTAATCATCAACAGCTTGAAGATTTGGATTTGCATGCCAACTGGCCGTATGAAATGGACCCATTGCAGCTAATGCGCGTATCACCCTTGCCGCCATCCGTAAATCAAATCCCTCGAAAGCGTCGCGTCCTGCTTGTATTGGTTACTCCAACTGGCCGCTATTGAATAAGACGAAAATTTTTGTTTACTGCCAGAGATCTCCAATTAGTGAACTGTCAGAAAAACGCCCATATGTTTTAGCTCAGATCGATCGATTGTTTCTATTGAAGCACATTATAAATCGACAAAAAAAAAAACCAGGATAGGTTTTAATCAATTTAAAATACTAGTGTGGCGAATTTGAGTTGAATTTCATATGTACATCTATATCTACTATTAAAGAGTAAAATACTTTTTGTGACCATCTTCTTTTTGCTTTCTAAAATACCCCTATGTTCTTCATGTTGCATATGTAACTCAATCTTACCTTTTGTGCTCATATAAGGTTATGTTTAACACAGCTTCACCAATAGCACCAATAGCTTCATGAATCATAAGCTGTTGTGAGTTATTTTTTCCTTCTAAACATTCTTTTTTCAAAACAGTTCCATGAGTGAAGCTCTTTTTTTATGCTCTCATAGGAATAGAGTAAAATAAAGTTGAAAAAAAAGTAGTTTTTCATAGATCTCACCCTTATTTCCCTCTTTCAACCATGCATGAAGATGTTTTGCCAAATAGATTTTCAAAAACATTTTAGCTTCACCGAGAAACAACTTCAACAATGATGAAACTGAGTTGTGCGAGACATGGCCTAATAAGTTAGAACAAACTGCATCCAACGATGGTATGAATACCAGTTCCCAAATGCATTGGTCTCGTTAAATTGCACCAACACATTTACTAGCTAATGAAAATATGCGGATATTAGATAGTAAAATTCTTAGCATTATTTCTGACCTTTTAATTCATACAATAACTTGTATTGCCAGCACCCAGCAGTATGCAGATATATATTTTCCTTTATGAAGACTCATGACAATTTGTATACACTCGTTTTCGTTTATTTTACGAATTGATCAACGGATTGGGAAAGTGGCGCCTACGTTCTTTTTAAAAAGTAAAACAACTAGTAGTGAAAACGGAGGAGCTCGACATTAAAGTCAGAAGAGCGTAGTAAGACCGACTCAACCGTCCAAACCCATATGGGAGACCTATTTGACGTTTTGAGTCCTCCACAGTGAATCGGTCTTCAACCCAAAATCCCCGTTCTCCAAAGCGAAGCCATCCAGCGACCATGACCCAAACCTTTCTTCTCCGCCGTGAGCGCCGGCCGCCTCCTCCACGCCCGAGCGGGCGCCAGCGCCTCCCTCCCCACCAACCACCACCGCCGCCTCCTCCTCGCCTCGCGCGGCCTCCCTCCCTCCCAAGCGCGGTCTCCCTCCCTTCCTCCCTCGCTCCCTCCGGCGTTCTATCCTTGCGAGGCAGCCAAGGCCGGCGACCTTGTCTCGCCGGAGGTGCTCGCCTCGCCTCGTCAAGCCCCCGCGGTGGAGGAGAGGAAGCACGGGCGGATCCGGGCCGCCCTCGTCTGCGCCTTCCGCTCGCGGGCGCCGGAGATGGCAGAAGTCGCGACGGCGGCGCGGCGCTATAGGTCGATCCGGATCCACCTCGGCAGCCCCCGGCCGTGGTCCGCTCTCCCCACCGTCCTCACCCGCCGTGGACAACCGCCAAAGATTTTGCGTCGCCTCGATCGGGTGCCCCATTTTTGCCATTCGGATCAGCAGGTATGCAAAATGCATGCCCTGTTTGGGTCACCTGTTGGAGCGCGATTTTGGAGACGCAAACAACTGTGCAGGACGCATACTGGGTTTGGGTAGCGTTGTTGGAGTCAATCTAACATGAATTGAAAATTCGAAGCACATTGCATTTTGTGTGTGCGGCATTGCTAGTCCATGGTTTATAAATATTATAGAGGGTAAAATACACGAGCGAGCCTTAAACTTGTCTCAGGTACCAGCCAGGTGACTGAACTCTCAAAATGTCTTTTCAGATACTCGAATTTTTCTTCAGGGGTCATCATCCAGGTCTAGAACTCTGAAATTTTCTTCTTAGGTACTCGAATCTGTCACACTATGTTATCTAGGCACAAACAAGTTCCTACCAGCTCATATGTTACACCATCTACATGTTCAGCACCCTCTCTCTTCCAGCTCCATCTCGCTCCATGCTCAGTCCCCTGTCCATGCTCTTGCTCCTCTCGCATGAAAATGTATTTCAAGAGTTTGGAAACCTGAACGACATGTGAAGAAAAGTTCAGAGACCATCCGTGTATTTTACTCTATATCAGACGTGCTTATGCATTACGATAGCTTATTAGAAGCAGACAAAAAGAGATCGCTTTGAGATACTCCTGCAGCAGATTGCTAAGAAAAATTAGACCACCGGCCGGCAACCGGAAACGGCATACAAACAAAATGTCCCTCCCTAAACATGTGAATGACGTCCGTTATGGCTCAAAACTCCTCCTGTTTGTATACCAACTTAGTCCAGCACATCGACATCGTGAAACCCAGCGTCTTGAAGCTTGGACTTGCCCGCCTGCCGGACCTATCAAATGGACACGGACGCCTGCCGGACCTATCAAATGGACACGGACCCGTTCCACCCATCCTAAAGCAGAATCGGCCGGAAAATTGTCTTTGCTTTCCTTGGGTTTCTCCAACTGGACACAGGTGAGACAACGCCGCATTCCATCTTTTGTTTACTGATGAATCGTAGGGATTCCTGCCTTGACACACACGCCCGGCCAGGGATCCAAATCCGATCAATCACTACGCCGCGCGATTCCTCCCGTAATCCGTAATGACCACTCGAAGATTGGGACAGGCAGACCACAAAGCCCCCCCGGATCAGACGTCAGGATCTCACGCATCGGCATCGTTTTATTTTATGACCACGGAAGGTTCGGCAGACATCGTTGTGCCATCACTCCAACGGCACCGACATGACTGCCTACGAGCTCGCAACTGGCTGACGAAGGAGGTGCCGATCGAACCCGGGGGCCAGGCGATGGCGACCTGGGCGCCGGCGAGTGGTTGGTGGTGGCCACGGATGGGATGGATCGGGCAGCCACCTCGCAGCCGCGTCCGCTCCCCGTGCCTGCCGGTGTCGTGGCCAGTAAGGCTGCTGCCAGTTTCGGTTGTTCGGCGGCGTCTTGTCACGGCCTGACGGGACCTTTGTGCGCCACATTAACGCCGGCCCGCGGGGGTCATGCGGCACACCGTACCGGTGGCCGCTTTCAGCTCAGCTCTTAATGGCGGGGGCGACACAGCCCTGGGTTCGGGTTCCATCCATCGCATCCACCTGCCGCGTCCGGCTCAGTGGCGTCCACTACTCCTACAGTGTACTAGGTCGTTGAAGTGGTCGGCGGCGAGATCTTAACGGCCCAAGTGACGTCAAGAACTGGACTACTGGACCGATCTCGCAAGCTTCTTCTTTCTTCCTGTGTCGTGTCACGGTGCGTGACACGGTCCTGCTAGCCGTGACAGTCATGGCGCGACTTCTCTTCAGGTTCATCAGCTCTTGTCCACGTCGTCGTCCGTCACGGACCCTTTTTTTTGTTTGAAAAAAAATGTTGTCCGTCGCGGAATTGGCCCTAGTCTCACTCTTTCGCCAGCGGCAGCGTCGGGCCGTTGACGGTTTGTTTTGTTGTGTCGGTGACGCCATTGACGAACGATACCCCCGCTACGAAGGTTTCGATTGATGGCCCAGTAGCATTGATACGCGCGGCTGCCTGCATGGGCTGTCGGCGATCGGGCCTATTCGCGCCCAGAGGCAGGCATCCTGATGGACAGTACGCGAGACGGCCCGTAAAGAAGGACTAGGCCTAAAAGCGAAAGCATATGTTTGCCACAATTGTCTCGGATCGGTCGCACACCAGCAAGACTGGGCACGACCCCTTCAAAACCCACGGACGACGCGCGTCTCTCGTGTGGCGTGGTTCTGCACTTCTACTACGACGTGGACACATGGCAAACGTGTGCAGCTAGCTAGTATCCAAGAAACAATCATCGTTTCTACAACTGGAATGCTGAGAGAGTCCATAATCCATCGCTTTGTTTATGCAAAAGACAGAGACAATCGCGGTGCTCCGTGCACAAAACTGAACCGGCACCGGCAGGACCCACGATTCAAACGCACGAGCGTCAGCAAGTGTGTACCAGGCGGGATATATACGCCATCAGCCAGTCATCTCATGCCCAATGCCCAGATGGCTTCCACTTTTTCCAAAGGCCTGTCGTGTCGAAAACTTCGCGTTCGCCTTCCGCGGCTGCTTCCTCGTGCTGCTTTTGACGCGATCTACCGCCGCTCTTTCGTTCAGGCAATCAGGACAGTGCTCCCAATGCAAGGTATAAGTAGGTAGGCATGCTCCATGGATGGCCAGAAACGCAACGCATGAAACTGCATGAAATATTGCTGTGTGTTACCAGATCTCAATTCGATCGTCACAGGAGTTTCCAATTTCCATCCATCTACACTACAACACCTACCTACCAGTGGCTACAGCTCATCATTACAAGGAGATAGAATTAATCGTCATTAGCGTGACAGATAGATAGATGGAGCAAGACGAACTCCTGTCCCTGTGCCTCGCGGCGCTGGTCGCCGCGTGCCAGCAAGCCAGCGCCTACGACGCGCCGCCGTTACGCGCCAGGGCGGCGGCGGCGCCTGGCGACCTCCCGCTCCACTTCCGCTGCCCCACCTGCGGCAAGGCGTTCGCGTCGTACCAAGCGCTCGGGGGACACAAGGCGAGCCACCGCAAGCCTGCGGCGGCGGCGGCATACGATGGCAGGGCGCCATCGTCGTCATCGTCCCAGCATCAGAAAGGAGGAGCCGCAGAGGCGGCGTCGTCGTCAGGGAGCGCCGGCCGGCACGTCTGCACGGTGTGCCACAGGTACTTCGCAACCGGGCAGGCCCTCGGCGGGCACAAGAGGTTCCACTACCTGCACGGCCCATCGGTGCCGGCCTCGCTGCCGCCCAGCACTGCAGGCGCGAGCCCGAGCTGGCTTGACCTCAACCTGACGCCCCTTTCTTCGCCGGCAGACGTTCCATTTGCCGGCGTGAGACGGCGTCGCGAGGATGACGAGGAGGTTCAGAGCCCCTTGCCTTTGCCAGCCAAGAAGCATCGTCGGGCGTCAAATTGATCTGCGTGAGCTAACTGAAAACCCTGCATGCAGTCGGGAGATGAACCGATGACTGATAAATGGCTAAATCCAATAAAGATGACTTGGATAAAAATGTTCATAGAAGCATATGTTTGGTTGTACTAGTTGAGTTATAATAGGGGGAAAATTTCTACTACGGTTATCATGTCTTTACTATACCTATACCTTGCAAACTCTCCCTAGGGCTTTGGATAGGGAACAAGTTCAGGAATGCGTATAACTTTGTGTTTTACATCTTGGTGGCGAAAAAAAACATTTGAAACGGAATCTTGCCGAATATGGTGTTTTCACAGTTCAAACAATGTATAAACATTCTCTGAACCAAAATGTTTTGTCTCCGAGAATAAATCTTCATGCAAACTATAATTATTAACTCTCTTCATGGTAAGATATATTTTTTATTAATTCTTAATAAGTACATGTGTCAATTGAACCAATGACAACCTGATCAAGTAAATTTGTAAAGGCAACGAAAATTGTCATTATTATGATAATATAAGGATGTATCCTTAAACTCACTCACCAAATCCTTATCTAGCTAGTTTGATATTTGAACAAGGACCTACTTGAATCAGGTAGGTCTAGTTAGTTATTCCAAATTAGCTAAGTTTGGCTTTGGCTAACAACAAGTTATAGGCTTGGCTAACAAATTAGCCCTCTCTTTGGATGGGCTTGGACTAATTTTTAGCCTGCTAACTAACAATTAACCCTTGGTATCCTAATATGCACTAAAAGCCCTGTTCGCCAAATTTGGCAAAGCAAGGAATCAGAAATAGATGATGACAATATTTAGAGATAGAGGTGAAGCTATGTTATCATTAGAGGGGCGCAAATGCACCTTCCTAAAAAAATGAAAAAATGATTCTAACCAGAATTTCACCTATATGCATGCCTATGACACACGTCCATACACCCACAAGGCACCCGTTGTGGGGTCGATTCCAAAGAACACACAACGACCCTCGAGTGGGTACAATGCACCCACAAGGTGCTAGTGTTGCTTCACTGACAAAGTCCAGCACCCAGGCTGTGTCCTCGAGCGACGGTCAAGAGTCAGGAGTCAACACGCAAGAGTGTGGCTCCTCGCTACTTTCACCTGCATGCATTGGCCATCCTTCCTCTCCCAGTTTGGGGGCTTAGCTTCCCCTCCTCACGCACCATGGAGCTTCCCCTCCTCACAATGATTTGGGTTAGATTCTTTTTCATGGTCTTTGTTACTATATATGTGTAGTCGTCATGGATCGTACCAACATGTTAATGAAACGACTTTTGTCACTATCTTGTTCAATTTGTTGGGTTTCCTTTATGGGGAGATGAGCTGCATGACACTAGCCTCGGGGGAAAAAAAAAGCGCCATGTCCTACTGTACTTGTGAGGCCAGAGTTTCTAATTAGTCGAATCTTGGTCTCAAGCCCCGTGGGGGCAGCTCTCAACTTCTTTACCGACCCGCTCGTTTGGTTCATGAACTCGGACGTCTGATCTCGAGGGCTCGCTGGCTCCCTCCATTGAGTCACCATGAGCGGTTCTAAGTCAGTACTCAGACATCATTCGACAAGCATCCGGTTAGCCTCTGGGCATCCATTTCAGGCCGCTGGGGCCTGCTCGTGTCCTCCTTCCCACACACTTTTGTTTGCCTTGGGTGGCCTAGAAGCCTTCTGAGGCTGGCCTTGAACCCTCGACTAGGATCCCATCTTCGATGCTTGCCTCTTGCGTTCGCACACAGGGCGAGGAGAAATTGGAGCTAAGTTATACCTTTATTGAGGGACAAAACACAACAACATGAACTAAAGGGAAAGCTAGGGATAGAATCGATGTACGTGTTCGATGTTCTAGATGTTGTTATACTCTCTTCTGTCGAGGTCGCTGATCTTGTCACAAACAGGGTAGAAACACCTATTTGGAGGCTTCTCTAATGTTTGAAGGAGTGGATCCAAACTGCCCTAAATCTATAATACTGTAACTCAGTCAAGCCTTTAACCAACAAACAAAGATCATAGTTAACACATGTAGATCTAAACTAATCGTTGACATGGTTAAGAACTTGATCTAATTAACCTAATAAGACTCTCTCCCATTACCGTGACTCAAAATACAAGACTTATTTGTTCTTTGGGTATCGCTATAGGTAAAAGGTTCAATACATATTTTCAGTCTTCTCCAACAACAAGACCTAAAAGATAACCCTTTCTACAAATAGATCTCCATGGGAGAGCATACTCAAATTTAAGTTATCCTCTGGTATCTAAAATGGATTTTCTATATAGATACTCTGTTGGAGGCTTAAAATATTGTGCTAGAGATCCATTTTGAGTTTAGATACCCTAAATAGACCTTCTCTTGGAGACAGCCTAACTAACGTAACTAACCTACTGACCTATGCTGCAAACCGCCAACAACATTATATCTAACCTAGTGGTAGGCCGGACGCGTGACGAGTAAAGCAGCTACGACTACATAACAAATTACTAACCACTGAACCAATGTGGCAAACAGCCGCTAATATATCTACGTAACACGATTATACACCAAAATAAATGAAGTGACGTCACACTAAATAATAACGTGAGTTTAACATTTAATATGACAACTAGTCCATCAACCCGTGCTCTCGCACGGGATAAAATCTAAAAAAGATATAAGCATTAGTTTCTATTACTTCATACATTAAACTAATATTCAATTATACGTCTTCATTTTATTCATTTTCTATCACAAACCCATGCACTTCCACGTGCTAATGATATGTAAATCTAAATTTATTTTTTTCTTAAAAGACAATAGATGAACAATAAAATTTCCAATAAACTTTGGGTATAGACTATTTACAATGTTGTGGAATATATTGGAACTATATAAAATAGCCACTAAATTAGTAAAATCTTATTCCCCCTCTAGCTATAGAATTGGCTAAGTACATTTTTTTAATTAGGTAAAAGAGATGAGTACACACATGCACATTTGTTCCCAGGAGAAAGCCTACAAACTATGTGATTAGGTTTACTACATATTTTGATTAATGAAAAATATATCATAATCATAAGAAAGACATGCAAACTATTAGGATTCTACAACCATAAAAATCAAGACATATATAGATCTAAATGGAAATCTAAACTACCGAGTCACATCTTGATGAATTAACTCAAGAATGAACATCCAAAAGCAGTACAAACATCATTAGCTGCACTTGAGTTGACCAGTTTTTTTATAGTATTAGAAGCGTGTTAACACTTCATGATATAAAACACCTAAGAAAGCAAGCATCCCAATTTTTGTAACATGGACTACAATATAAGAGCATCTTCAAGAGTCTTCAGTAAAGCTTGTCTTGTACCTTGCAACAACTTTTACACATCTTGTGTAAAACTTGTGTGCACTTTAGGGAGTCATCCTCTTTCTCCATCTTCGTCTAGCCAGAAATCAGCCAGAAATCAAGAACAAACAATGTCTATATTTATAGATCCAATTAAAGATGTTGTTGGAGGCAAATTTTATAACCAAAATCTCCATTACTATACATAAATTAGGAAAAAAATATAAAGAGTCTCTCGAAGTTCCTCTAAGACAAAATAATTGGATTCAAATTGACACTTTTTCAAAAAGAAACATCTGTTGTCCCATGTCAATAAACATATCCCTTCACAATCTCAAACAAAAAATAACAATAACGACCACATGTTTTGAGAAATTTCATAAAGTGATATAACTAATTCATGTTGTTCTAACTTTAAGCCATAAATAAAATAGGATGATTAGATCTTCTCACATCCAAGAGCCCTTCTAATTTGAACTTAATCTCCATATGGTGCATGTTAACAAAAAAAAAATCTTCGTAAAATTTTCTTTCTCTAAGATTCCCCAATCTCAAATAACATATACGGTGGACAATATGTCATTGTCACCATAAATTGAACGGACATAATGGAAGAGATTTAGCATATCACTAAATAGAGTATGTGAATGGAGAAACTATTGGATGGTGATTTTTATTGCATACATGTTAATGCTTTAAGAGGTTGGATAGCGAAACTATTATTTGAGATGTTCTGCTAGCATTTTTGTTCTAGGATTGTACATGACTATTTTTAGGCGATGGATCAGTGACACACTTTCTTCCTAGGTTGTTTAAATTCTATGTGATTGTATTTACTTACGAATAACCCATGGAAAGTTGAAAATTAAATACTTTTTGCATTGTTTATATAGAGATACGTGGATCCATTACCTTGATTACTGGGACCTCATACACTCATTGCAAATCAACCATTATATATCCTAGGTCCAAGCTTTGATCTTTCTACTTACATCAGGTTTGCATCAAATATTGCCTGTAATAAAAATAAGCGTAAATTAAATCGGTAAGAGACCATATTATTTACAAAAAAAAAAATATTTACAAACAGAGGTAGGGCATAAAAAAATTGCCATGGTCTGGATGATTTTTCGCAGTCAAACCAACCTTGCAATTTGCATGATTGCCCATTGCTTCATGATGTATCTTGCCTGGAGGTTGACATTAGATCGATGCAATGCATAGGTGATGCAAACTTCAGATCAAGCATCTAAGTTTTTGAAGTACAAAGCAATAGAGCTGAATAAATTCATGCAATACCTGAATCACAAGCTGTACGAAGTCACTCCTGACCTGTGGCACAGTAGGGAAAGGCACGGGTTCATGTGCTAGTAGTTCTCATGAATCTACCGTCAACCACGCTGCATCTTTGCAGTTCATCATCTCTATCTGCTGACGGTGCTGTTGGGTAAATAGCACAAGCTATATAAGAGGCATCCTCGCTCCATTGATCTGGTGTTGACGACGGACGCGCGGCAACGATGATGGCTTCTTCTATCAAATTACTTGCATGCATACGTCGTGCAACGCCCACGGGCGGCGTCGCCATGACGCGCGCAGCGTGCTTCATCCCTACCAGCGTCCTGTGCACGTCGTTCACGGACATGACGGCATCGAACTGCATGATGTCTAGGCTGGCGAACTACGACGTGCCAGGGGGACAGCAAGCCCATGACGCCGGCGCTGTTGACTGTTGAGCATGATGTCTAGGCGCCGGCCGTGCCGCACCACGACGGCATCCATGGCCACGGCGAACTGTCCTCGATGGAGACGTGTCCTCGATGGAGACGAAGCGTAGATTAGATTGCCTAAGATATCTTTTATAGAGAAGAGAAATTTTGTTATAATATATATGTACGTCGATAATTTATCATGGAAGTATGCCACCGGATTAGTATAGTTTTCCTCCGTAGACGTTGGATGGATTTTCCTGTTTCTCTCTAGAAAAGAGATATTTGTTTGTTTAATCTATATGGCAGAGGTGTGGGAAACGTTGGATGGATTTTCTGTTTTTCTCCAAAAAAGATATATTTTTTTAATCTATATATGGCAGAGGTGGGAAATTGCGTATCAATAACTAATGATCCAATGGTCATGGGTGGGTATAGACTTTTTGATTTAATGGTCGATGTTTTCGATTAATGTGAGAATTTCTAGTATTTATCTTTTTTCTCAACAAGATCGGTGAGAGTTAACGTGGAGCCTCCGTTGGAGCCTCTAATTAGTAATAGTAAGATGTCCACTCTTCTGAGTCATATGAGCATGAGGCTTTAACATAAATTCCAGTTCTTATGCATGGTGATCAACGCTGAGAGCAGGCCAGCTGATGCCATCAGCGTGTTGCTCCTGAGTGGACCCTTGCCATCAGTGACGTCTCCTAGAGCCACATCCTACACCACTGGCATCTGCTTCAGCAGCAGCTTACCCTGCATCGTCCTCACCGCCTCCCTCTCCTTATCACAATCCCACAAGCCGCTTCTTTATCCCATAAGCCACTTCTTTATCGAAGATTTGATCGTTGCCAACTCCTCCAGCTTAGGGCCTGTTTGGATGCACCAACTAAACTTTAACTGGCTAAATTTAGCTGCTAGACATCCAAACAGTCCAGCTAAAAGAGTAGCTAAACTTTAGCTGGGTTTAGCTACTTTCACCTAGCTAAAACTAGCTAAACTTTAGCTGGGTCTATTAGCTGAAGCATCCAAACACCCCAACTAAAATCTAGCTATAAAATTTTTAGCTAGCTAAAGTTTTGTTTTGAAATTTTAGCTAGCTAAACTTTAGTTGGGTGGATCCAAACAGGCCCTTAGTCAACAATGGAGTCGACATAGCCTAACAGGTCAGCCTAGGTGCTGAGGCGGGGGAGAAGGTGCACAAGCAGGAGCCTGGCCCTTGGCGTGCCAGACGAACTGCTCAATGAAGTGGGTGCAGGTGCGCGTGGAGAGCATTGAGGGACTGCACGAACTTGCCGAGACAAAAAGCCATGCGGCTAAGCCCGACGCTAAACTCAAAGGACTTGTGGCAGGTGGAGGCGACAGAGTCAGCGTTGACCGACGAGGCGCGAGGCGTAGCGGGAGATCTTGATGAGCTTATCGACACTATCGTGGTAGACGAGATAGGCCTTGAGGTGGAATGTTCGAACAATTTTTTTTTGCAGCACGATCCAATTATCAGTGCCATGTGTTGTTTTAATTGTTATAGCATGGATGATGAGTCGTAATCATATAGGAGGTACTAAGGTATGATCCTATTAAAATTAAAATATATAGAATTCCTATATTCAGACTATATGAGATCGAATTAGGATCTATAGCTTAGCTAGAATTGGAGGAATTTATTTCGATTAGGATCTGTAACGACATATGATGAGTTCCGAGTTATGTATACCCGTTTTATAGTCAAACTCTAGATCGCTCCAGATAAGAGTAGAAACTCTCTCATATTTTTTTAGTTTTTTATTTATTCTTTTGTCTACATACCATAAGAGAGTTTTTATGTAAATTGTATAAAGGTGTTAGCGATCATAATTTAAAGAAATTACACTAAACATTGACTAAGGTTGTACTGTGTTTATTGTAAAATATTTCTATAAAATACCATATTTTGATATTTTTTATTTATTCTTTTGTCTACATATCACAGGAGTGCTGTATGTAAAATATTTGAAGGTATTATCCACGATAAATAAAAGAAACTTCGCAAAACATCAACTAAGATTGGATGGTGGGGTGGTAAGGTTTCGATGCTTGCAGCATGTAGACCACGGTTCAAATACTTGGCTTTGCAGTAGTATTTTTTATCTTTTCTTAGCTTTTCACGTCTGAGCGGGGTGGGTGCCTAAAGTGGGCCCTGGGCCACACGCGAGAAGGAGGTAGCCTAGATTGGGCCACAGGTGGGCCAGATGGTCCGATGCAACGACTTATGGCTGGATTGGGCCGCGAGTGGGCCAAACAAGAGCGCATGGCTCATCGAGGGAGTGGAGAGAGTGGACTGTACACTGATTCCAAATTAGAATGGACCGGATGGAAAGAATGGGCCGGACGAAAATTTAGGGAGAGAAACTCTTGGCTTTTAAATATTAGGTGTAGATAAGGACATAATACTTGCAACATGTACAAGCTGATTTAATTCACAATACCAAAATCTAAAGAAAGCTAGCGGCTGATTTCCTTCCTAGTCCACGCACATGAGAAGCATAGATAAAAGGCCTCCTCTTTGGTATAGCGCTCTCCACAGCTTTAGCTTTCTCTTACCGTTTAGTGTTTATGGCGCATTATGCATCATTGTAGAACACTGTTGGAACAGCTTCAATTTGAGCTCCAGATGAACTAGGAGACAGGAGAAGCCTGTGAAGACATATTCTGGGACCTTCAATTCATTGGCTTTGTAAAACACTCGAACAGTTGATGAACGGTTAGGAAGTATTATGCTCACTTAGCTGTTGACACAATTGTACGGGTCCATCAATGGACGACGAGATTTTTAATATTTTAACTAATTAATTGCTCTTGTATATTCTAAAAATCAAGGTTATGATTTGTTTGAGACCTTACCTTCCGGGAGGTAATCACACTACGAGGAAACAATTTGCTGCTTTGCCGAGTGTTTGGGGCACTCGGCAAAGCCCCCAATGCACTTTCGGCAAAGGCTTTGCCGAGTGCCGCACTCGCAAAGTGCACTCGGCAAAGAACCTGTCGGCAAAGGTTTTTTGGTATTGTTTGATCTGTTCAACAAGATATTCACCATCGTGTCATGTGAAAATTATTTTCATTATTTGGCGAGAAAAACATCAGTGCACACATCCAAATAAAAACTTCTGATGCACACCAAAAGCTATGTATGTGTATAGGAAAATAGTTACATATATCTTGTTTAAAATGTTTTTTATGCACAGTACACTGCCTTGCAAGAATTTCAATCTTTTTTTTTGATAAAAACACTTAAAATAGTGTTTAGATTTGATATATTTCAAGAAAAACAAAGGCTAGTACAAGCGATTTAGTAGGGAGAAATGAGAAAATGGTTTCTTAGGACTAATAATACAAACTGATGTTGGGCTATACGGATGTTTACATCATATCTCTCAGCCTACTCATATATCAACAGTTAGCTTTTCACAATTCATGCGTGACTCACTTATCTCTTTCACAAAGTTTCTTGTACCTAAGACGGCGGTAAGCTTATGATCTGTTTCTCTTCTCTCTCCTCTCCTTTACTCTCTCCTACACCTCTGTAAATTAGTAGACATGGAGAAATGTGAAGGTAGACGAGGGAGAAAGAAGACATGTGATTTGACAAAAGATTATTCTATAAAACATAATTTCTATGTATGTATGTAAATTTTTTTCAACCACGCAAAAGATTTGCATGTCTTTGTATTAAGGTAGAGGAATGTTTCATACAATACGTCTTAGCAGTGCCCTAGGAGGGTCACAAAATTCTAATAGACATATAAACTATATATATAGTTTCTAGCATTGAGACAGCCGTAAGAAACCATATGTATATATATAGTGTAGTGTGATAACAAGCGTATAGCAGTCGCTGAGCATGTATATATACCCCCACAGGCCACAGGCCCACACCCAACTAAACTTATATATCTTCGGCACAAACTCAACAAAACAGTACTACCCGTTGTTCATTAACTTCACACGCATGGCAGTCTTGACGGCGACCGCACTAAAGTTCATGGTGCGCAGGCGGCCGGCAGTGCTGGTGGCGCCGGCGGTGGCGACGCCGCGAGAGCTGAAGCAGCTATCGGACATCGACGACCAGATGGGGCTGCGGTTTCACGCGCCCGTCATTCACTTTTACCGGCGGCACGCCTCGATGGACGGCCGGGATCCCGCGGCAGTCATCCGGGACGCCGTCGCCAAGGCGCTCGTGTACTACTACCCACTGGCCGGCCGGCTAAGGGAGCTCGACGGCAGCAAGCTCGCCGTCGACTGTACCGGGGAGGGCGTGCTGTTCATCGAGGCCGACGCTGACGTTCGCGTCGAGCACTTTGGCGACGCCCTGCACCCTCCCTTCCCGTACCTTGAGGAACTCTTGTTCGACGACGACCCTGCTGGAACATTCGCCATGGTCAACTCTCCTCTCGTCCTCATCCAGGTGTGTGCAGTGTTACCTGTTGTCCAGCATGTTGAAGTTCTTTTGCACAACGCCTCGTGAAGTGAACACCAATCGAATTCATCACTCTAGCTAGTTGCCATTTGCCCCACGTACGTGTACATGCAGGTGACGCGGCTGGCATGCGGGGGTTTCGTCCTGGCGACGCGGATATGCCACGCAATGGCGGACGCAAAGGGGATGCTGCAGTTCCTAGAAGCCGTAGCAGAGCTGGCGCGCTGCGCGGCACCGCCGACGGTGCATCCGGTGTGGGCGCGCGACCTGCTGATGGCGCGCGAGCCGCCAAGGCCGAGCTTCGTGCACCGTGAGTACGACGACGACGACGACGACAGCGCGCCGGCCGTGGACGCCGTCGTGGGCTACACTATCGCGCCGCCGCCGCTCGACGACGACATGGTGCAGCGCTCCGTCTTCTTCACGCCCCAAGACGTCACCATGATCAAGGCTCAGCTTCCAGCGCAGCTCAGGAAGCACTCGACCACGTTCGACGCCGTCACGGGGTTCCTGTGGAAGTGCCGCACCATGGCGCTGCTTCCGGGCGCCGACGAGGAGATGCGGCTCGGGTACGCCGTCAGCGCCTGCCACAGCAACGGCAACAGAGGAGGGCTCCGGTTGCCACGGGGTTACTACGGCAACACGATCGTTTTGCCAGTCGCCATCTCCACGGCCGGCGAGCTGTGCGCGAACCCGGTGGGCTACGCCGTGGAGCTGGTACGGAAGGCCAAAGCCGAGGTGGACGCGGAGTATATCCAGTCGGTGGCTGACCTAATGGTGCTGCGGGAGCGGAAGCTATATGCGATGACGCGTTTGTACGTGGTGTCCGACGTGACCAAGATAAGGTCCGGCGATCTCGACTACGGTTGGGGCAAGCCGGTGTATGGAGGGGGTGCAGCCATCGGTCCCTCCCCCTTCCTTGGGATGTCCAGCTTCCTCATGCCATGCAAGAACGCCAAAGGCGAGAACGGCATCGTCGTTCCGATGTGTTTACCTGGACGCGCCATGGGTAGGTTCACGGAGGCCATGGGCAAGCTGATGCGCCCTCCAGCCACAACAATGCCATCATCGCTCTGAATCAGCAACGTGTGACGTGTTTGTCCCCTATGCACGCTGGGTCTAGCTTGCGTGGGTGCGTGCCTTATTAATTAAATAAAGAAAATAAGATCAGGAAGGAAGTTGGATGATCAGTTGATCACAATAGCTGAAGTGCTTCAAAGACATTCTCCGTCTTCGCCTTGCGTCCCAGCTCCCAATCCAAAACAGACTGGCCGGCCCGTCGCAACCAGCCCATTTGCCGCAATTCGGGAGTCCAGCACCCGGCATATCACCGGGCCACCCGCTCCGGCGCTCCCACCCACAGCCAGCAGCCCAGCACCGCCAGCCGCCAGGCCCAGGCGCCAGCATCTGCCGTGCCAACTGCCATATCCCTCGTCCCCACGACCACGAGCGGCCGCGGCGGCGCCACTGCCACTACCAACCCACCCGGCCACGGATAACCCCTAAACCCCGCCGCTTCCTACCGGCCGCGCCATGGCCGAGACAATTGCCCTCCCGCTGCCCCTCCGCGCGCCGGCGCCCCCGCCGCGTCCTACAATCCCCAACCCCATCATCACCCACCGCCAGCCTCACACGCCGTCCTCCTCCCCCTCCCGCCTCTTCTCCCCGACCTCCCTCCTCTCCACCTCCCGCCCCACCCCAGCCTCGTCCTCCCGCAAGCCGCGCCTCGGCCGCCCGCTCGACACCTCCCGCGGCGAGCAGCCGTGGAACCTGCCGCCGTCCCTCTCCCTCCCCGCCCGCCGCGCGCTCCTCGCCCTGCTCGCCGACCCGGCGGAACACGCCTCCCCGCGCGACGTCCTCTCGGCGCTCCCCCCGAGACCGACATCCCCGCTGTCCTGAGCGCGCTCGCCTCACGAGGGGGGACACCCCGGCGCCGCCCTCGCCGCGGTCCGCGCCGCGCGGGACCTCCACGGTGACCGCGCTCTCCACCACCCGCGCGTGCTGCCCACTGCCATCCGCGTGTTTGCGCGCGCCGGCTGCCTTGCCGAGGCCTCCGCTCTCCTCGAGGCCGCGCCGGCGCCCGACGCCAGCGCATACACTGCGCTCGTGTCCGCGTTCTCCCGTGGCGGACGGTTCCGGGACGCGGTCGCCGTGTTCCGGCGCATGGTGGATGGCGGCGTGCAGCCCGCGCTCGTCACCTACAACGTTGTGCTTCATGTCTACTCCAAGATGTCTGCCCCGTGGAAAGAGGTGATGGCGCTCGTGGACTCCATGAAGGAGGACGGCATTGAGCTGGACGGGTATACATACAACACGCTCATTAGTTGTTGCCGTCGAAGGGGGCTTTACAGGGAGGCAGCGCAGGCGTTCGATGAAATGAAGGCTGCTGGATTTGAACCTGACAAGGTCACATTCAATTCCCTGCTGGATGTATATGGTAAGGCGCGGAGGCATGAGGAGGCGATTGGGGTGCTAAAGAAGATGGAGAATGCAGGATGTACACCCAGCGTGGTGACTTATAACTCACTCATCTCCTCTTATGTGAAGGATGGGTTGTTGGAAGAGGCTCTGGATCTAAAACAGGAGATGGAGTTCAGGGGGATGAAGCCGGATGTGGTTACCTACACGACATTGATCTCTGGCCTTGACAGAATTGGCAAAATTGATGCAGCACTTGCTACATACAGTGAAATGGCAAGGAACGGATGTAGCCCGAACTTGTGCACCTTCAATGCATTGATCAAGATGCACGGGGTGAGGGGAAAGTTCACAGAGATGATGACTGTCTTTGATGACCTCAGGTCTGCTGGGTATGTGCCAGACGTCGTCACCTGGAACACGCTCTTATCCGTGTTTGGGCAGAATGGTCTAGACTCTGAGGTTTCAGGGGTGTTCAAGGAGATGAAGAAAGCTGGCTATATCCCTGAGAGGGACACATATGTTTCACTGATTAGTTCATATAGTCGATGTGGTTTGTTTGATCAAGCAATGGAGATCTACAAGAGGATGATAGAAGCTGGTATATATCCAGACATTTCAACCTACAATGCTGTTCTATCTGCATTGGCTCGGGGGTGGTCGCTGGGAACAGGCAGAAAAGTTGCTTGCTGAGATGGAGGATCGGGATTGTAAGCCAGATGAGCTCAGTTATTCCTCATTACTTCATGCATATGCCAATGCTAAGAAGTTGGACAAAATGAAAGCTTTATCACAAGATATATATGCAGAGAGGATTGAACCACACAACTGGCTAGTAAAAACATTGGTCTTGGTCAATAACAAAGTTAATAATTTACCTGAGACAGAAAAGGCATTTCAGGAACTGAGGAGGAGGCGTTGCTTCCTGGACATTAATGTTCTTAACGCCATGGTATCGGTATATGGGAAAAATAAGATGGTTAAGAAGGTGGAGGAGGTCCTTTCACTCATGATGGAGAATTCTATCAACCACAGTGCTGCAACATATAACAGCTTGATGCATATGTATTCTCGTTTAGGTGATTGTGAAAAGTGTGAAGCAATCCTCACTGAGATCAAGTCAAATGGCATGCGCCCTGATCGATACTCTTATAACACTGTAATATATGCATATGGAAGAAAAGGACAGATGAAAGAAGCCTCAAGGTTGTTCTCTGAGATGAAATGTTCAGGCGTGAAACCAGATATTGTAACATACAATATTTTCATCAAGAGCTATGTTGCCAACTCAATGTTTGAAGAAGCTGTTGATTTAGTACGCTATTTGGTTACCCAAGGTTGCAAGCCAAATGAGAGAACTTACAATTCAGTACTGCAGGGCTATTGTAGACATGGAAGGATTGTAGAGGCCAGATCGTTCCTTAGCAACCTTCCTAAAATTTATCCTGGAATATCTAAACAAGAAAAACATAGACTGTCAGAACTGTTGGCAAAACACACTTCATAAGATGGTTTGATCAGAACCAAACCCTTTTTGTGAGCATGGTAGGTTAGGTAATACTAAGGCTAAGGTTTTAGTTGTCCTTAGCAGCATGTACATTGGAGTGTACTTGTATAGATTACATGTGTTCTGATTGTGAAAAAGAATTGAAAGAAGCCATTAAATACATACAGTTCTCGCATAATTTGCAGGGAACTGGTGTTGTAGAATCTGCATAACAATGAGCCACCTTGTTTTTGAAATGGCATTTTACATTTTGATCCTGATCTGTTGGAGGTTTTGCCTATAAGCATTGTGTTATGTGCTGACATTTGTTGTCTTATTTTTGTTAAAGAGCAGCTCAAATTTAGGTTACCTAGTTCAATTTGTATGCAATGTATGTTCCTTAATTGTTTTATTTTTTTCTCTCTATTTGTCTTTGCTGAAAATATTAAATGTTGTTTGCATTCTAATAGAAAAGTAAACACGACTTTATGGTGGTACATCTAGTTTTCTGTTTCAATGAATTATCATAAATTTCTGTACATCCCTAGTTTTCTATTTTTCTATGAAGTTATCATAAAAATGAATTTATAAGGCTGCATTTGAGGGACTGTACCACTTGTAGTCCTTGAGTTGACTTACTTTGTTATAGATCTGATTTTTCACTGGTGGATGCCTGAATTATTACTATTAGATCTGCATGATTTTCAGCAACTTGTGTCTTTGAAAACTGGCCGGTAGACGGTGTTTTTGGTTACAGATTTATTTATCTATACATGAAGTCATTTTTTTTTTTTTGTATGTTTAATTTGCTAAGTCCACTGTTTCATTTTCCTTGTGTTATCCTTGAACGTGAATTCAGGAAGAGTTTCCTCAGAGATTATCCTGGTTGCAGAGGAACCTTTTGTGATGATAGTTGATATCCTTACTGCCAGCTGATGCCCATCTACGGCGCAATGAAATCCGAGTGAAACCACAGGCATTAGCAATTACGAGGCCTTGTATTAGGCCACATTTCATGTAAAATATATTTCTCGGATGTTGTGCGCATGTTTTAGCCTGCACAGTTGACTAGTCTCATATCCTTGCCATAGTGTGCTGAGTTTTGAACATGCTGTGTTGGTTCTATGTTTTATCTAGCATGCTTCTTTCCTTGACTGTTTTAGTATAGTTTTTTATTTTTGAGTGATCATGTGTTTTATAAGTTCTGATCTCAAGTATAAATCATAGCATCAGTCTGTAATCTGTATAGTATCACCAATACCAATTAGTTACCTTGTTACAACTTATACTATCTTATATCATGGGTTGGAGTTATTCTCTTTTATGAATATTGAATTGCATATGCCTTGTCTTCTCCAAGATATTCTGTTTTTGTTAGAGATAATGTTTGAACTATGCAGTGGCATGCTTACAACATTTATTTTTTCTATTTTCTATTTTGAAAGTTGAACACATTTTTAGTTATAATGTATGGATTGGGGACTACACCACTTGTAACCTTTGAGTTGACTTTGTTGTAGATCTGTTTTTTCATTTGTGGGATTGTCTGAAGCATCATTATTAGGTCTGCATGATTATTTTATTAACAACCTGTGGTATTTTTCTTCAAATTTCTTGCACGTGAAGTTGATGCTTTTCCATGGGAACTCTGTGTAAACCTAGCCTCAGTATGTTGTTTCCAAACATGTGGCAATCTATCATGTGTCTAATGCACATCATTTGTCGGCGCAAGAAGTCATGAACCTATGCTAAGTCATGGTAAGTGGTTCAGCATATTGTGTATTCTGATTTTCTACGTTTCTCCTTACAAGTCCACCGTGCTATTTTTCTTGGTATTATCCTTATATTAATTTTTTTTTAAATGGTTTGCCAAAGAATTGTCCTTGATGCTGAGGAGCCCTTTTGGGATGAATGATGATGGTTGATTTCCTTATTGCCAGCTGATGCCAGTCTGCCTACACTGAAACCTGAGTGAGACCACACCATTAGCAATCATGATATCTTCCATTAGCTGGCATATCGCAAAATTAAGATACTGTTTTTCTCTTGGGTGTTGCATGTATATTTTTTAGCTTGAACAGTTGATTAGCCATTCTCATACTGTTCCAAGGCAGTAGGTGACTAGTCATTCATTTCCCATATACTGTTCTTAAGTTGTGAATATATTGCGTGTATATTTGCTTCTTTGTTTTTGTCTAGCATTGCTTCTTTCCAATTTCCATGCCTGTGTATACTTATTCCCCTTTGAGGTGAACCACCCCCCCCCCCACCCCCAAAAAAAAAAAAAAAAAACTGTACTTACAGTATATTAGCACAGTGGCCTATATCTCCTTAATCATTTGCAAGCTCAAATTGACCTTTACATGAGCAAGAGAAAGTTGATTTATTTACCGGCCGTTGCGCGAACTTTTCACTTGCAATCAAGTGGTATATATGCACATCAACTTTTGTGACAGGTACGTAGTTTGTAACTACACTGACTCAGTAAGTTGATTGGTGTACCGGATCATGTGTTCCTGCACTAGTGCGCGATCAATGCCGGTCAACTTTGCGTGCATGCCCAACGGAAGACAAACTGATTTATTTGGGCGGTACACATGGCATTTGAATCATGCAAGTGTTGGGACGCTTTTTGAATGAAACAGTAACTGATTTCTTCAGCTGGTAAAGTTTTGTAACGCCGCCGCCGCCGTGCTCGTTGATGCTTCGGTTTGCTTTGCAAGGTGTGCCAAACTGTGCGATTGCAACCGAAAGGTGCTCCTAGTCCTAGGGCTCCATATCCTGCTGCAGTGCCGCCTGTCCCTTGCGTCATTGCGTGCTGGCTTGGCCTGCCCTTTTGCTCCCCGCTGGTGAGTGCAGGGAGCACGTATACTAGTGACTTAGTGAGAGGCACGTATCCTGGTGGCTACGTATCTTGGTACTCACCAGCAGTGTACGCATCACCACCGCCAAGACTCGAGAGGCATCTTTGTTGCCGTCTCAGATGATGGAGGCGTGGCGGTGGTGATGCGCTCAAATTCCATCATGGTGCTGGGCATGTACACTCTGAATCATGAGATCTACTGTTGAGTTCCAGCTTTCGGGTGCCTTTCTTTTGCCGTGGAAATTTTCAGAAAGCAACTTTGCGACAAAGCTTTCGAGAGAAAACATTTCTTTTTTTTTGGTGGGGGTGGGGGAGGTAATACAGTACGTGTCAATCAATTCTCACTGTCATGCATAGCCTTACTGAAACTTGTCAGTAAACCGCCACTGATGGTAATAAGCAATTAAAGATTTTTTTTTTTGGTTAATGCGTAGCGGGTAGATGGTGATGACTGGATCTAGTACGTCTCCATCTAGTTCCCGACAAAATATTCCGGTGCCCGGTTTCAGAACGTGAGCACCAAACACGGAGGGGCCCCCTCTCCGGTTGCAGGCTGTGCAACTTGGCTGGGGCAGCAAATCCCCTTTTCGTCGCATCGGACGAACAATAATTGTTGCCTCCAACGATTTGTTATTGTTACCGACAACGGTGGCCAGGCCAGGCCGGGTCATCAATGATTTGTGCATCCCTCCCGTGAGAGAGGAGGAGGAGGAATGCGTGATGGACGACGGGCCATAAACGCCGTGCGCGCAGCCAGGAAGAAGAAGTAGTAGCCGGAGACACCAACCAGCCTGGAACCATCCATCCATCTGATCTATCAGCGGGTCGCGGCCCGGCTGGCCTGGGCTGGACCGGACTGCATCTAGCAGCGCAGGGTACGCACCCCATGGATCCCGGCGTTCGTGGTACTGTCACGAGCGGGATACGCATGGATATGATCCGTGGTAACTCGGACGTCCTTACCAGCACGGTAGTAAGGATTAGGAAAGATCCAGCAGTAATGGCGTCATGCCTTGCATGCAAATCAGCTCCTTAAAGAAAGATGCTCAGCAGTCAGCATTGTGATTTGCGGATGTAGCTGTAAAATGGAGCCGGATCCAATCCAAGTTGCACCTGCGGACTGAGTGATGAGTCGGTGTGACCTGTCAACGACGGTAGGCGGCCGGGTTTCCACGACCGACGACGAGGGGGGCAAAATGGTGCGGTACACCTGCACACGCCTCGCCTCCCACCGTAGACGGCGCCACGACATCTTCGTTCGGTTGGTTGCGCGTAGTAGTAGTAGTACTAGTTGGTGAAACCTCACTGTTCCAGCCATCACACATCTACTAGTAGTGGGGGTAGTAGACTCGTAGTATAGCACAAATATTTTTACACGCGTCGTGGTGACCACTGACCGGGAGCGGCGCTGATCCGTGGTGCACGCCATCGTTCTCGTATGATTGGTACGGCGCACCAAGAGGCTTGGAATCTACGCCTCCTCCTGTTGCCACCTGCGCCAGCTATTCATTCATTCGGCTTTTATTTGTTTTGTTTTCTCTAGTAGTATTCTCATGCCACTAAAAAATTTCCAAATTCGTCCCTCCGTCGTCACCTCACCCGGCTCACGCACCCGTTTCAATGCCTTCGGTGTTTGCACGGGAATAGTAACTGCTGTACAGAAATACTACTAGGGATATATACTGTATGTAAATGGCAAATTACTACTCGTGGATATGCTGTAGTAGCTGCTTGCTTCGTCACACGCGGCTGTACATATTCCAAATTCGTCCCTCTGCCACTGCGCATATACCACCAGGCACAGGCTGACAGGCAGGCAGCACCGCAGGTCCGCCGCAGCTGGATCAGATCAGCGTTTGGCCACAACTCGCCATCGCGACGCCACTAGTGACACTGTTTGTGTTTCTCCTTCGCAAAGATGCAGATATCAACTGCGAACGAGCGAGCATGGCGACATATAGCTGCATGCAGTGTTTCGTCCAAATTAACAAGCAAACTCGCAACGCCACTCAACAAACACATTCCAACAAACACATCTTGCCAGCGGGATGCCAGGCCGTTCCAGACAGGGACATGAATGAAAGAAGACGGATCTCATCTCATGATTAAAGAAAAAAAAAAGATCGATGCTCATGCATGGATGGCGATGGTGGTGGTGGGATCATACAATGGCAATATAGTAGTAATAAAGATATAAATAAATCATCTCAACTCAATGGGGTCGCAATAGTACAGAAAAAAAAGAAAGAAAGAAGAGAAGAGAAAGAATCCGAGGCGACGGTGGTACGTCGGCACCACCGCACGTATCACCATCACCGAACGTGAGTGGCCCTACTACACACACGACAAGGCTCGGTTAAACAACGGGCAAGAAAGAACACAGCGCGCGGCGGAGACGGGTGGCGTGGCGTCCATGGACGTGCGCGCCAGCGGGGTCCGAAAGGTACGGCGCACCGGCTGCATGCAGGCGTCTGCGTCGGTCAGAATTGTGTCGTCGTCGTCCCGGCGGACCCGTGCAGGCGCCACCGTCCGCTCACGCGCGCCGTCGGCGTGCGTCCGTCGTCCCGTGCCTAGGCGAGCAGGGCCACGAGGCCCAGCGCGGCCGCCATGATTCCGCCTGCCACGGTCCTTCCAGCAGCCTGCAGATTCACCAACAACGAGGCATTTCATTTTCGTCAGTCAGTCAGCGACGTAGCCATACCAGTCACGTGATCCTGTAGCATTGTCAGTACTGTACTCGTAGTTAACAGTAGAGCTACAAATTAATTTAATAATACTATATATATGTAACCTGACTTTCTGTGCACATGAGGCCTGCAATTAACTATGCTGGTGGTTGATTAGCACTGCTACTGACTGTTTTTACAGTGTGCAAGGAGGCTTCCAGAATGCAGGGTTGTTTACTGACTGCACGGTACACATACGCACCGTGCAAATTGCATTTTAATATACTGTACGACGTACATGCACAGTAAGTACGTGATGGAATACTAAATGCCGACAGCTAATCTTCGAGTGTCGCAGCATTCAAATGCCGCATTAACAATGTCCGTGAGGCACATGCGCCCCTGGCCAACATGTCGGCGCAGATTGGATCTACTCAAACAATTGTCATTATGGTCACAGCCTGGTTAGGTGCTGCTGCTCTTACTTTAAACGATCAATTGTCATTGTCAAATCAATCAAGCATGACTTTATCTCGAATAAAAATTAGAGCATGGCTGTAGAATAACAACACTGTCAGATGTGGTTGGTGCTGTTGTTAATTTTCACTCTAAATTCAGGCAAGCAATGGGGTTGCTGTTTGTTTCAGATGCAAATTGGAAAAAGCAGAGCAGAGAGCAACGTACCGCGGTGTCGGCGGCGGTGGAGTCGCCGACGGGGCCGGGAGCGTCGGCCTCGCTGGCCGTAGGTGCCTTAGCCTTGGATTTCTTGGTGCTGGCGGGTGCCTCGGCGACGACGGGGGGCGGGGGGCGGGGGGCCTTGGACTTCTTCTTCTTGTTCTTGGAGGACGAGGGCGACTTCTTCTTCTTCTTGGACGGCGCGGGCGCGGGGACCTCGGCGGGCTTGGTGGGCGGGGAGGCGGGCGCGGGGGCAGGGGGGTGAGGCGGCGGGCGCGAGCTCGGCCGCAGGCGGGGAGGCGGCGGGCGGGGTGGCCTTGGCCTTGGCCTTGGGCGCCGGGGCGGGAGGGACGCCTTCGGGGTGGACTTGGGCGGCGCCGCGGCGGGAGCCAGGGTGGCGGGCGGGGTCGCGGCGGCGGGGGCGGGGGTGGCCGGGGTGGTGGGCGGCGCGGCGGCCGGGGCTATGGTGGCGGGGGTGGTGGGTGGAGCGGCGGCGGGCGCTGGCGTCTTCTTGGTCGGGGTCGCCGGTGGGGTGGTGGCGGCCGGCGCGGCGGCCGGGGCCGGGGTGGTGGTCTTCTGCGCCACGGCGGAGTGCGCGGCCATGAGGCAGAGCAGCGCCAGGCAGAGAAGCGCCGGCGCGCGCCATTGCTGCGGTGGTGGTGTGCGGCGTGTGCTCTGCTGCGCTGATGTGCTGCCCCGGGTGCTGCCTCTGCTACGGCGGTTGGAGTGGCAGGGAGAGAGGGAGAGGCATAAATAGCAGCGGCAGCCGGCAGGGAAGGAAAGCGAAGGGGAGGAGGCCAGCCAGGCAGAGGCAGGAGAAGCGGCGCGCGGGACGGGAGATGCCGCGGCGGCATTTCACAACTGGCGGTGGGCCCGCGGGGCCATGTGGAGGGTGGGGGCGCCCGCGCCCGGTTGGTGGCACGCGTTCACGTGGGTCGATGGGCCGATGAGTTGTGTTCGTGCTGTGCAGGACGGCGTGGGGCGACCACTGAGGTTGGAATAGCCGTTGGTTGGGGCAGTCGGTGCAGTGGACACGCACGCGTCGGGACGTAGCGGGGTCTGAGGCCCAGAGAGGAACCGGGATGAGCTGGGCCTGGTGGCCCCGTTATTGTTTGGGCCGAGTGAAATTGGAATTGAGGCGGCTTTACTGGTGGGTTTGGAAGCGGTAATTCTGCGCATGTGTACTGCTTACATAGTTACATTAGATAACCGGGATAAAAACCACGTGAGTTTGTTTTGGGCCAGGCCTTCTATGTTGCGAATTGCTATAATGACATGGTCTAGCCCCGAGACATGCAACTTACCGGACACATGGTCTTTTTGAGCTATATAACCGTTGTATGTAACGAACTAATTAGTAACACAAAAGGTCTTAATATACTACTAAGACTATATTGGGTGAAGATTTGCTACCTAGGTTGATCAGTAATTCATATCGTTAGATCATTATAAAATCCAAAAAATATATAATTTTATAATCTCATAATTTATAGATATTTTTAAGGAACACGGGCTTCAGTTTAAGTTTTCAACACTTGTGTACACATTAGTAATGTAAATTAAGATTTCATCCTTGTTGCTCGTTGGTAGTTAGCACCGACACAAATCATTAGCAGTTGGCGAGTCATATATAAAAATTATTATCGGATAATCAGTCGGCTCTGCCAATGATGAAGTAGCATATAAGTAGTGATTTTACTTTCCTTAATGATCGGTCTTCATTGATAGTACTCGTTACCCTGGAACGTTCTTTTCGCACATGCCGGGCCTTGTTTAGATTAGACGAAAAGGTGGAAAAATTTTAACTTTGCAACTGTAGCACGTTTCGTTCGTATGTGGCAAATATTGTTTAATCGATTGGACTAACTAAGCTCAATAGATTAGATCTCGTAATGTACAACTAAACTGTGTAATTAGTTATTTTTTTTATTTATATTTAATGCTCCATATATATGGGTAAAAACTTGATGTGATGGAGAGAGAGTGAAAAAAGTTGGAATCTAAACAAGGCCAGGTGTGTTGTAGTCGGTGATGTTTAGTCACTAAACTCACGGATGGTCGCATTTGTAGCTATTTTCCCTTTTCTGGACGATGTGCACGACTACGCATCAACTGATCTCGTCAGACATCAATCTAGAGACCTATTGATCTTCAAATAGATGCGTCTCATGACTTGTTTTAGCAAAAGTGAGGAAAAAAACTTTTTTAGAGGAAGGGGGGGGGGGGAGGGGGAATGCTCTCTGAACTGGGCTGCTCCAAACTCCAAAACGCATCTCAAATTCAGACCAGTTGAAAACTTCCTCCAGAAACAGGCCTACCCATTCCTGATCCCACCCCATGCGATATGAAACCCATTGGGCCAAAGCCCATGAACTCTACTCCCGTCTCGGGCCGCACCACCGAGGGCTTGGAAAAAGTGGAATGAAGCGGCTACAGAAGAGACATGGATGAAAGATGGTGGCCAGATGGGACAACAAACGTGACAGAAAACTTGAGCACTCCAAGGCTCGCGAGGCATCACCGGGCAAAGGACAGCTTCACATCAGAGTACTACTAGTAGCCGTCAAAATTTTGAGCTCCACTGTAGGAGCAGTACGGCATTTGAGGCTTTGCCAGAGCCTGGAGAACACATGGGTTTGAAAGCAAGCGCCTGGAGAGAAGTGGAGAGTGCAGAGCATCGGAAAATGTAGCCGTGCTTCTATGAAATCGACATCAAAAGCTGACTGACCCAAGGTCGAAACAGACAATAACGTACAGCACCCTGGAGTAGGAGTACACAGTATGCAGTCTCAAAAAAAAGTGAGCCAAACTTTGGTACTGGTTGAACACCTTGTCCTGAAAATTGTAGCTTTGGAAAGCTAGTAGGCACTAAAACTTGTGTGCATTGTACTAAAGCAGCTTTGGACATCCTGAAATCCGGCTTTGTCCTAATCAAATCGGAGCTGTAGCAACAGGGGAGATCATAAAAGATGAACGGGCTGCTCCTGATCTAGTGAAGCTTCTGCTGCTTTTCTTTCGACTCGAATATGGCAATGCTTCCAACAGAACAAACATTGGCCAGCCTGTGAAGCAACCTCTAGATTCAGATCTAATAACACAGGCCTAAAAAGGTGCTTGTTTAGCATTGCATATATCTCGTGATATTTTTTTGTAAATACTTATGCGTTTTGAAACCATATCGAGTTTGATCAAATTTAATAAAAATACAAATATTTATTCAGATACCAAATAAATATCACTAGAATTGTCATTAAATACTTTAATTAATAAACCTATTTGTGTCAAATGTTAATACTTTTCTATATAAAGATCCAACTTCAAATAGTATGTACACATCTATGGGGTTTGGTTTTCAGAAGTAGGTAGGGAGAAAATAGTTGAATTGCTGTCTAACGGATCTGAAGGCATGAACGATGGAACAGCTAATGATGTGTCCGTTTAGAACCTAATTGTGTCTGCTCAGAACCGGTAGGGACAAGTAATAATCAATTGGACCATGGGGCATAACCTCTGTGGGTATAGAGGAAAACTGACACAAAACATTAGATTCCATCCATCTGGGTATCTCGATTCACGCGAAGCCAATCGATGCATAGTTGGTATACTTACTTCTGCGATCTCGCTCCTTGTCAAGATCATGTCGCCCCAGAGTACAGTATACTAGGGTTTTACGCGACATCAGGTGATGGATAGCATGATACCGGCAGAACCTTGCGAAAACGGCCACACTGACGATCGATCTAGAGTAGGTACAGTAACTTGTAGTATTCTACTACAGTGGTGTACTGCACATATATATTCTGCAGATATCTCCTGCATTTCAGGACGCTGCACTGCAGCTCTGATGAACAGTGCACAAGGCATATGCAGGCATGGATGATAAACAAAACAGGCACATGCAGTAGGACTAAAAACAAATCACAAAAGGCTACTTTTTTAGCCTTTCTTTTTACTACGTAGTAGAGCTAAAATAGGACCTCAAATTAGCAACTTAGCCATGGCGATGGCCGATGGAACAGGCACGAGACGACCGTATGATTGCGGTAAACAGGGTTAGCATGCGTCAGACCGTCATTATACAGGCAGTTGCGCATCTTTTCACCATCGTGTACTCCTACTCTATTTCTAGCATACTCCGTACGCAACAAGCCGTGGCAGGACCGAGTGTGCAAGGCCATCGATGGATTGGCGGCAAGGCAGCACACGAGGGGACTGAAAGAGGGGTTGTGCAATTGAATACAAGAGACAAGAGCTGGTGCTGCTACGTTTGCCCTGGAAATGGAGACCAATCAATGAGCTGGTCCAGGCAAGGCAAGGAAAGGCGCACCAAGTGTGTTTGGGCAGTAGTTTTTTTTTTTAAAAAAAAAGAGATTGATTTCAATTCTTTTCCGGAAAAAGAAAATATGCTGTGTTTAGTAATTAGGGGTTCTCATTGATGTGGAAAGATAGAGCGTACGTAGTACAATTTAATGCAAAGATGTTGTGCATAAAACTAATACTATGGTCATACTGCCACTACCAAACACCCCACTAGGTGCAATGCAAGTCAAGTGGACTGCAGCTCGGAACAGCACTTTGAGTCGAGGCTTTATTATTCTTGGTACCACTACCACTGCTAGTAAACGGAAACTAGCCAGCCATGTGGCCTCGTCAAACCCTTTACTTTCTCATCGACCGACGAAGTCAACTCCGGCATCAGAAAGGAGCTTTGCCATTGTCTACTTCCACTTGACCCATGCACGAGACTCACATTTTGCTTCGGCTAGCCGCACCACATGCATGCAGGGTGCGTAGGGGTGACTCGAAATAAAATTACCACCCCCTGCGCAAGCTGGGAAATACTACTGAAATACACGCACGTGCTACAGCGCCCAATGCGTCGCGACCGACTTTGTGCTCGCACGTACGTACTGTACGTGCCGAACAAATTCATGTGCCCCCTCCGGTCATGGAAATGGTTTTGTTTTGCAGTTGGTGGCGAATTTTTTTTATTCGAAAAACAAAATATCTCAGCAGTGTGTGTCCGAATCAAAGCAGCGACCCCATGGCAGGCGCAGACGGCCCTTGCTACTCATTGCCTAGGCGACTACGACCAGGGGTTAGGCCAGGGGAGTAGCATGCCAAAAGCGAGGTGAAAACCTGGCGAAATTCACCCCGAGTGCAGGTCGTGAGACAGGCAGCATCATCATGCGAGTCACCGATCGGGGGCGGGGCAGGGCAAGCGAGCTCGCCTCCCGAGGCCGCCGCAATAATTTGCCTGCGCCAAGCGACGGCCCAGCCGCGGGTCGCAGCAGTGCAGTTGCTGCAGCTGACTTTCTGTAGATGCAGCTGCCAGCAGGCAGTGCCGCATTGGCATCGTCTCAGCGGCCGGCTGCTTCCCGTCGTCTTTCGCTCGGCCACTCCACTCTTGACTCTCCAGTCACTACTCAGCTGCGATGCGCTTCCAACTCCGGCGATGGAAAAGATGCCCAACACAACCACGAGCTGGAAGTGCGTTCAAAAAAAACCACGAGCTGGAAGCGAAACTGCTGCATATTTTGGAGACGAACGGAGTGCACCTACGGCCGTTTCGATTTGTTGCAGTTGCAGTTGCAGACAGACACGACGCGCACGCCAAAGAAACCCCGCAAGTCAGGTCGCCTTGCGGTGCATTGCATATTTGCATGGGATGGGGGTCCTCCTTGGTCAACAAAGATGGAAGGCATGCCGAGATGGAAATAAAAGCCCGGCAAGCACGGTGGATGCAGTTGCCACCACCTGCGACACCAGTTCCATCACCTCATATGCCATGGCCTGCACCTGGGCCATCCTCCCGCTCTGAGTACTAGCAACAGTGTTTGACTGGTCTGTCCAGCACTCCATTCCAGCCGCCCAAGAGGTCCCTGCATCTGATGGGAGGGGTACGTAGTACTAGCACAGGCCCGGTGCTGATCGGAGATCAACCACTCCCCAGCATCCAATGCTGCCGGGGGTGCCTGTAGTTGTGTACCCCTGGGTTACTAATCTTGCAAGCAAGATTTCCACGGAAACAAGCCTGCCCACTCCTCGTACAGCTACTAAACTGCAGGATGAGGCCAAGCAGTCGTGTCTTTGGAGTGGCTTCAACACAGACACAGGTCGGCACCAACCAAACGCTACACAGATTCAGCATTAGTACTAGGATTCTACTTAGGAATCAGGCAGGCATCAGCTGTCACAAAGTGCCGTTATTACCAAGAAAAAAGGCAGTAACACGAACGGAACTGAATCCAGTAGGCCTGCAAAAGTAGTAGGGAGGGGAAGATGGTGCTAAAACTTCTGCGTTCAGAGGATAAAAGATTCATCCAGCCCGAGGACAAGACATCAGTGACGACGGCCTGGGATCCATCGTTTATGCTCCTATTTACGTACAGAAATCTAAAACCAGCTCTACTAGATGCAACAGGTTAGTGATTCGATTGATTGATTCATGACTGGCCTGGCGAAAATTAAACTCTACTACAAAGTATGGACAGATTAGACTCGGTTCAATTCTCTCTGCCGCCGCTGCTGCTGCTAATAACTGATCGATGCACGCCAGCCATTCCTCATCACACTTCCACTCTCCACATGATCTTCTCGCCGCGTCCGGCGGCGGCGGCGGCGCCGGCATTGGCGCTGTGAGCGTGGGCGTGGGCGCGCTCCACGGCGGCCACGCGCGAGGGGTGCACGGCGCCGCTCCTGGCGCGCTCGCCGTGGGACTGGGACTGGGACGGCAGCTCGCAGGCCTCGCCGACGGAACCGGACCGGATGTCGGCCGGCGGGATGAAGCAGTCCACGGACAGGCCGGGGACGTTGAACGCCACCTCCTCGATGCTCCAGGCCTCCTCCATCCGAGTCTTGGTGTGGCTCATCGCGGCCTCGCCGAACCGGAACAGGGTCACGGCGGAGCGGCCCGAGTGCGCGATCATGATGCCCTCCACGGCGCGGTAGTCCTCCAGGGCGGAGCTGATGGTGGTCTCCCAGTACACGGCGTCCCCGCCGGCGTGCGGCTGGATGCGGGTGAGGTGCGAGTCCTCGATTTGAACGATCAGGCCCGTGCGCTGGCTGAAGTAGCCGAACAGAACGTGCCGGATGATCTCCGCCGGCCCCTCGCTGCGCAGCTTCAGCGTCTGCGGGTCGGCGGTCAGCTTCAGGATGAAGCAGTCCTCGCCGTTTACCTTCTTCTCGCCCACGCACCGCGCCTCCGCGAACAGCCCCGCCGTCGTCAGCGGATCCAGGCCCTGCATTGCCATTGCCAATGCCAGACGCAGCCGGAAAGGAAACAGGATCGTAAGGTGATTTGCTCGGGTAAATGGAAAGGGATCAGACGAGGTAGGTATGGAAAAAACCGCTGGGAGGGACCTGGAGGACGCGGCGAAGGGGCGGACGGGGCCCTTGGCGGCGTGGGCGCCGAGCCAGGGGGTGTGGCGCCAGACGAGGCGGCCATTGGAGCCGGCATGGACCTTGCTGCCGCCGACGGCGAGCTCGACGTACCACATGTCGGGGGCCATCTGCCACAGCACGAAGCCGCCCTGCTCCACGGCGGCGGCGCCGCGGCCGCTGGGCCCGCGGTTCTTGACGACGCGCGTGGCCGTCTCGAACTCGGACGCCACCATCCGCACCTTGCCCATGGCGTACGCGTTCCGCACCGACTGCAGCAGCCTGTAGCCACCGGACGCCGCCGTGTACTGATGCAGGATGTACTGCGCGGACGACGACTCCTGCATTACCTCAGGCAGCGCGGTCGGTCAGCCATGGCCCAAGGGGTACCGGATGCACGGCCACAGACCGCATCTCGTAGAAGCCAAGCAACACCACCAAACGAAATCAATCAAATGCTAGGCAACAAGCGGGACGTACAATGGGGGTTCCCTTGATGGAGAGGAGGGGCAGCGGCTCCGCCGGCTTGGACGGGATGGGCGCGAGCGGCGCGCCCATGACGCCTAGGAGGAGGAGGCGCAGGTCGGAGCGCCGGAACGAGCCGCTGGACCCGCCGGGACCACCACCAGCTGCGGCGGCGGCAGAGGCGGCCATGGACGGCGTGCGCGTCAGGTGGCCGCGGACCCAGTGCCCGAACCCCTCGCGGCGGCCGGAGTCCTCGGCGCGTCGGGGTCGCCGGCGGCGAGGCGTTCGGCGTCGGGCCCCTCGATGAGCGGCGCCAGCGCCCTCCCCGCCGGGGCGCAGGCTGCCGGAGGCGCGACACGAGCTGCTCCCCGAGGTACTGCTGCAGCACCTTCTCCGGCGGCGGCGGCGGCGGAGCCGCGGGCGCCTTGCGCCGGCGCGGGATCAGCATCCTGGCCGGCGACGCGCTCCGCGGCGGCGCCGGGGACTTCCCTCTGGACCTCGCCGGCGACAGCCCCCGCACGACCTCCTCCTTGAGCGCGGCGAAGAACCCCTGCTTCCTCTCCTTCTCCATACCCCGCAATGCCGCCGCCTCCTCCGCCGCCGCGACCAAGGAAGGCTAGTAATATAGCAAAAGGGATGTCGTTTTGGCTTCACGAGGAGGGCATGGACGGAGAGTGCGGCGAGGAGTGGAGTAGAAGAAGGGGGGAGGCGGGGACGTACGGTGCCGCTCTGCGCTTGAGTTGGGAGTGAAAGGGAGGGACGGGAGGGAGCGAGCGCCGAGTGCGAGAGGTGGAAGGCGACGGGCGGAAATGGTAAAAGCAGGGCAGGGCCGAGGAAAAGATAAAGCGGAGGCCGGACGGAGGGGAGGAGGGGGAAACCGTTTGACGTGAGAGCGCAGGTGGGCAAAGGAAAGGATCAAAAGAGGCGGGGTGGGATGTCGGGAGGAGAGAGACGAAGACGAACGACGCCCACGAGCCTCCTCCTCCGTGTCCGCTTTTTTCCGTGCCTGATTTGCTCGGTAAACTCATCCACTGGACCGTGCCCCAGCCGGGCCTGGTTCACGTTCACGAACTTGTGAACAATGGAAGAAGCTTGCCGCTGTTTTTTTCGAAAAGAAAAAGGTCGCGCATTTCGATCCGATGATGCTCCTCTGGCTTTTGTTTTACTGTACATACATACACGGCTTGCATTTGCAAAGGCGAAAGAAGGTTTCGCGTTTCGTACAAGTAGAAAGGAGGGGCACGGTTGGAAACCAATGCATGGCGGATTTGGACAGCTACTGCACCATCGATAGTGTTTTTTTTTGGTTGATCTCGCAATTAGCGCGCTTGCAGGTTTAAGCTCCTGTGATTGAAATTTCGGCCTCGTAACACGCACTTGCAAGTTTGATTTTTCATGTAGTACGCGCATGTAGTGCCAAAAGGTCGGGGAGTAGGTGAATGCGATGGACATTTGGTTTTTGGAATTTAGCTGCTGGTGTTAGTGGTGCTAGTATGAACTTGTAGAATTTTCTGTCAATTCGTGCCAATCTATTTAACTATTTCCATGATTTGATGGGCCGAAAAACAAATTGCTGTACATTTCGAAATGCAGAAATTTTGGTCGGTTTTTTCCCAATGGACACAATATATATAAGCTTGCTGAAACCCTGAAACTAAGGAGATGTTCCGCTTCAGCAGCCTGTTTTTTTCCCTGAAGATGACAGCCTTAAGACCCTATTTAGACCCTTATAGATAGTTACTTAAGGCCCTATATAGATCCTTATAAATAATATAATAACTATCTGCTAATAGTTATCTCTTTCGGATCCAAACAGATACAACTAATAGACTAGCTAATTGTTAGTACCTCCAGATAATAGCTATCTCACTAGTTACATCAAATCTGGTTAATTGGCTATGTATCCAAATACACTCCTAGCCAATAGGTAGCTAGTCAATTGTTGGCCTACCCTACTAATATTAGCTATGTGGTATTAGCTAGCTGACTACTATCACCAAACAGGACCTAAGCAGTTTGCCAACCTTATTAAATCCGGCTCATACTTTGTTGCCTCCAACGTTGGACCATTAGGCCAATCTCAATTTAAGTTTTATTTGTATTAAATAAGTTATCACATAGATATTTTTTATGACGTAGCAATGTATTTTAGAACAGAGAGAGAGAGAGTTTTATAGTGATGAAACTCTTTTTTCTCATAATTATCAATTCTCTATGTGTTATGAAATTAAATGCATATAAAACTTAAAAATTAAACCTTACATTAGAAGTGGGTCCTTCATCCAAGTTTCATTTTTTTTGTATGACGTGTTAGTCTTGCAAATAACGATACGAAACTAACCACCGAGACTAGCATGCCATCAAGTCAGTTGCCACCAGAATCCACCGTGCTATGCTAGCCTCCTCCGTGCTGCGGCCGCACAACCTTCAACCACACACACTACCTATCGATGCTCTCATAGCTCGCAATGGTCTTGCTGCTCCACATCAACTCTCGCTCTCACCACCAATATTATTGCCTTCACTGAATCTCTTTGTAATCCACCGAGTACGATCTAACATGGCAACTTTCTTCCAAACCCGAAGTGTTCCGCGCAGTGACGCAGTTGCAGTAACTCCTACACTAGTGAAATGTGAGACTAAATTTACTATGACTTTGCAAAGCTTTGATAAGGCAATACTCATTTTCGGAGATGATAGCTATCATCATCCAGTCTGACTAATACATATTCCCGGTACTAATAAAGGTGCTACTACTAATAACTATAGGGCAACGGTGGCAATCATCCAATATTCCTGATACACACATATCCTTGTGCGGACGGCTTTGCCAGCCAACGCCTTTCGTTCTCAAATCATGGACTGATCGCCAGCTCGCCCAGCAGCAGCAGGTTTGGAGATGGAGCCGCGGCGGGGCCTCCCGGCCTGATCCACCGTGCAACTATCGCTTTCCGGCCCCATCAAACGACCGTGGCAGCAGTCCAGCACGGTCCACGGCAACCAACCACCCCGTTCGGCGTTCGGTTTCGGTCCCCGTCCCAACAGCAGCACGGATCCGAAACCCAGCAACGCGATCACGCGAACGGGGCGGGTACGGCCCGAACTGGAGATGGCGGCAACCCGCGCAGCGGCAGTGGCGCCAACCAAACGGGCAGCATCAGCACAGGCACACCACCCTGCACCGGCGAAGATGCCAAAAGTGCCGCGCGGGCCACGTGCCGAGGGGCCGCGGCCGACGCGTCCCGCGTCCGGTTCCGGAGCAGAGCAAGCGGCCTCGGCATGGCAGCAGAGCGCGGCTGCCGTTACGCTGTCGCTCGCGCGGCGCGGCCGCGGGCACGTCCACGTGCTCGGGCCGCGCGGGCAAGGCAAGGCGTCCGTCCCTCGCCGCTTGGCTTGGCCGGCTCGTCGCGGCACCTGGTACTGGTGGACTCAATGTGATGGTGGACTGGTGGTGCTCTGCTCCCTCTCGTGTTGTGATACCCCGACGCCGACGGTGACGTACTGACGTGGGCGCGAGGCTTTGACCTGCCGTTAGGCTGTCGGCCGCCGCCGCGCCGTTTGTCCTGCGCTGCCGCCTGCCGCGGCTGCCTGCGCCCTGCGCGGTGCGCGGCCTTGGACCTCGGCGGAGTGGGAGTCCCTTGACCGCGGGGTCGGCGCGACCGCCGCGCGGGGGCCGCGGCACGTGAGCGGCATCAAGATCGCTCGCCCGGCGATCACGGGAGCCCGTCGCTGTTTATTAAATGCGCTTGCGGTTTTGAAGGCTCATTAAACTGCAGGGTTACGACCACCGGGCCGCGAGGACAGTCAGTGCCAGTGGCAGTTGGCGTCGCCGGTCTCGTTCGCTAGCGTTGTTGTGTTCCTCCAGTTCCTGTCAGCAATAAGGAAAGGAATGGGAGCAGCTGATGCCGATCGCGTAAGCATCGTCCGTTTCTCTGTTCTTGCGTGCTCCATCATTGGCGAGTCCGAGTCATCTCTGTCGTGTGTGACGCGTGCCATGTGTGGTCGGGCAGCCGCGGAGGCCGAGGGAGATATTTGCTGGGGACGATTTATCCGCCTTATGATTTTGCTGGTTATAGATGATGGATTAAACTTGTCAATATAAAAACACAGTGTGAAGCGTCTAGCGAAGGCCACAGGAAGTACCAGCAAACTTGCAGCGCTTTTTGTGATGAGCCGTGTTCATAAAACCGTGCATAGATTTCTCGGCAAAATTGTAATCTAAAATATACTTCATCCATTCTAAATTGTAAGCCACTTTAACTTTTTTTAATTTATACATTTTGCTATGTATCTAAAGACAATGTATATTTAGATATATAGTAAAAATAAATGTACCAAAAATCTGAAATGAAAGGAGTACATAGAAAAGAGTTTTGTGGTTGCTACTTGTAGATGGGCCTAAGGTCCAACATGTTGCTCAGGTGTGTTAGTGTCGCGGCCGGCCCAGTGTTAGTTTTCTGCAGCCTTAATAATGGCCCATAGAGTTGGACACGTAGCACAGATCGCATCATCATGATCTGAAAAACTCTATGTGCGCCAGGCCACATCTATAAATTGGGCCCAGCCGTCCAGCGGGCTCCTTTTTTTTCTGTCATTTTTTCGGACGTTTGGGGCTCCGGCAATGGCTTTCATTTTGTTTATGAACTCGTAATTTGAATTCCAGTTTCAAAGCAAGCACTTGGATCCAGCTGCAAAGGCTGCAAGGGTCAGCAGCCTGCCGTAAAATTTCTGTTTCGCTTTTCAGAGCTTTGTGCTCGCGTCCAAAAAAATCAGTGCTCTGTTCCAGTACGATTTCTCAACAGAAACTCGCTCCAGCTTGCTACTGCAGTCTTCGTGTGCCATGTGTCTCCTCTCCGACGAAAAGAATCCATCGCCGCAGACGATTGACCAAACCGCGACTGCTTTCTTCTCTCTTTTTAGCCACGGCCTCGCGGACCTGCTATAACTTGGCCCTCCCTCTCCCACTGCTTCCATCTCTTCTTCTTCGGAGTTCAGAGAAAGAGACATAGCACAACAGAGCGGTTCCGAGACAGAGTTGAAGGAGAGCGAGATGGATGGTACAGAGTCCAATGGATATCTTGTTACTTGGTCTTTTATTTTGGTGGTTTTGCTTGTTTTCTGCCATCGGGATCTTGTGCCATGATTTTGTCTAAAATAATGATCTTGTTTCTGCAGCGGAGAAGGAAAAAGCTGTTGCTGCCGCTGAGACCGAATGGAGGAGGGAGGAGGAAGTTGTTAGTTTTTTTTTTCCCACACTATACTCATCATACCAATTCCTAACTCGATCAAGATCTTGCCTTCTTGATAGGACTCAACAAATAATTTCATCGTCTTCTATTCCTTTTTCAGGCGAGGCTGCTCACTAAAGTCCAGAAGTACTCTCTGTTTCTCTACATCGGCAGCATGATCGTCGGGATCGCGCCGAGGCTCGCGCCGGCGTCCAGGCCCGCCTTCGTGCCGTACCTCCCCGCCGGCTACGACCTCCTCGCCACCTACGTCACGTTCGCCATGGCTACGCTGGTGATGCAGAAGATGCTGGCCCGCGTCCTGGAGAGGAGCCCCGCACCGGCGGCGCCGCAGCTGACAGCGCAGGCCGCGTGGCCGCTCGGCATCCTCACCTGGATGGTCGTCACCATGTTCTTCTACAGCTACCTCAGCTTCGGCGACGGCCACTACTTCGTGCATAGCTGGGCCGAGTGGGCGGCGGCCTGTGTCGCGTCCGCGGCCAACCTCACCATGGCTGCACGCACCGTCAAGGTGAGCTTCTTACGTGCATGCAGTGGATGCCATGAGTTTTCGATTCGTTCGTTTCTCTGGGATTTGGTCGGCTCAATTTTGTGTGAGAGTTACATGCTGACATGTTCGTCTCGCGTTCTTGCATTGGCAGGAGCACTTGGCTTGAGGAGGATGTTGCAGCTAACCGAGACCTACAAGAGTTTGCAAGAATCAACGTATCATGGCTGTGGCTGGAGTATCCGTCTATCGTTGCGTTTCTTTGTTAGTGTCATCGAGTTGGAAGTTCAGTAGTAGTAGTAATTAGTGAAGGTATTTGCGATGGTCTTGCTATCTGCTAGTAGTATTGTCAGAACTTGAGAAACCATGTCTTTGGTTTGGATCCTGGAACCTTATTGGCATACTGCCTCTTTTGACGAACAGTTTGTACTCTGGTTGGAGTTGGCTTCCTCACTTTCTGTGAATCTGTGATAATGTTTTTCTTACCGCCGTTTCTGCTTCTAGATTACATATTTATATTGTGCCCTCGCTCGTCCCGTACTGTTGCCACCCTATGGTCATCTGTTTTCCTTGCCTTGATGTTAAGATTACAGTGTCTTTCTCTAAAGAAACATTCGAAAAACATTACATAAGGTGATATGAAATCTTGAAAAAGAACTTTTGGCCGCTGCTTGAAAAGCACACAACCGAGCAAAACACCACAAAAGATTGCATTGTTGCCTTCGCTGATTGCAACAATTGATTAACTAGCTATTCTGTTCGCTACGAACCATTGGCCCGGCCTTGTGTTCTACTAGTAGTAGATCGATCAGCCGGGCAGCCGGCAACCGGCACGCAGCCGGCAACCAGCATCGTCCAAAGCCGAGCACGCCCTCCGATCGATCCGGAGAGGCTCGATCGATCTGCTTCCTGGTCCTAGTAGTAGGCTAGAGCACTAGCAGCAGCTGCAACAAAAGAAAGGAAACCTGAACGATTCAACGACGATCGACTTGCTTTTGCCAACCCAGTGCCAGTGCCAGTTCCTGGCACACAAGCACGCAGCACGGCAGCAGCAGAGACCGTCTGGGCTGCTTTATCACAGACGTCGCGTTGCGGATTGCAGTGCGCGCGCGAGACGGGCGGGGCTCGTCACGCAACGGCTGAGCGGCCGGCGGCAAAGACGAAAAAGACACGGCAGTGCAGTGGAGAGCAACCACCGAAAAAGACCCCAGGCCGGCCCTTCATGATGCATTGCCTCAGCGTCCATCACAAGGACAGCATTGCAGTTACTGATGAGATTAAAACATATGGCACTTTGGTTTGTTCAGCAATAGTAAGTAGTAGAACGAAGATAAAAACCAGTCATTAACGCCGCCACACAGGCTCACAGCAAACCAAAGTGCCATAACATAATACAACAACAGTAGTAGTCCATAAACTTGTTAGGCCTATGATAATAGGTAGTCCGGCAATTGACATGGTATAGATATAGGCGACAGACAGTGGAATGAAGAACAATCATCCAGATAGAGGACTAGTACTACTCCAGGTACTTCCAGAATGATGATGAAAGCGATCTATAAACTAGTAGACGACGTAGCAAACTGCAACCTGCAGGCATGGCAGCTTGTGATCGATCTGAGCCCTGCTCAGGGGAGTGAGACGACGGCGCCGACGGAAAACACCGCCAACAGCACGGCGTAGAAGAGCCAGAAGTGGAAGGCGAGCTCGCCGTGGGCACTGTCGTGGCAGGCGACCAGCATCCAGAGGAGGCTGGCGGCGCGGTAGCCGGTGACCGACCCCACCAGCCAGCTGAAGACGGCGACCGGCCACGCCGGCACCAGCAGACCCATGGTGGCCGCGAGCACCTGCGCCGAGGCGGCCAGGAGCAGGTACTCCGACGTGGTGCGCAGGGCCGCCACCTCGGCGCCCGTTGGCGGCGTGCAAGCCTTCCCCTGCAGTCGTCGCAAACATCAAGGCAGGTCGATGCAATACAAGAAAGAAAGAAGAAGGCAATTTTAATCCAATGCAAGAACCAAGCCAAGAACCGTTTAATTAGACGGAATGGAGCAAAGATTATTGCCGTGCATTGGACCCCAAAAGCGAACGACGGCAGTAGCAGACTTGACAAGAAGTGATCAAAGCGAAGCGAACGCGTACCAGGAGGCGGGAGTCGGGCGGGGGGAGGAGCATGGCGAAGAAGGCGAGCCCGGCGGCGGCGCATCCCAGGAGGAAGAGGGCCGCCGCCCATGCCAGGCGAGCGTTCAGCCGTGTCCACGCCGGCCGTGCTGCTGCTCCGGACCACGTCACGCTCACGCGCGTGCTCACCATTGCCCATACCGACCATGCCCCTGCCGCTGCTGCTCCCGCTGGCGATGCTGCTGCTGCTGCTGCCGGCGCGGCGGTCTCCACGGGCACCACCACAGCCCCTGCTGGCGGACCTGAGTAGCCAGTAGTAGTAGCAAAGTAAAGCAACAACAATCAACAAGGGGAAAAAATGGGTGGATAGATAAGAGCTAGTTCGTCGACGATCAGAACATGAGATGGATCATCACGAATGTTTATGCCCCCTCAACCCCTGAACTGAGACCATCTTTTCTGAATGAACTTCAGTCCATCGCCCCTCCCCCCACCTCTGCCTGGATCCTCTTGGGAGATTTTAATATGATCCGTTACGCCCACGAAAAGAATAACTCCAATTTCCATCAGTCTGAAGCTGAAGCCTTTAACGATTGCATCAATGCTATGTGTCTGCTCGAACTCCCGCTAATCGACAGGCAATACACTTGGTCTAATATGCGCCCCACGCCCACTCTTGAACGCCTGGATCGTGCGTTCATCAACTTGGCCTGGGACGGGGCCTTGCCAAACACTATCCTCTCTTCGCTCACTAGGCGCACTTCTGATCACGTTCCACTCACCGTAAAAATTGAGACTCATATTCCCAAATCCATGCTCTTCCGATTTGAAAATTACTGGACCCAGTGTGCTGCCTTCAGGGAAGTTGTTGATTCAGCCTGGCGTTGTCGGACGGCAAACAGTGACCCGGCGGGTGCCGTTGCGGCTAAACTTAAACAAACCAGACGGGCACTGAAATGTTGGAGAAGGAATCAGTCCAATCTCAACCAACAGGAAGCTGATTGCAAGATTGTAATCAACCTCATTGACTGGGTTGAAGAACACCGGCACCTGTCCAATCCTGAAGCCAACCTCCGCAAAATCATCATTTCGATCCTTGCCCGTACTACCCATGCCAAGCTGACGCTTTGGAAACAAAGAGCCAAAATCAGAGCAGCTGTGTACGGTGATGAAAACACGCGATTCTTCCACGTTTGTGCTAATCAACGCCGCAGGAAAAACAATATCCAGCTCATTGAACACAATGCTTCTGAAATCCACGGGCATGAGCAGAAGGCTGCAGTCCTTCATGGCTTCTATCTTGATCTGCTTGGTACCGCAACTGCTACCCAATGGAACTTTGACCTGAATGATCTCTACCCTGAGGGAGCACTGCCCCTGTCTGAGTTAGAAGCTGAGTTTGACCCTGAAGAAGTCCATGCCGCCTTCAGGAAAATGCACTCCACTGCAAGCCCGGGGCCTGATGGGTTCGGATCACTCTTTTTCAAGCACTGCTGGCAGACAGTGGCCCCTGCCATCAACACTCTGTTTGCTGCCTTCTATGATCACATGGTGCAATTAGAAAGACTTAATAGATCATACCTGGTGCTGTTGCCCAAGAAAGAAGGTGCCCGTCGCCCTCAAGATTTCAGGCCCATCGCGCTGCAGAATACTACTCTGAAAAGTGTCTCTAGTGTTCTGATGAGCCGGCTACAACCCATCATCCCCTCTCTTATCAGTTCTGATCAATCTGGCTTTGTCCAAGGTCGATGCATTGCCGATAACTTCGTCTACGCTGCAGACCTTCTGAAGTGTTGTTACCGGAGAAAGTGCCCCACTATTGTTCTGAAACTCGACTTTCACAAAGCCTTTGACTGTGTATCCTGGGATAGCCTAACGAAAATTATGAAGTGCCGTGGGTTCACGGACAGGTGGTGTGCTTGGATCAATGACCTTCTCACCACTGGAAAAACTGCCGTCCTTCTAAACGGAGTGCCCGGCAAATGGATCAACTGTCGTCGGGGACTTCGTCAGGGCGACCCCTTGTCCCCTTATTTGTTCATTATTGTCGCTGATATTCTTAAACGCCTGCTCCAAACTCATCCTATCGCTGCCGACATTCGTCACCCTGTCCTCCCTAATCATCCCTGCTCCGTCCTTCAGTATGCCGACGATACGCTAATCTTTATGCGCTGCACCCCTGAGGCTATTGCTGCCACCAAACACATCCTTCGGTTGTTCGAAAATGCCACCGGCCTGGCGATCAACTATCACAAAACCACTTTCTTACCCATTGCTGTCCCTGACGCCGATGCCAGTGTCCTTGCCTCCACCTTCGGCACAACCGTCTCCACCTTCCCCCAAACCTATCTCGGACTCCCTCTAACCCCTCATAAAATCTCTGTTGCTGACTGTCTCCCCCTCATCTCCTCTTGTGACAAGTACTTGTCTGGCTGGCGTGCTTCCCTTCTCAACCGTGCTGGTCGCCTCACTCTCTGCACTGCGGTGCTGAGTGCTCTCCCTCTCCACTATATGTCCGCTCTCAGCGTCCCCAAAAAACGGTTATCAAGGCCATTGACAAAAGGCGTCGTGCTTTCTTTTGGACCGGCGAGGATACCTGCCACGGGTCCAAATGTCTGGTGGCGTGGGACGCCGTCCAGGCACCCAAACACAAGGGTGGTTTGGGTGTGAAGGACCTTGAACTTCAAAATTGCTGCTTACTGATGAAATTTATTGACAAACTGTTCAGTGGTGATCAAGTCTGCTGGAAAGACTGGCTTCTAAGCTCTTCATCCTCCTCTGACAGTTTCCTGTGGCGAATCATCAACGATGAGCTCAACACTTACCGCTCTATCACCATTGTCAATGTCCGCAATGGCGCTGCTACCTCATTTTGGTTCGACCATTGGCTCCCTGCTGGTCCTCTATGCATCTCCCATTCTGCCCTCTTCTCTCACACCACCATGCCTAACGTGTCTGTGCAGCATGTCTTCCAAAACGGTTTTGATTTGCGGCTGCGACCTCGCCTCACTAATGCTGCTAGCCAACAGCTAGACAGCCTAATTTCTTCTCTGCAGGACATGGACCTCGCCGACGAACCTGATGTGCGCTTACTGAAGCTTACTGGCCGCCCATATACTACGCGAGATGCATATGCAGCACTGGACTCCAGGGGCGACGACAACGTCGACGAGCACGGTCGGCGCATCTGGGGGACGAGGCTTCCCAACAAAGTCAAGGTGTTTGCGTGGTTGTACTTCAAAGACCGGCTCAGTACAAGGGTTAACCTTCAGGCCAAACACGTAGTGGATGGCGACCGTTGTGAGCGCTGCTCGCTGCATGCAGAAGACAGAAATCATGTGTTCCTCCTGTGCAGTCAAAGTGCCTCCATCTGGACAGCAATACACATGCCGGGTGTGATAAATTCTACAGACAATGAAGCATGGGATGCTGCTCTCCCAACCGGGCTTGACAAGGCTCTCTGGCCGTTTGTGTTCTTGACCATTTTATGGAGGATCTGGGACGGCCGCAACGGACATGTCTTCCGCAACGAAGACTTCTGTGCTAGGACGATTTTATCTAGAGTTTGTGATGACCTTGTAACATGGCGCAGGCGCCTTTCTTCTGATCATGTAAACAGCCTCTTCGGCTGGTATGCGCACCTCCGCGGTTGTATCCCAAACTTTGCTCCACGCTTAGGAACCTAAGTGTGCTTTTGGAATGAAAAAGGTGGGGAAGCTCTCCCCCCCGTTTAATTTCAAAAAAAAAGAACATGAGATGGATGACCGGAGAGACGATGGTGTAGAAGGAATGAGATGGAACTGATCTCTCAGAACTCACACGTACGTACCTCCAGCACTGCTCCCAGCGACAGGACCGTCCATCTCGGTCGTCGTCAGAACAACCATGCAATGCAAGCTAGCCAGCAGCACCAGCGCTGCCCTCTCTCTCTCTCTCTCTCTCTCTCGTCTGCCTGCCAGCGCCAGGGGATCGGATGGCCGAGCGATCGAGCATCTGTATATGTATATGTGCCGTGCGAGGTGCATGTAACGCGCCGCGGCGTGCCGCAGTGGCAAAGATGATGGGAACGCGGGAAGCTGCGTGGAAATTGCATCGTGTTGCGCGCGGGCGTGGGGACGACCGACCCCTCGGCCTGCGGTTGATCGTCCGAACGAGCATGAAATCGGCAATTGCTTGAGGCTTCCCCCTCCTCTATGGCGTCTGCCGTCTGAGGAAAGGCTTCGCGTTGAAGGGTTTGCCACGAATGGCGATGTGCATGCCGCACTGTCGCAGCATATGGTGCAGAGACAAAGGCAAGGCAAGCAAAAGAAATACCGCGTGACACGCATTGGAGGACGGTAGATGCAGTAACTGCTAGCAGGAGGAGGACGCGGCTGAGATTGGAGTAGATAGATGCAGTAGATAGTAGGAGGAGGACGCGAGCGATCGAGATTGCAGCGTACTATACGTGTTCGTTCGTCTCATCGTCTGAATTGTTAGCCGTGGTGAGGAGGAACTCAAAAGAAGGGCCGTCATTGCCCCAGTGACATTTCCCCAGTGACATTGAACGTGGTGGTTCCATCGACTCTGATAATTGATTTGCTTTGCTGACTGGATTCCAGGCATCAAACCCTTAGTACGATGTTAAAATTACATCTCAAGACGAAAGTCGTGCACTAAGCCCGTCCAGGAGAAGCTAATGCTTTGATTTTGTAGAGGAAAAAATCTACAAATTTGACGAGAACTACTTGGTAGCTGCACAGAATGAACAACACAAATTTTGACAAACGGAAAGAGACTCCAGGAGAACCCAAAAATAAAAGAGCACAGAATCCTATGAGATCAACACAAAAGCCACCCCGATATGGTTGGCTGATCCGATGCGGCAATAAGAATTTGTTGGCTACTGCACGATAAATGAAGCGAGATCTTGAATTCAGATACACATGTATAAGATACAGCCACCGACAGCCACAGATAACATGTCATGGATAAATAAGAGCTAGGAATTTTTAAGCACCAAAGCCAGGCATCACAAAAGGAGAAAAAAAAAAAAGAAAATCATCAACCAAGTCAAGCCATTCTGTGAAATGAAAATGAAATTCGCCTGGGTACAGCATCACATGTCATGCATATTCGCAGTACATGATTAAAATGGAGGTGCAACCATTCTGAAAACTAGACAGGAGCATGAATCGCAAAGGTCCAAATCAAACACAGATGCAGCCACTAACCAAATTCATAAGGATTCACTTGCTCACGATATCCCTCCATTCATACAGGGAGAGGGTGGTTTAAATATTTTAAGACTAATAACAACGTTCTTACATTCGTACAGGCCAGAAGCCACATCTGCTGTCCAGGGCATGTAACTGATGGATGTTGGCAGCTGCTAATCCGTTTCCGTTTTGTTTCTGACAGCGGCAGGTTTGTGTCCTAAATCATTCCTCAACTGGGTCCGCTTCTGCAAGCTTTGTGGAATACGAGTAGGTGCTTGATGTCAACAGTGCATATCCATAATACACTTTATTTGTGTGTCTAAATGTTTAATGCAGCGAACAAAGAGCTGGTTGATGCAACTACTCAGTGGAAAGAAAGTAATTTATCAGAGTGCAGATATAACTAGCTCTGCATGTTTTTTGTTTTAAGTTTTCATTTATGTGGAATACAGTAATCTCGTTCTGGTTTTACCCTGCTGATGATAGAAATAATTCATGTGAAATTGTGAGTTCAGTAATGCAGATCACTAGGTGTTAGTGAAATACGTATGTGGTGGCCCTGATGGCCTGATCAGACATACACATGACATAACGACATACAGCGGTTTAGAATTCAGACGTCGGGTGCTGACATGACTCGCTAATAGGAACAGGAAAGATTAAAAAAAATGAAAGATTTCTTCTTAATAACAGGATTTGGTTTGGAGAGCAGTCACAGTTTTCAGGCCAGAAGAAAATCAACCCATTATACCTAGTTACCAATAGGACTGGCACTCCTACCACGCCATCTATCCCATTCTCGCGCACAAGCAAGTGGTCTGCTCTTATAAGGAATAAATCACAGATCCAGTCCATATATAACAAACAAAACCTAACACCAATGCAGCAAACAAATCCCCAGATCAAACAAATGTTAATACAGAGATGGAACGATCTTCCAACATGCCGTAACAGGCCAGCAGGCCAGGTTGCTTCACATCACGTCTTTGCCAGCAGCGGGCACCAAACAGGCACACGCAGCCATCTGTAGCGTGTGTTCTGTAGCTTGTCGAAGCACCGCACTCGCGAACACCTTGGCTGCTCTGGCGGCTCGTGATAGCAGCGGGGTTTCAGCTGTAAAAACGTTTTAAACACCTCTCAGCGAAAAACGCGTCAATAGACGTGTTCTAAAAAACCCGTGTCATCAAATTACATAGAATATATTTTCGTGATAAGCTTATTTGGTATTATAAATATTTGTGCTTTTTTTATATAAATTTAGTGATACACAAACAAACTTAACTTTGACTTAGAACGCTTTCTTTTGCAGAGCTTCCTGCGCCCGTCCACGCCCAAGAAAATCTGATCGCACCGGACAACGCAATCCGGATGAAATCGTGAAATCATTGCTTTGCTCGAGCAACAACTCACTCCAATTCCACTGCTGCATGCAGTCTGCGTGTGCCATGTGTGATGTGTCTCCGACGAAAAGGATCCATCGCCGCAGACCAAAACGCGACCGGTTCTTCTCTCTTCTCAGCCACGGCTCCCGGCCTTGCGAACCTGCTATAACTATAACTTGGCCCTCCCTCTCGCAGCTCGCACTCGCACAGTCGCACTCGCACTGCATCCATCTCTTCTTCGGAGTTCGGAGGACGAGATATAGCACAACAGTGGTTCCGAGGCAGAGAGTCGAAGGAGCACGAGATGGATGGTACAGTGTCCTAGATGACCAATCCAATCGATCTCATTTTGGTGGTTTTGCTGATTTCTGCCATCGGGGTCTTGTTTCCCCTATGCCATGATTTCGTCTAAAATAACGATCTTGTTTCTGCAGCGGAGAAGGCTTTTGCTGAGATGGAAGGGAGTAAGGAGGAAGCTGTTAGTTTCTTCTATACTCATGATTCTCATCTACTCTGATCTTATTGTGTTCTTGATATGACTAGGAGTAATTTCTTGCGCTCGCACGTTCACCGATTGTCCTCTTCGACCGATTCGTTTCTCAGGATAGGCTGCTGAAAAAGGTGCGGTGGTTCAGGCTGTTCCTCTACATTGGCTGCACGATCGTCAGGTACGCGCCGAGGTTCGCGCCGGCGTCCAGGCCGGCCTTCGTGCCGACCCTCCCCGCCGGCTACGGCCTCCACGTCACCTGCGCGACGTTCACCGTGGCCACGACGGTGATGCAGGAGATGCTCAAGCGCGTCCTGGAGAGGAGGCCCCGGGCCGGCGGTGCCGCGGCTGATCCCGGAGGCCGCGTGGCCGCTCGGCATCCTCACCTGGCTCTTCGTCACCTTGTTCTTCCACAGCTACCTCTGCTTCGGCGGCGGCGACTACTTCGTGCGGAGCCGCGGCGAGTGGAGGGCGGCCGCCTACGCGTCCTTGCTCAACCTTGTCCTCGGCGCAATCACCGTCACGGTAATCAGCTTGCGTGCATTGCATTGCATGCCATGAGTTTTTCATGGCATTTTTGTTCGTTTCTCTGCTGGAACTTGGTCGGCTATCTCGATTTTCTTGAGTTTTATATGCTGATCGACATGCACATCTCGTGCTCTTGGCAGGAGTACTTGGCTTGAGGAGGAGGACATGGCAGTTAGCTGTGGGACCTACAAGAGTTTGCAAGAATCAACACGTATCATGGCTGTGGCTGGAGTATCTGTCTATAGTTACGTTTCGTCGTTAATGTCGTTGAGTTGGGAAGTTTACAAGTAGTAATAGTAATAGTAGTAGTAGTAGTTACTAGTAAAGATTGTCTCTTTGCAATGGTTGTGGTGAACAATCTTTTGCTTGGCGCTTGTGTCTTGCTATCTAGTATTGTCAGAACTTGAAACAATGTCTTTGGGTCTAGATGCTGTAACCATATTGACACCATTGCCTCTTTTGACACTCTCGCTTGCTGTGAATCTGTGATCCTCTGTTTTCCTTACCGCAATTTCTGCTGCTAGATTACAATGTGCCCCTACCCCGTTGCTACCCCTGTGATTATCTATTTTCCTTACCTTGATTGTAAGCATTGCAAGGGACATGTTATTTCTTCTTCCTTGGTCCATTGCTGGCAAGAAAATGGAGCTCATGGGAATGAGCCATAGCTCTGTCCATCGGTTCTCTGGTTATGGAAGCCATCGGTCATGCAGTTCGAGTCCTATTCAGCCATAACTACTACCGGGGTTTCATGGACGAAGCTAGCAGTGGGGCTGGTGGGGCTCCAGCCCCCCCTACCGCTCACTAGCAAGTGAAGTTTTATAGAGTTTTGTTTGAAATTTCAGCCATAAAATATATAAGTAGGGAGGGGCTGAGATTTGTTGGAGTACTTTTCTTGCTAATTGGGCCGATGCAGGTAGGACGAGCTGAGATTTGTTGATTAGATTAGATCTACAGAGTAGAGAATTATAAAGACAAGGCTCAATTTAAAATCCAATCAGTAAAAGACACCCTATCTAAATTCCTAATTCATCAGGTATGCATTTCCAACGAGCGGCGGCTTTTTAGGTACGGACTCGCCACGCCACGCCTACATCATCATACGGACGCGCCACTCAGGGTCTCGAGGCGAATGGGGGAGCGATCGAGCGGCCCGACGCGATTGGCAAGTAGTGAGCGGACAACCACGGTGGGTGGACAGGCGAGTGGGCGCCGGGCGGTCGGTGTCCGGGTAGGTACGTCGATGTCGTTGTTCAGCCCCTCCTAAATTTTTTTCCTGGCTTCGTCCCCTGCGGGGTTTTTCTCCTAATATCTGCAACTTCACACGTGAATGAGTTCAGATACTATAACTGGTACTTGAAGAGTTGATGCATATAAAAAAAGAGCTTAGTTATGCTTCTTATGTATAGTGCAATTTCATCACAACACATTTCGTGTGGGCGGAGGCTGTCTCGCACCACCACGCACACACAGCCGACAATACCTGGTCGTGCGTGTACAGGTGAAGGCGTCCAGCCCGGTTAGTCGCTTGTGTGAGTAGTCGGATGAGAATAGTAGCACAGAAGCATGACTTTCATGGACTCCGTAGTTCCCTTAGCGGTTGGTGCATGGTGCTGGGGCATGACCTAGAATGCGAAGTGGTGCTGCTGGTTGATCAACACCTGCGACACTAGAATATATGCGCCGCAGGACAGGAGCAACGAGTGAGCACGACACCAAAAGCAGTCTACACCGAACACAGGGACGATCCAAAAAAAAATATCTAGGAGGGGTTTCTTCAACCTTGAGAGAGCTTCAGCCTCCCCTCCAAGTGTATGTATGGTAAAAATTTTTTAGGAGAGGCTAAGGGGGCTCCATGGGTCCGGCAACCGTAGGAGGGGCTCGAGCCCTGGCCGCCCCGATGCTGCATCTGTCCCTGACAGAACATGACCGTCAAGGTGGATCCCACGTCGCGACACAGTCGCCAATGTCAACAGTAGTGACGCACTACTATTAGAGCTTAGAGCAGGGACGCAACCGCCCTGAATCCCCCCGCTTTCGCTAGGGTCAATCACCGGTTGGCGCAAACGGGCCGCCCGACGAGAATAATAAGTATGGTTTTGTAACCATTGTTGTCACAATAAGTAATTGCTTCATCATGAGCGATCTACAAAATGTCTTTCATTATCTAAAATTTTAGAACTCCAAGAGATTAGCCAAAAAAACCTAGCTAAATCTACTGTTTTAGCTACTCTCTAAAAAGAGACTTGACAAAAGATACTATACTCCAGTAGACTATAAAAGATGGCTAACGAGGTAGGCTATCCAAAAGTAGAGATGGAATAAGGTAGGATGAAGATTTATCAAATTTAGAGTCATTTACTAAGTATGTTGGAGACATTTTTCTCTAATAGTATCTAAAATTATCTTTAGAAAACGATTTGGCTAATCTTCCTAGAGATGCTCTCCCCTCATATACTGTATTCTCGTGCATTGTTTTTGGAGATTGGACAAGTGAGATGGAATCAATCTACAACTTCTACACGCCTCGTTCTTAAGATCGGGAACAAGAAAACAGATCTGGCAATACGTGGATAGGCCGATTCTCAACATATTAGTGCTTGCTAGCTGTGGTGGTTGCTTTTTTTTCAGGTGCGTGTCAGGGTTGTTGCCGATCCAAGTAACAGCCTCAATAGGCCCATTATCAGTGTTTTGCAACCTAAATTACGGCCCATAAAGTTGGACACCGTAGCCCAATTCGTTGTACGCCGGGTCAGATCTATAAATCGGGCTAGCCGCCTAGTTGCACTGCTTTCCGTCTCGCAACTAGAAATTGTCGCGGTGTTGCCGTATATGATGTACTCCCTCCGCCCTAATTTTTCGCTCGTTTGCAATTCAAATTTTTTCTCAAATTAATCGATCACGAGTAGGTCCGGACATGGCAGACGTGTGCAGCATCAGCCGAACCAACAGGCTAGCGTTAAACAAAAGAATCAAGAAACAAAAATTAAGAAAAAGGGTGCGGATTTATAGGATTTGATTTTAGAAGTTTTTTTTGGAAGAATTACGAAATTTAGAGTTATTAAGATGGAGGAGATATGTTTTAGTTCAAATATGATATGAACAATCCATTAATCAATAACATAAAATCACAGATCTATAGTAAAGAGAAATATCATTTTTTGCTACATTTATTATAGGAAAAGAAATATTTAAACTATTTTTAAGAGAGAGAGAGAGAGAGGAGCATTTCATGAGTAAATGGGAGTTTTATTTTTTTACAATAATGAATAGTTTTATTTTTACACATGATATAGGTACGGTACGATTAAAATTTTTAGCAATCTAAATAAAAAAGTGACCATATTAATTATTTTTAAAAAATTATAGACAAATCAATATCTATATTTATAGCAATAAAATTATAATAAGACATGTGATGTTATGTGTTTAGATTGTAGTGCTAGTTATGTGGAGTTTATCAAATTTGGTGTGATATTTTTTGTTTTTTATTTGATTTTTTTCTGATTTTTATAAAATTTCAGCCAATTTGGATAGATAATAAATTTAGGAATATAAAAATACAGCCAAAAAAGCCCTAGGCGGGGGAGAGGCCGGTCCATAAAAGACCCACTTGTGGGATGAGGTCAAAAAATTGAGAGAGGAGGTGGAACTGTGGGTTAATTTCTCTAAAGTTTGAAGTAATTTTTGCAAAACGATCGAGAAACGCTGGTTGACCAACAAACTTTTGTTGCGTGGATCGTTACTAAGAGATTTTCTACGAGGAGCAGTCGACCTTCGGAGTGGCTCCGCTCTAGCTGAATGCCTTCCAAACATTTTTTTTTTGAACTTTGTATGAGAGGTTATCGTATCGCGAAGCAAGGTGTGGTGCACTTTGTGTTTCACTTTGGCTTCCTGCTCGCGTCCAAAAAATATGATCGCACCTCGTTTGAAAAAAAAACTGATCGCACCCTGTTTCAAAAAAAAAAAAAAATTCTGATCGCAGCGGACCAGGCATGCAATCGGGATGACACAGTGAAATCAGTGCTTTGTTCAAGCAACAGAAACTGACTCCAACTCTGCTGGAGTCTGCGTGTGCCATGTGTCTCCCACGAAAAGGATCCATCGCCGCAGACCGAACTGCGACCGGTTCTTTCTCTTCTCAGCCACGTGCCCACGGCCTCGCGAGCCTGCTATAACTTGGCCCTCCCTCTCGCACTGCATCCATCTCTTCTTCGGAGTATGAGATTTAGCACAACAGAGTGGTTAGGAGGCAGGCCAGAGTCCAAGGAGCACGAGATGGATGGTACAGCATGCTAAATGACCCGTCCAATCGATCTCATTTTGGTGGTTTTGCTGGTTTCTGCCATACATATGCCATGATTTTGTCTAAAATGGCGATTTGTTTCTGAAGCAGAGAAGGCTTTTGCTGCCGCTGAGACGGAAGAGAGGAAGGAGGAAGTTGTTAGTTATTTCTATACTCGATTCTCAACTACTCTGATCTTGTGTTCTTGACAGGACTAAGAGTAACTTCTTGCATTGGCATGTTCACCGATTGTTATCTGCTTGGATTCGTTTCTCAGAAGAGGCTGCTCAACAAGGTGTGGACGTACACGCTGTTCCTCTATGTGGGCAGCATGATCGTCATGATAGCGCCGAGGTTCGCGCCGGCGTCCAGGCCGGCCTTCGTGCCGTCCCTCCCCCCCGCCGGCTACGGCCTCCGCGTCACCTGCGCCACGTTCACCGTGGCCACGACGGTGGTGCAGGTGATGCTCAGGCGCGTCCTGGAGAGGAGGCCCGGACCGGCGGTGGCGCCGGTGCTGACCCCGGAGGCCGCGTGGTCGGTCGGCATCCTCACCTGGATGTTCGCCTCCATGTTCTTCGAGAGCTACCTCTGCTTCGGCGGCGACGACTACTTCGTGCGGAGCTGCGCCGAGTGGAACGCGGCCGACCTCGCGTCCTCGCTCAATCTTTTTCATCGTCACACTCACCGTCGCGGTAATTAAGCTTGCGTGCATTGCATGCATGCCATGAGCGAGTTCTCTCCATTCGTTCTCGTTTCTGTGCTGGAACTTGGTCGGCTCGATCGATTTTATTTTGAGAGTTCTATATGCTGATCGGCATGCTCGTCTCGTGTTCTTGGCAGGACTACTTGTCTTGAGGAGGAGGACATGGCAGTTAGATGTTGAGAGTTAGAGACCTACAAGAGTTTGCAAGAATCAACACGTATCATGGCTGTGGCTGGAGTATCCGTCTATCGTTGCGTTTCTCGTTAGTGTCGTTGCGGGAAGTTGAAAGTAGTAGTAATTAGTAAAGATTAATTGTCTCTCTGCGATGGTCCTAGTGAACAATCTTTTACCTAGCGTTTGTGAAAGTTTGATCTTTTACCTAGCGTTTGTGAAAGTTCGATTGATGGAATCATGAGTGGCCGTCTGGTCTTGCTATCTAGTATTGTCAGAACTTGGGAAACAATATGTCTTTGGGTCCGGATGCTGGAACCATATTGGCATTGCCTCTTCTGACACCCTCGCTTGCTGTGAATCAGTGATCCTCTGTTTTTCTTACCGAAACTTCTGCTGATAGATTACATTGTGCCCTGGGCCCCGTTGCTACCCCTGTGATTATCTGTTTCCTTACCTCAGTTGTAAGCATTGAATGAGACAAGTCATTGCTTCTTGCTTGGTCCATTCTGGGCCAAGAAAAGGGAGCTCATGGGGAACAAAGCGTAGCTTGATCGGTCGGTTCTCCGGTCATGGAAGCTATCGGTCATGCGTCCGAGTCCTGCTCGGCTATGATTTTCATTAGTTTTTTTAATATCTACAGCCTCATACGTGAATGACGATTGTGCGCATGCAGCAGCTAGCACCGGCGCGTAGAACGCGATCACGTTGATTGGTACTGTAGTGTTTTGCTTAGAGCTATTTGTAACGTACTGTAAATGCATCGCACCGTCAAGCGAAGTCTTGTTTGTTTCGGTGCGCGGCAGCTGAGTTTTGCTCGTCCGGGGCGTGATTGGTTGGATGTTTTGAGGCCAATCAGGCCCCCGGCATGCAGGCAGTGCATGTTTGGTTACCTGAAGAAAGCAGCGGGCCTGGGCGAATCGGCCGCGTGAACCTAGCCGCGGAGAAACGAATTTGAGATCCGTTTTTACTCGGCCTGGCAGGCTGGTGCTTGGGAGACTGGCCGGCTGGTGCGAGCCAGGCTGACCTTATCACCTGGTCTCTCCGCTGTTGATTGCTGCGGCTGCCCTGAGCGGCGGATGCATGCATGGATCGGATGTTCGGTGGCTCGCCGCGTCCGCGGTGACCTCGCCATCGTTGTTTGCTGCTTCGCTCACTGGCTAGCGGCTGCATGCCCTGTGCGACGGCCGGCATTGGTGTTCGGCGGGCCATGGCCTCAGGGAAGGGGGGGAAGCTCTCCTCCAGGCCAGAGACCACGGCCACGGTAGTGACATGCGTGGCGCCATGCGGTACATGCTCGCTCTGGTGATCTTGGCAACGACGGACTACTGGTAGCAGCTGATAACGGTACATGCTCAAAACCAAACAAATATTGTTTTGAGTCATTTTCTTCACATCTGTCTCCTGCTCAAGCTTCTACACTGTGCGGAGAGACCTCGGCCTAGGCCTAGGCGGATGCCTTAATTTCAACGCTGAAGGGTGACCTGCACGGCGCCGACGGGAGGTCTTGCGCTCGCTGCTGCCGCTATGCCAAGCGACGACCTCCTTCTGGTATATCGTATTGTTACTTGTTAGCGTTGGCGTCTGCAGATGTGCCATACATCAACCATGGCCGTAGTAGATGTACACTGATCAACCTAGTAGGGGAGAGAGGTGCATGCAGACATGCAGTGCAGCGGCAAATGAGGTAGGCCCCCCGGCGGGGCTGGCCGGCTGCACATGCCGACAGAGACAGCTCACGTCGGCCCGTGACCTGTTCTTCCGCTAGACCCACCGGCCAGGCGCAGCGCATGCGGTTTTGGCGTTCATGTGTCCTGCTGATTCCTGCGGCAAAAAGGTGGCTCACACCGAAAGGCCCTCGACGCCGCTGGTGGTGGTCCACAGCCCGGCCGTGCCGTATATCACCCACACCCTGACGCACGCAGCCACCTCGCCACTTCACTCAACTACCAGTGTCGCAGTTTCTTTCACCTCGGTAGCCAGTGGTTCCTCAGAGGAACAGGAAGAGCTTCCTCGGCGTCTTTGAAGCTGTGCTCAAGATCTCGACCAAGAAGAAGAGGTTGAAGATGAAGGCGATCCCTGTGGCTCTCCTGCTCCTCGTCCTGCTTGCTGCTGCTGCCTCGTTCCAGGACCTCACCGTGGCTGCAGGTAAGATTATCACAAACCTTTGCGGCGAGCAAAGATTGTTGTGTTGTAGGGCGAGATCCAGATCGCGTATGCTTTTCTTTCCTCTTGCGAAAAACTACTGCATCCTGTATGCTTAAGCCGCCGCCTCGAACGTGTGCAGACAATGGCGGCGCGGTCCCGGTCCCGGTCCCCGACGGCGTGTGCGACGGCAAGTGCCGGAGCCGGTGCTCGCTGAAGAAGGCCGGGCGGTGCATGGGCCTCTGCATGATGTGCTGCGCCAACTGCCAGGGCTGCGTGCCGTCGGGCCCGTACGCCAGCAAGGACGAGTGCCCCTGCTACAGGGACATGAAGTCCCCCAAGACCCAGCGCCCCAAGTGCCCCTAGGAATCATGATCGATCATCCATCAAGTTCGATCGCAGGATTTCGCGCTCTCGCGATCCTGCTGCACAAGTTGTACTACTAGTAACTAGCTAGTATATAATCTCGCGGTTCTTCCGTGTTTGTGTGTGTGTGTGTCTGTATGACTGTATCCTCGGACGTGCTAGAACCTAGAATAAAATAACCAATGCTACTAGATCTGCGTGTCCTTTAAGATGTTGGGACTTGAGAACCAAAGAACTTCCAAACGGATTCGTAGTAGTGTCACGGATGATGGCGAAACAATGTTTGGAGTGCGGCTCTCTTGCAGTTGATGTTGGGGAAAATTATCGGTTTAGCCGAAGGAACACAGCCGTCCTGAACCCCCCGCGCCCTCTGGGGTCAATCGCCGGCTGACGTAAACGGCACCGACGAGAAACTGCAGGAGAACGGGGAACGCGGCAAGGAGTGAGAACATGCATGATTAATAGTGAGTTAATAAGTGGCAAGTAACATCATAATACCTACCAAATTTATACACTATTTGATAAAAAACTGATTTTTTTTTTGTCCCCTACAACCCTTATATTGTAGTACAATTTTTAATGCTTGTATGCGCTAGGATGGAGAGAAGTGTATGTATGACTGACTTAACTAAACTCTTCTCATCGATTTTTACTCTCTTGTCCTACTCTTAAATAAATGGTTTTGTAGCAGTTGTTGTCAAAATAAGTAATTGTTTCACTATGAGCGATCTACAAAATTTCTCTCACTATATAAAAGTTCAGATCTATAAATTCATGACCTCAACCTATATAAATGGCCTGACTATTTCACTAAACAATTATCGGTAGAGGCAAATATTATAAAAACAAATATTATACACTCCTATAGAAGTAGAGGACAATGAATCAAATAACTATATAGAAGTAGAGGACAATGAGGGGCATATATATAGTATATATATTGTTGATCTGGAACAAAAATATTTTTTTTTTGGTATGATATAGGCATTGGTTTGTAAAAAGGTTATTGTCATATTCACCATTAATAAGCCGCACATGCTTGTCCACTAGTTATTTAAAAAGGAGAGTATTACATATAAATAGAATATATGTAGAAAAATTTGCTTAAAACAACTTTTTAAAACTAGAATCAGGCTTCTGAGAATTCACATTTTTCACTTTTTTTTTTGAGAAAGACACTCAATAGAGTCTCATATCAATATATCATCCAGTTTGATTTGATCAGTGCACATGTGGCCCATTGTCTCTATAATATTGGAATGGACAATGAAGGTTAGTGGGCTCTGGACGACATCCCATACGGCCCACGTAATTGGTTTCGCCTCAGAACACTCACCAGTCACCAGACACCAGCCGAGACTCCGCATTTCCTAGGTTGTGCCTCACGGAGTCCTAAAGACCTAAAACCCTATCGCCGCCGCGTCCCGCCACCATTCCAGGGCTCCAGGCTTCTCCTCGGCTCGGGTGCTCCTCGTTCTAGGTTTGGAAATTTGTGGTTTCAATCGTGCATAGTATGCCATACGGTTTGTTGATTGCTTCGATGCTGAATTGCTAATCGGAAGGGATTTTGTTGTTTGGTGGCCAGTGAGAGAAAGCTGCGAAGATGGCGGCCGTGGGGATGCCGTCGTCGTGGGAGGAGCTCCCGCCGGATCTCCTGGGCCAGGTGCTCCACCGCCTGCCGTCCCTCGCCGACCGCGTCCGCTTCTGCGCCGTCTGCTGGCCCTGGCGTACTGGCGCCATCGCAGAGAGGCTGCCCGCTCCGCTCCCGTGGCTCGCCTTCCGCGACGGCACCCTTGTAGACCTCGCCGGCGCCCCCATCCGCTGCGCCCCCATCCTCCGTGAAGAAGGCGTGGACTTCGGCTTCCTTGCCGTCGACAACCTGGCTTTCCTCGTGCACCACGACGGCGGCTGCTCTCTGATGAACCCACTCTCTGGTCTGAGGCTCCCTCTCCCCAAGTTGGGCCCCACCGTGAGCAGAGCAATCAGCGACTCTATCTACAATGAATCATACATTCACAAGGCGTATGTTAAGGGGGTACTGTCGTCGCCCCTTGATTCGACGCCAGATCCCCTCATCGCTTTACTGATCTTGGAGGGATACAGAATTGCTGTCTCTGCTTGCAACCAGGACAATGCTACCAGCATCACCATTTGTCCAGACCGTCCAAGGATCCATGACATAGCCTTCTTTGATGGGAAGCTATACGCTCTCACTGGCGAGGAAGGGCTTCATGGCATTCAGCTTGATGCTGGCCACCTCAGCAAACTAGAACCATCATGCTTTCATCAGTGCATAGCTGATGACCCCAAGCAGCAGGAAGTATACTGGTCAGACCAGTATTATTATCCTGAATACTTTGTCATGCGATACCTAACAGCATGCAATGGTAGGCTGTTGATGCTGAGGAGGTGGATGCGCATTCCACCAAATGCTCGTCTCGGAGACCATGACAGGACTGTACGAATTGAGGTCTTCGAGGCGGACCTTGTCACTTGTCCTAGCCAGTGGACCAAGGTGGAGACCCTAGGTGGGTACGCAATCTTTATTGGTTCAGAGTGCTCCAAGTCAGTTCTTGCTAGCCAATTTGCAGGTGGAGTTCAAGAGGATTGTATCTACTTCATGCATCAGGCTTTTGACAATCCATCTAGTGAGATGTTTGGTCCATGTGTGGATCCTCTTGCTGACTCTGGTGTGTACAACATGAGAGATGGAGAAATCACACCATTGCTGCCAGAGGCTGTGATGGCAGAGCTGCAGCGCAAACGCCAGTTTCTGACTTGGTTCTTCCCTGCTAATGAGTAAACCAGTGGTATGGGATGTTCATATGATCGATATGTATCTACTTCCTTTTACTGTTAATCAATCGAAATGATCCGTAGAACCGAACTATCTCAAAATTTTAGTGCCTTTGATGGTTAAACCTTTCATTTGTAAACTTTGGAAAATTGGTTGCCTTTCATATCAACATCTGGTGATGAAGTATTGTCTATGATCCGAAAAGTGGCAATTGTTGTTTGATTTTGTTTCCTTATGAAATTGTGGGCCTGGCCTAAAGCAGGCTTTGGGATGGGATATTTTCTTAGGCTGCTGTTACTCTGAGTACCCTCCCGAACCGCTGCTTTGTGCAAAACTGTAGAATTATGCATTCTGCTTCCTTTTATAGTTTATTCGATCGAAATGATTCATGGAACCCAAGGTATGCTAAATTTATAATACCATCAATAAACTGTAGAATTATGTATTCTGCTTCGTTTTAAAGTTAGTCATTCGAAATGATTCATGGAACCAAGGTATGCTAAATTTATAATATCATTGATGGTTAAAACTTCTTTTTTTTTCATGCTTTGGGAATTGGTAGCCTTTGAGGTTGACATCTGACATTCTGACAAATGACAGTTGTTTGATTTTGCTTATGAAGCTGTGGGCCTGTCTGAATAGGCTTTTGGGTCTGGCTGAACTAATTTATGCTAATTTCTGGCTGAACTAATGTATGCTGAACCAATGCACTATTTGCCGCTTGTTATATTGATTCTCACTTCGCAAACGTCCATTCCAATATAGGCCTTCATTCAGTATGTATGAACTCGACCACAGATTGGAGACAGTCAGACAGACAACAACAAATTAGACCAGGTGAGAGATTCAAACATGCCACGGCTTTGTATAACCTGGATCTTGGGCTCCTGATCCATAACGGAGCCGTCATTCATGACTCACCAAGCTTTGATTGATGAGGGAGAAGCGTGTGAAAACCAAGCTCTCATGACACAAGTCGCACTCGCAAAGCTATGTCGGTGGCGCATAGTCATGCTCAAGCAACGACAGAACGACGCTCGTCGTTGAAAGGTGTCCTCTTTGGAGCATCTTTTGTCGTCGTCCCATCAGTTCAGGTGTTTCGGTTTTGACTCCGTCGGTTGAAAGTTGTGTCTTTTGGCTGTTGGTATGTAGATGTTCTGTTTTTGTTATCGATCGGTTGAAATGCAGCAAAACAATTAACTGCGTTTGGTAGTGCCGAGTAAATGTATGTTGGCACAGCTTTTGGAGCTGAAGCCAGAAATAGATTGAGGATGTCTGAACAAGTCTTGTTTCTGTTTGGAGCATTTTCTGTGGCATTTGACACGCAATCCATCGGTTGAAATGTTCTGTTTTCTTACTCTGTCGATTAAAATGTTTTGTTTTTCACCTGGTCGGTACAGTCGGTTGAAGCGTTCTGCTCCTTTTTATCGATAGGACGAAATGTTGCAAAGCAATTGCTGCATTTGGTAGTTTGGACTTTGGAGTAGAATGTATGTTGGCGGATCTCTATGCTCTTGTAGCTGGAGCTATGAATAAGACTGAGGATGTTTTGTAAGTCATCTTGGTTCTATTTTAGTCGAAAAATGGTGTGTTTAACGACTCCATTCTGCAGGAACCAATGAGCTGGAGCTCTCCAAAAGTCCAAATAAAAATGGGCTGCTATGCTAAACAGAACCATGCATGTGTGCGACACCTACTACGGCTTCCAGGAAAACCGAAAGCGATGTGACTAACTACTGTGAAGCTGCCATGAAGAAACTTTAATTAATATAATTGTAATTAATATAAAACGTGGCGATAAATAAATTAGCCAAACATGACAATCAATAGCGTCGTGAACGAGTCAAACGCGCCATCATGATTCTTATAGTCTGCGTTCAGATCCTTAAAAGGGCCTCATCTCGCAGCTTGTTCTCAGAATCGCAGCAGCAGCTCAAAACCCAGCAGAATTGACCACAGAAGCTCACGAGTTGCATCACTATCTGTCAGGAACTCAGGATGCTGAGAGCAACGCGCCTCGCTTTCAGGTTTCTCCTTTCAGTCGCTGCTGTGTGTTGTGTACAGAGAAATCAGTCGTCGTAGTTAAATTCTGCTTTTCGTTTCTTTCATGCATGAATTATCGCTTTGCCAGGCATTGTCGCCGATGACTAATAGTGTCTTCTTGAACACAGGAGGGTCAACAAGGGTACTGCTGCAGGAGCCGTGTTGCGTGGCGTCGTCGGTGGCTTCTCAACGGCGTCAGACTCTCAGAGGCTGGCCGGGAAGGTCGCCGTCATCACGGGCGCGGCCAGCGGCATCGGCAAGGCGACGGCCGCCGAGTTCGTCCGGAACGGCGCCACGGTCATCCTCGCGGACGTGCAGGACGACGCCGGCCGCGCCGCGGCGGCCGAGCTCGGCCCGGCGGCGTCCTACACCCGGTGCGACGTGACGGACGAGGCCCAGATCGCGGCGGCGGTGGACCTCGCCGTGGCGCGGCACGGGCGCCTGGACGTGCTGTACAGCAACGCGGGCGTGCCGGGCGCGTCGGTGCCCGTGCCGCTGGCGTCGCTGGACCTCGCGGACTTCGACCGCGTCATGGCGGTCAACGCGCGGTCCGCGGTGGCGTCGCTCAAGCACGCCGCGCGCGTCATGGTGCCCCGGGGCGCGGGGTGCGTCCTGTGCACGGGATCCACCACGGGCATGCTCGGCGGCCTCGCCGCGCTGCCCTACAGCCTGTCCAAGGCCACGGTCATCGCCGTGGTGCGCGCCGCCGCGGACGAGCTGGCGCGGTCGGGCGTGCGCGTCAACGCCATCTCGCCGCACGCCATCGCCACGCCGCTGCTGGTCCGCTCGCTCGCCAGGCTGCACCCGGGCGTGTCCGACGAGCAGCTGAAGCGGATGGTGGAGACTGGCATGAGCGAGCTCCGTGGCGCGGTGCTGCAGCTGGAGGACGTGGCGAGGGCGGCCGTCTACCTTGCCTCCGACGAGGCCAAGTTCGTGACCGGGCATAACCTCGTGGTTGACGGTGGGTTCACGGCCAGCAAGCGGATCGGCACGCCGGCGGCAAGCTGAACCGCTAGCTGACAATTCTTCTGGTCCTGGGAATAAATTGTACTTCCTTGATCGTGAGTCGTGACCGGACCAACACGAAACCTATCATTCTACTAGTTCCTACTGTTTTTTTTTTTTTTGAAGCAAACTAGTTCCTTTTTTTTTTGGAACATAACCAAACTAGTTCCTACTGTTGAATGGAGACAGAGGATGTGCATGTGATTGAACGGAAGTCGTGGTCAGCCTTGAAAGATGGCCGAACGATTTTCTCAACCGGCTACAGCCATACGTATCGGGCATGATCGATTTTCAAGCAGTTGTACCATATACAATATCCCAATTTTGGTCACCAAACTTGTGGCAATGGTTTTGGCATACTTTGCCCCACCAAAATGTATGGAATGACCAAATGGGAGGACTAGCTGCCAACCCAAAATGCGGCAGCAGACCAAACGAAAGCCAATTAGCCAAAAATTGGACTGATCCTTAAGCACTCATGGACGGCACATTTAACCTTTTGCCACTATTAGAGGAATGAAATCCTCTGCAGTCAGGGCATCCGACTGCACCCAGCAGTCAGCAGCATCTGGCCGTCCCATGAAGATCAGACGGCTACCGGATCCCACCAAACCTGCATCAGCAACTCCATTCGTTGTGATGGGCCTTAGCCCAATAATACCACAACGTTGCTGATTTTTTCTTTTTTTTTGGCACAGTCCGTAGCTGATGTGTGGTGGTGAGCGGGAGGGGCTAAATATTTTATTTCACTTTTGTCGGTATGGTGCTTTTTTCAAAGAAAAATGCTGAGCGGTATTATTTTATATTTAGAATGGAAATTCATATCTGCCGCTGCTCTATATGATATGAATAGATTTGTAAAAAAATATGTACAATATTTAGATCTTAAAATAAATTTATTATGAAAATATGTATTCAACGATCTATCTAAATGATATTAATTATATATTATAAGTATTAATATTCAAATAATTAGTCAAAGTTAAAAAATATTGATTTTTAGGGAAACGAGAACTTCTATTTTAGGACGGATGGAGTAAGTTTATTATTTTTAGACATAGGGTGCTATATCACCAGTGTGATGTACCGTTCGCTTAGCTACAGCAGAGCCATATAGGCCTTTGAGATTGCGTACTATCAATAATGTGGGGGCTGGCTAAATGTAACAATGTGGCTCACTGCTTTCACGGACTTCCTTAATAGCAAATAGTAGGCAAAAGAATCAGGCATACACTAAACCTTTGAAGAAGCCAAATACCCTCAGCACTTATCAAATAGATATTACATCATTTCGTTACGCGGGTGTGCTTAGTCTCTTCTCTATCCCTATTTAATCTACATTACATGAACAAAACCTTCTACTGTAAGCACAAGAGGGGAGCCCTTGATCTGAATAGCTAGACAGTTTATGAACAGCGCTTCTAAGTTTGAACAGAGAAGTCATGTAATCATATTGTGCTTCTTCTGTAAGCTTGTAGCTTGTGTTACATACAAAGAAGGGCTTACTCCAGCAGTAGACGCGAGCTGCTGTGATATGTAACCCCGTACAAGGTATCTCTACCAAAGAATCATCTATATATGTTGCTCCACCAAACAGCTTTGAATTATAGTGGCTGGAGTTCTTGCTCGGAAGCCACTGAATTAACAGGTCTGTAGGCAGTTTGACCACTAAATTTCTTTCTCCAAACAAGTACTACTAAAAAGGCTGACAAAGTGACCAAAATAACTACTAAAATCCCAAGCAGTATAGAAACTATATGCTCTTGAAACCATGACCTGCAGCCATAAAAAAGGAAGCTAAGTTCTCTAGAAACACTGGAATACCATTCAAGCGAATAAAATGGATGGCTAATGCAGAAGTTATTACGCACTATAATAATTCATAAAGTGATCTCATGGAACGTTTCTTTTGCTGCTCGGGGAGAGGGATGTAAATATAACAGAACATGAGGAAATAAAACAGACTATAAAAGTATAAATCCTTTTTGGACATGGGTACAACCCCCCCCCCCCCACCACCACCACCACCACCACCACCACCAGCAGCAGCAGCAGAACGCACGCAGCACAAAGTGAGGAAACAGCACTGTCTGGAGAAAGAGGAGCCTCAAAAGGAAAATGTGGCTATTATCGGACACTATATGAATAATGCATCTTGTAATAAACATTCCTCACCTTCTCGATAAAGGCTGCACATTCCACTCGAGTAATTGATAACTGCCAAGATTTTCAGGCAAGCGAACATGATGCTGAGTTAACCGAGAGATGATGCCCTGGCATAAATCAATAGAATAAATTAACAAGTGAAAAAAAAAATGATCCTGAAATAGTTATATAGGTTCAAGAGTATATGCTACCATTGCTGTTGCGTTGGACATAGCATTATCAGATCCTGCTGGGAAAATACCCCATCTAATCAGAGTAGAATTTCCTTGGCTCGTAATGTTCATAACTCGAACCTGTCAAATTAAATAGCAGCTTGAGCCAAATCACGATGAAGAAATATCAAAACAACTATGAGATTAGTGCAGACTGAAGTAAAGGGCGTAAAATACAAACACAAATGTTCTTCAATCCCGACTGAAAAGAACGACTCGCATAACTAGCACAACTAAAATGTTGCATACTTTTGATTCTTATACCTGACGAGAGTCAATCTCCAGCTCTTTAGCTATTAGCTCGGCCAACTCATGGAGATGAGGTTTCAGATTCGGGTAAGTAACATTTATGGACATATCAATGGTGATGAGACCAACATCGAACTCTGCAAAGCAGAAGATCAACAAGTATGATAATCATGTCTATCAGCATTGTAAACCAAGATAGAAATACATGGCACTAAGGAAAAGTAGTGGGCATTGGCACAGTCCATTGCTCCTATCCAGAACAATATATTTATTTAAACTACATAAAAAATTAAGTGCACTATTGTTGCAAAAGAAAATTAACAAACACCAATTATGAAAATATTTACCTTTTGTTTTAGTTTACTGTAATCAGCCTGGTTATTAACAAAATTACTATAGCATATGAAATGCGGACCAGATTATTGTGCAAGCCATAAAGACTGGTGAAAGTACCATCAAACTCAAAGAACTAACTAGGTAAACAAAAATTAAGTAAAGCATGGGTCAAATTGCAGCTTGATGGATCTTTCAGAGAGGCAGATTGATTGTTTGCCTCATTTCATATAAAACTTAAGACCTATCAAGCTTCAATTCATAAGTACCAAAACAGCTGCTAACAAAGCAGATCAAAACAAAGTGATGCTTACCTGATAGTTACAAGTGAAATATAACTAATATCCATGTTTTTTCATCATATGATACATGACAACATGAGAAATTAATACAGATAAAATAATTAGGCACAAACCTGGCAAGCTACTAGGGGCAGGAGCAGGTGACATATCAGTTTCTGAATTTGTATCACTTGAAGGGGCTGCTGATGGGCGTCACCAATATGCAGCCTCTCCCACAACTCTGAACAGTTAGTTTTCCAAAAGCCAATCTTTTCATTGTGACGGTCGTAGGTCACAAGCGTATTACGAACAATGATGCCTGCCATTAAGGTCATTACTTTAGCAACTCAAAATGGACAAGTTTCTAAACGCATAAAATAATAAATTGTTGTCATGATCCTATAATATACACAGATTTTTTACTACAACCTTTGAATGAATCAAGAACCTATCTTTCAGACAATTGTAATAGCCAAGGAAACATATTTAAATAAACAGACCATAATAGCAACCAAAAGAAACTGTAGACCTCACAGCACATAGTAACAACAGACTTTTTTTTTCACAGCGCTTTTTTTTCACAGTTATGGAAGAAGAGAGAGAGTTCTATATCCTTAATCATTTCAGTTTTCAACCGCAGCTACCATTATAGAGAAAGCTACATCTGTAGGCGCAAATTTTGCTCACAACTACATAAACATAACAAAAAAACATAGAGAGCTAAATATGCCAGGTTGTCTGAAATATAGAAATAATAAATAAATAAATAAATAATAGTAGCTTGCTTGTTTCCTTTAGCAAAAAATGGTATTTATGCCTTCCATAACAAAGACTAAGCTTGTGCATCTATGCCAGTCAGGTTTTGTGCTACAATCATGCTTTCAGAAGTGTGCAGTACACTATTGGATTGAATGAGTAAGGCCAAGAGATGCTACTCTGAAGAAATAAGCAAATATTAACAATGAAATGCAGTAATCAGAGTTAATAATTTTAATTATTATTCATCTTATAAGTTTGAATAAATCAAGCCAACAGAAAAATACATATACTAGACAAAATACAAGGAGGGAACATGCTAAATGTTTCTTCCAAGCCAGTCAACTAATAAAATTTTCAGTAAATCCATTATGCAAGTGTATAAGCATGTCAGAGTAACACTGCATATCATACTATATACTCAGCCTATGCAAAGTGTTGCATAGAAGGATGCAATCTAAAACTATTGGATTCTAAAGAAAAAGTCTGTAAGATTGTCCACTTTATAAGTCAATAGACGTAAAAAGAGTGTCCAGAGTGCATTGAGGAATAACAATACAGAGTTGTAGAATAGAAACAGATATATACTCAAGATGACCAATAGCACAGCAAATTGTACGAGATGTAAGCAAATGGCAGCAGTAAGAAGTGCAAAGAGATCATAACACTTGCTTCACGCCCTCTGAAAGTTGAGTGTCTAACCTCCTAATAGCGTTGTTGGATCTTTACCATTTTGGAATACACCCAAGCAATAAGCCCCATCAACTTTGGAGTGCTTCATTTCAGAATTGAAGGGAAGACACAGTACATAACATGAGTAGACAGCACCGAGACAAATTAAACAAACATTATCTCAATTGATTTAAATAGATATGAGCTCGCAATTTCTCCTACCCGGAATAAATAATTTTCAGGTGTAAGAGATAGCTTCTGTCCATTTCCAAAAACCATGTCAACATCTGGAAATACCTCATGTAGCTTTGAGACGTTCCTGGAAGTGAGACCATAAATATTTAAGTTCTACACAAGCATCATGAAGCGTATTATAAGAACAATAACAATGATAAACAAATTTAATCATGGTGCGAAAGTCACCTTCCAGCACCTGCAAAGCAAATATCCTTATAATTTGGATCAGGGCCACGAATTTTCTTCAGAGAATGCACTTTACTTGTCACCTATCAATTGAAACAAAGAATCAGTAAACATATTTCTTCAGGAGCATAACCACCACTCATTCATTTTTAAGAGTAAGATACACCAGTGGTCGCCACACTTGCCCAAGGTGTCATCTATCTAGGTCCCTAAACTCTTAAAATGCAGATCCGAACCCTTGAACTTGTTGAGTATCACTCAAGATCCAATCACTTTAATAAGCATGAGCACAAAACCCAGAACCAACTTGCAGGTGACATAAGAAAGTAAGTTGGTTATGAAGATTTGAACCTTCAGGGAGATATAAGGACCTCAAATGGCACAATTAACAAGTTTAATTCCCAAGATCTCCATTTCAAGACTTAAATGACTTAGACAACACAGGCAAGTTTGAGGACTGTCTTTTAAAATTACTTAAAGCAGGACCAAGACAAAGACACTCAGCTCTGGTGACATGCAAAACCAACAACAATACCAAAGCCTTTTAGTCTAAGCAAATTGGGACTTGGGTAGGCTAGAGTTGAAACCCACCATGAGCCACCAATGAGAAGGGAAAAGAAAGAGAATAGAAAGTGTATATATATATATATATATATATATATAATACAGGGCATCAATATTAGATATATTATTAGGGATATGACATGCCAAACCAAACAAAACAAAAAGGAATTGTAGGTGCACCAGTCAACAGTGTCCTTGTAATCCAGAAGTTTGTTTGTAAAGCAACAGACTAGAGAATAAGAGAAAAAGGAGGGATACAGTAGGCGTCAAGGAGAAAAAACAGATGGTACAAAAGTAGAAGATTGATTCTATCTAGTGAAGCGTAAACTTATTTAGGAGTCAGTAAGATGTTTAACTTCTTTTATGCAAGACGGAAAGGTTACAAAGATGGCACTAGTGCAGTTTTAATCCACAAATACTATTAATGGCTTCTGAAGCTAGACATGCCCTACCTTTTTTCATGGTAAAAACGAATTCCAAGCAAATAGATTTCAGATGAAGGAAAAATAACTAAAAAAGAACAAAGATCCAACAGGAAAGGAATGGAAGTGTAAATAGCTTACAGCATCTCTAAAAGCCGTGAAAGCTTGCTCTGGCAAGTAAGCATATGTGGTCCCACTATCCAAAACAGTTCCATGTTTGCTGTTAAAGACCCTTGAATCTACCCGCAGTGCCTTTCCAGCAACATGTATTTCCTTTAACTCAATGTTGTAATATGGACTGTTGCCAATTTAAGATTAGCAAATAAAAATATGTATCACGAAAAGAAATAAGGATCAATTATTGTATAGGGAAATATACATTACCTGCGGAGAGGGTCTGAATGTGAAAAAACCATGTCAGGAGGAGCAGGCACTCCACCAAGCACCATAGCACCACCACCAATATCCATACCACCATAGCACAATGAGAATGAATCACTTATGACACCCTTTTCAACAAGCTGATCCATTATGCTAAGTTGACCACGGCCCAGGCCCATTATACCATCAGCATGCTGACTGAACAAATCTCCAGTTTCAGAATTTTCACAGCCAAAAACAGCACGCTGTGGCTTAAGTTCACTCTCTCTGCCAAAAGACACAATGTCCTCACCAAGCACCCCGCTGCTGGAGCTCATTTCAGCATACTGCCTCTCATAAGTGCACTGTTTTTTGTCACTGTCACAAGTACAATCCACGTTGCATTTTACTGGTGAATATGAACTGGAGAGATCAGGTTGAAATCGTGGATCCTACATCAACCAAACTTCAGATTACCTTACTGTAGATGAATTCATTTCTAGGCAATTAAAAAATCTACAGACAAGTAGAGGCTAGATAATAGCAGTGTCTCCAAAACAAAAAAAAAAAAGAAAAGAAATATTGATTCATACTCAAGGTATGGCATATATGGTAACACGCACATTTTCATGTGTTTCGAATTATTATAGATTATATACATCAAGGTAGAGAAATCCATGCTCATATGATGTTCAACCTTTTGGACATTACAATGTAAAACATAAGGTCATTTCAAATACAGTATTTTACAAGCCTCAGCAATGATGTGAGTGGTTCATTTAATGAACACAAGATCCACTAAGTAACTGTGGTGGTAAAATAATGATGATGGATCCCAAGCCATCAGTGCATTTGCAAAGTTGCATCAAGAACATTTGAGAAAGCTGCAAAAGAATAATCTAGCATCTGAGAAGGGCCTTCAGTTCAGTCAAAACTATATTGTGTGCTACCAATATTGATAAACTGGAGCTCAATTTGTTCAAATGCTAAGATATATTGTCTTAAGATTTTATTTACATTTCAAATATGATGTGTGGTGTTCCATGAAATACCATTGTAAAGCCCTGACCAATGTATGTTTTTGTCTTTAGTATATGATAATTGACATGATAATATGGTATCACACACCCATGGAATGTTAGCAAAGTACTTTAAAATACAAAAACTATCTCATCGCTAATCATTGCAAAAGAAGTCTGAACATGTACTAGAGGTGTAATATTTTCTCCATTGTGCAGAGATGTATTTTCCATATGGATAGTTTAGTAATGATAGCAGCTACTCTTTCTGATCAAAATACTTTACATATTTAACTTTGTACGGTCATCAATTTGTATCTTTGACCACTAATTTTGTAGAGTATACATTCTTAAAATCCTTTACATTTAAGAGACTTTGCAAGTATTTTTTTTGAATGCAAATCTACGCATATAACTTGCAGGTTTCCAAACTAAATAAGTTAACAGCTATTGATGTTTGTAGTTTGTAAGGTTTGGCCAAATCATGTCCTCAAAAACATGTTATTGTGACCAGAGGGAGTATCAAACTTCGATATGGTGGAGCAAAACTATACCTTGAGTAGAGAAAGAGTGTTCAAGGAGAAAAAGGTACAAAAAACATATTGATGGCCACTGCTAAGTACTAAAACACAGGCATGAACAAACCAAACCCCTGTCATTTGTTGGCAATATACATGGGGTCCACTAAACACTGAGAGGAAGTTAGGCAGTTCGCTAACAATTGTTGACGACAAAAACAAGATAAATGGTTGGCGATCTAGTGTCATATGTTGTGGTCATGATTGGCACGTACATGTTGGGAATTGTGGACCATAGACTGCATTTCAAGAATTGACCATTTATTTAAACGAGGAAAAAGATCGTGGACTGCAGGTTGAACCACATCCTCAGTCAATAGGAGTACTATTTATCAACAACCCATAACTAAACTGGAAATCCCTAATCTAACTGCAAATGAAAATTTGACACTTGTGAAAACTAGAGTTCATATATACGGATGTGCATCAAGCAGTCTCAGAAATCCATATAATTCACATACCATGAATTTGCTAAGCTCACTAGTCTAGCTTTGCAATTTGAGTTCACATATCCATGCGTGTTATCATCCTAATCAGTAATATCATCTCACAAGTTCCTAGCTTGATAGCTGAGCAGAGAAGCAAAAGAATACAGTCCCACCTGGTGGTTGCCGCACTGCTCGCAGGAGGCACAGGGCACGTAGGTGACGGTGCTCCCGGAGTCAACGATCAGCGCGAACTCCTGCGGGGGCGTCCCGATGTACAGCCTCGTCGTGTAGTACCTGAACCACCACGAAGGAACCCACCAGCCTCCCGCCTCAGATCCAACAGAGCAAACAAACAAACAAAAAATTGGGGGAAAGGAAAACAACAGCGTAAAGAAACGAGCTGAACCGACCCGTTGGTGAGGAGATCGTCGTGGAGGCGCATGCGCGCGTTGGGGTGCGCCCCGTCGCCGAGGCCGCGCCGCAGCGAGGCGGCAAGCCGGCTGGCGTTGGGGTACGAGCGCGTGAGCGGGAGGAACAGCGGCGGCCCCGGCGCGGGCCGATCGAGGGATCCAGCGGCGGCCCCGGACGCGGCGGCCAGGAGGAGGATGGCGGCGGCGGCGACGGCCTGGAGCGAACCCGGCCGGGCCGGCCGCGACTCGCCATGAAGCGGCCTCGTCGCGCGGGGAATGAGGGAGGGAGGGTGTGTGGGGAGGTCGTCGCGTCGCGCCGAGGGGGGCGAAGCGAAGCCGGGCCGAGGCGACGACTTGTTAGAAGAGAGAGGGAGGCGGGTGGAGGGGTAATTCGGTAATTCACGGCGCCATCGAGGGCCCCGTCCGGCACGTCGGATATGGTTGGATTTTTGCTTACCGTTGCAGTTGCAGATCGCCTCGTAGATCCCTCGTATTAGTCGACCTGATTAGTGGGGTCTACGCTTCTGGGGCCTACTAGTCGGAGGCTCAGGCGTGGGACTTTCTCTGGATAGGGCGGTAACCTGGGTCTCGGGGGATTTTTTTCTTTTTCTTCATCAGTCGCTAAACAGGAGTGGAAGGACGGGCGTTGACGAGAGGAATACGATCTCACGAACTGAGAAGACTTTGGCAACCGGGAAAGGTCGAGCCGGAGAGGGAGATAGATGCCTGAGGGTCCGCTTTGAAGGCCAAACTTGGGTGGCATTTCAGTTCAGGCCTCCAGTCCAGGCTCCAGCATAGTTTCAGCAAAAAAATTATGCAGATCAGAAAGTTCACTTTTAGACATCTTTATAATTAGAGACAAAATGGCATCATGCTTTTCGTGCACACAAGTTATGTCAGATGTGCTGCAAGTACAAGGCATGTCAACAGCAAGTAGAGAATATTAATAATCGCAAAGTTCTGCACTCAAGGCACCTTTCGGCTTTTCCAACTCAACCGCAACAGTAGCAAGTAAAAAAGTTTTATATATTCCTACAAGGGACAGACTTGTTGGCAGAAGATATAAAACATTCAACGAGTCAGGAATAAGCACAGCTAAAGGCAAATAAGAGTGTAAGGTACATGTAGCAGGATGTAATTTGACCGGCGCCTCACACAAAGAAAACGCGAGTACATCAGTATACACCTCCAAAACCCACTGTTGTGGACGAGGAAACAGAAAATGACTAAGGTTACATCTCCGTCTCATGGGAGTTGGGAGGGACTGGTTTTTCCATGTCGTGCATCATCAGCACAGCATTTTTTAGGGAGATGAGTCAAATCTATGGTTGTTGGGGAGGGCGATAGACAGATCCCAGATAATTTCCATAGCTACTGGATGCAGCCGGCCCAGATGCCCCGGCGTAACCTCCATAGGTGCTTGCGGCTGGTGCTCCTGGGCCACCATACGCGACTTTATAGGGGCTTGAATTGTATGATGCTGCCACTGACCCTGGGGTGTACTGGAATGGTTTTGGGCCACTGAACGGTTCACCGAAAGAAGAAAATGCACCAGCTTCATATGCTGGAGCTGGTGGTGTGTAATGGTACCGGTCCACAGCTCCATATCTATCAGGAAGAGGGGCACGGGAGGGCATTGGAGCAGGGCCACGGGGGGGCATTGGAGCAGGAGCACGCTGCCAATTAAAGCTTGGAAATGGAGGCCTGCGAGCAGTTGAACCAACAGAACCAGCAGGTCTCCTAGGAAATGAAATGCCAGGGCCTCGGGGTTTCTTTGCATAAGTACGCCCAGCATCAGTTGATGACCTTTTCTCACCCTTAGGCTTTAGCTCAGAAACACGCTTTTGGAGAGGTCCAAGTGAATACTCCTTCTGAAGCTTATACTCTTCGATACACTTTATCACAGCCCTCAAAGCAAGTAGCTCCCTAGATTTTGGGTCATCCTGAAAAAATGGATTCATCAGGTTATAAGACAAAAAGATTGAAAATCAAATGTGAAATTATCCAGCACATGATTTTATATAAGAAAGTTGTTTCACATAAGCACTAATAGCAATGTGGTCATTATCGTACAATGCACAAGGCAATTGTGAAATGTAGCCGAAGCGCCTAACAACACATATGCAGTAACATTCACAGACAGCATACCAAGCATTATATGCTGAGAGCAATAAACTGTTTCCCTAGAAAATTCTGGAGGTAAAGGTAAAATAGATTTCAAGAAATTAAAGATGGGATCTCAATGATCAATCTTATCAAACTTCTCAATAGTTACTTCCTAGTTTCAATCCTTTTACCAGTAACAGGAATTGGTATTATCCAGATTTTGTTCTCTTGTACCAGTAGACAGGCTGAGGAACTCATATCCAATTAGTACCCATACCCTAGATAGGATCTTTTCCCATTCTTTATTTAGTAAAAGCTACTCCAGATTATATATATATATTGAAAAAACCAAATTATCCTCAAAATAGGGTTAAAAGTTAAATTATGTCTACCAACCAAATTATCCTCAAAATAGGGTTAAAAGTTAAATTAGGTCTACCTTGAATTTTTCAGATCTCTTTAAGAACAAAAAATGAAATAAAAAAGATAGCTTCATAAAAAATGAAGCTTTACCATACTAGAAGATGAAACAATTCTGTTAGTGAAGCAATATCGACCGATGATCTATGCATGCCACTAGACAGCCTCATCAAGATCACAAAAAAAGATAAAATCAACGAACCTTTAACGAGGTCACAGTTGCATCCCCATTATTTTCAATTGTATCCTTTAGTTCCTCAACATATGTCTTCAGCAGAGGTGCAGGAGGGAATGTCTCCGAAAGCCCGAAAGCTTGTACAAAATGAACTGCGTCAATTTGCCTGTGCCGCTTAACCAACTCCTCGATGATACCTTGAAAAGTATAATGTCAATAGAAAAACTTAAAACACTAATTTCATGCAGACACTCAATGCTTCGTACTTAAACAAAACAGCAAGGAAGTTTTAGTTCCCTAGATGGTTTGGGGGCTTAGTGACAATGAACAGCAGCAGCCTGACAAAGGAAGGGATTAGAACGCCTTATGGCATTCTGGGTGGATACCAACCTGGTATTCTCTCATTAAGACCAAGAGAGCGACATGACACAGCAGTCTGCTTGCGACGAGAGACAGCAACTACGATCTTGCATAGTTCATCTTCGTCAAGCACCGAATCAACATTAAAAGTTGTAAGAAGCTGCAGGAAAGCCTGTGCCTCCAATGAATAGCCATTAGAAGCATCCAGGTCAACCTCAGCTAACTTACTCTTCCACTCTTCGGCAATTGCCTTGGCTTGCTCCTTAATTTCAGAGCTCCAAGGGCCGTTGCCACCAGGCTCCTTCGTCCCTAGTGCTGGTGCTATAGCTTCCATTAAAAGAATGCAGCTCTTGCGCTGGACCTCAAGGGCATTCTGTTTACTCCCAGGTGAATTAGTTTGGTCTGGTGGGAAGAAACCCTCCAGGGAATTAAGCACGAAGCGGGCAGGGTCAGTTGCACATTTTAGTGCAACAGAAAGTTCATCACGAAGGCTAGCAAGTTTTCTAGAATTTTCTGAAAGAAATTTCAGAAGGCCCTTGGTGTCCATCTGCTCACATAGTTCCTTCAATACAGGACGCGGCTTAGTCTCAACAGGTGAAGCTTCAGATGCCTCGCCCGACCCACTAGCAGGGGTATTCTCCTCTGAAGCACGAGATGCATTGTTGTCATTGATTGAGGTACTTACCTTTTTTTCTTTGCTTCCACTTGCATCAAGTATCTCAGCAAGTTCCACCTTATATTTTTGCCGCACCTCTGCTAGAGAAGAGACAGCAGCATCCCTTAGCTCCTGAAGCTGATTCAGGGAGGCACGCTCTTTTATAGAAACATTAGCCTCTTTCTCTGCAATCAACCTACAAGCTTCAGCTTTCTTTTCTTCTAATTCCTTCTGTTTCTCTACCAGTTCATCAAACTTGCTTCTGTATGACTTATCAAGGCTGAGGAAATGCCCTTTGATATCTTCCCATTGCATGCCATTTTGCAATTGCAGAGATGCTTCAGTGTGGGATTTCAACTTTCCAAATACTTCAGCAAGCTGTTCCAGTAATGGCATTGCAAATTCAGAACCATGAGAATTGTTCAAAGTCGCTTCCATAGCCATTTTGCAACAAAACCAATAATAATCTGGAGGGACAGGGTAATGTACTGTCAGTTGAAGAACAGGAATTGAATGTTACCACAACACACCAAGCTAAAAATCAAATAAAGAAAAATGATGTAAAACCTATAAAGCTATCCAGAGCAGAACAATGGAACCTGTTTGCCTTCTTGTTGGGGAAAAAATAATCTTTTGTTAACTCACTAGATAAAGCATGGTAACTCTCTAAGTGATGGTAAATGCAATCAACAGAGATAGAATTCACATAATCTACAATGGTGTGTTTTCTGAATTTCTCAGTTTGATAGTGAACAAGAAGACCATCCTTACAGACTAGCATGTGTAATATATAAAATCCCCCTTCACACCGGCCCTGTTTGTTTCCACTTATAGTTGGGATTTCTGGTTAAAAAAAAAAAAAAAAAGAGAATCCCACCAACAGCTTCAATTATTTTTTATTCTTCTAATAACTGCTTCAGAACTTTGAACTAGCACCATCGAGAATTGAATCCAATATCAAAGCAAATCAGACAGACCATTTTGTGACTAGATTTTGTTGTGGTTGTGGAAGTACTAACACGTAAGTAACATCTGTTCAGTCAGCCCACCTTGTAGTGATTGCACGAAATCAGCCTCACAATCAGTCGAGACACTGAATTTCTAATTTTTATAGTACATATTTTGAAACATTTCATTTCATACAGAAGATCGCAAAAAAACTAACGCAGACTATTTTATGCCTTGTGGGCTGTAAAGGTATCCCTAACGATTAAACATTCACAAATCACCACATCAGCAGTCTGAGAACCCAGTGTATATAATATATAGTAGATCAGTTTAAAACTGCTCTATTTTCAAGAGAATGTGCAGGAGAGGTGTGCGTCAATACGTTAAGCAAGAAAATTGGGGATTATGCAACCAAAGCCGCAAACTTTGCCCACACACACAAAAAAAAAATTACAACTCGAGACATCACACTTAATGGAATTCATCAGGGATTGGGTCTAAATTGTAAACAGAATGAGAGGCAAAAACATAGCACATGGCAGGGGAGAGAAGGGCATGCCAGCGGCGTCAAGAGGGAGGGAGAGTCATCTGCTACTACTCGAGCGCGAGAGGACAGGAGATAGAGCGCCTGGCGGCATGCTGCCTCGCGCGAGGAGGGCCTAGGGCAGAGATGGATGGGGGCAAAGAGGTGGAGTGGAGGTACCTGCAGGGCGCCGCCGCGCCTGGGTCCGAGGAGGGAGGACCGCTGAATCCCTTCGCCGGTGGCGCGCCTAGCCTCCACCGGTCGCCGTCGCCCGCGTGCCGCTGCTAGGGTTAGCCGGTAGGGAGAGGTCGAGAGCCGAGAGTCGAGACTCGACGAGAAGGGAAGGGACGGCGGTGGTCGATTGGGGCGGGATCGGGAGATGGCTTGGTCGGCGACTGGGGGAATATCGGGTTGGGCTGGAGTTCTGGGCTGCCTGTTGACCCAGTTTCGCAAGCCTCATGTGTTGCCGTGTTGGGCTGGGCCGTTCCTCTTTACTTTTGTCGTTCAGCCGACGAAAGGAAAGGAAAATTTCTAAATCGTCCCATTCTTCTCCGCCTCTCATCTAAAAAACCCATTTCTTTTCTCCCTCACTCACTTTTAAACCAATTTGTTTTTTGCGCCATAAGAAATTTTCATTACGATTTTTTCCATCGTGACACCATCCGTTCTTTCTACGTACCGCCACAATAACCATGAGAAAGTAAATAGGACAGCATTAATAATTTAGGGGTTAATAGACTACAATTTTTATCAAAAAAATTATCCAAATAACTTTTCCTAAGAAAAAATATATGAATGAAAATCCTAAAATATGATTTAATCTTAGAATATTCATAGAAATTTTGTTTCATTTCAAAAATTATGAAACCAACTTCTAAAATAATGTTGTATCTTAGGGTGTCCACCTTAAAATTATTTGAAGTTTCTATGGATTTTTTAGGTGTTTACTTGCTATTAGATGCTCTCTTTGTTTATTACAATTAGTATACAAATACAACTACGTAAAAGTTCATGTGGGACTTTAAAGACGAAACATATCTCTTACTAGTACTAGTACTAGACGAAATTCCTACCATGAGCTCCGGCCGGAGAGAGCAGCCACGTCGCCTGGAAATCCTCGGCCGTCGGATCGGGCTCACTAACGGCCCAGATCGATGAGCTCCGCCCGCCGCCGCTACCTCTTCCTTCTTCCTCCGCCCGAGGCGACTGCGCCGCCTCCTCGCCGCCGCCGGTGGCGGCTCCTTCCCTCTCCCTCTCTCTCTCTCTCTCTCTCTCTCTCTCTCTCTCTCTCCGGCTGGGGGCGGGCCCCCAATCACGCGCGTCCCGGCGTCCTGGCCCCGACTACGGCGGTCTGGTGCGGCGGCAGGGGGAGGGAGTGGCAGCGTCCACGGCGGGCGCCGCTGCGAGCGTCGCGCGGGGGGCCGCCACCGCCAACAGGCCATCGCCCTGCCTATGGCGGGCACCGTGACGCGAGGGGGGGAGGAGGACGAGGACGAGGGCAAACGCAGCCGCCGCACCGTGGTCCCGGCCGGCGCCATCGACCTGGCCGCTTCGGGAGGCCGCGCGGCGCAACCGCAATCGACCTGGCCGTCCTCCGCCGCCTCCACACGTCCCTCCTCCTCCCGGCGCCAGCGGCCTCAGCGCGGAGAAGCTGCGGGCGCCGCGGCCGCGCGTCGTTCCTGGCCATCCCGGCGCGAGTGGAAGTCCCAGCGGCTCCGGCGACCCCGACGCGACCGGCGGTGCAGTCGTGGAGCAGCGGCGCTGGAGGGCGCGCTGCCGGCGCAGGCGATGGGGAGGTGTGGCGCTGGGAGAGGCGGAGCAACGGCGCCGGCGCTGGGAGAGGCAAGCCGCTCGGCGAGCGTCCCTGCTTTACTACGCCGCGCCCTGCCGCCTTGCTCAGCGACTGAGCTGCACGGCGCGCCGGTGCCCTTGCCCCCCTGCTCAGCTCCCTACTCGGCTGCCCAAAAGGGAGCAGCAGCCCCGACGTTACCAGAGAGGTCCTCCCAGGCGCCACCTTCGCCGACAGCCCCGTCAAAGTCTTCCGGGATGTAGCAGGAGCCGCGAGCAGGAGGTGCAGGTGCGTACCAAGGGCGCCCAACGACATTGCAGAGCCACCGCGAGCGAGCGGGCGGCCAGCCGTACTGTGCCCACTGCTTGCCGAAGATGTTTAGCACATCAGAATCGCTAGCACCTTCTCCTGCAATATTGTGCCTACAACGTGCTCGTCCAAATGCCATGCCCATGCAAAACTTCATTACGGTGACTGATGAAAAATTTGGATTTCTGGAAGTTTGTTTTCCCCTGCACAATTTTGGTTGCCAACAACAAGGTTTTAGTATCTAGAATTTAATTGAAACAACTGTAGTTCTGAAGGCTAGAGGTAGCCTTTATTACTTTATATGTATTTCAACATTCAGTAGCTCAAATTTGCTTGCATAGTCTAACTACAAGTGAAGCATAATTTCAGATGAAACATGTGTAGAGATAAGTTTTCTCTCATACCAGTTCTGAAGTTTAAACATTGCAGTGCCTGTGCAGCGCCATATGATAGGATATACAGATACTCTATGAAGTGCATTTTAAAACACTTCAACATCATTTGTGTTGATCACCTGACTGCATTTGATAGTCTGCTTTTAAACAGTGACGCAGATCCTGTGTAAAGTGCATTAAGCATTGGTTTCTGCCCTCGTAAAACCATTTAGTCGATCACCTGTGATTGCAATTGACGGCCTATTAGATTCTGTTACCATACTGGTGTCTACTTCAACTTGGGTTTATGTCTTGCTATTAAGATTTTAAATGTTTGTGTTTTCATATAACTGAATCAGGTTGCTTATTTTGTTGCAAAAATTACAGTTGTGTTTGCTGAAATCCACGCAAGGAACATCCACCAGTCACAATCTTCCGACGGCACTAGATAATAGCATTGTGATACAATGACCTTCGTGGAGAACTGGTAAAAGTTCGTTCCTTTTTTTTCAAAAGTTATTTATGAAAATATTTTCTGTAGACTGACTCTTAAATGTGTGCTATTCTGTCATATAACAAGCACATCACCTCTTGAAACTCACATTGAAAATAACCAAATGTAATGAATGGCCATATCAGAGAAATGAAGAGGCAAAAATCAAATGATCAGGCTCAAAGTAAGGGTCATTTCCTGTCCGCTCCTTTCTGAATATTTGTAAATGCAAGATGTTAATACTTGATGCTTAAAGTATACTAGCCTTTTGTCACATTATCTGAATGGAGAGCCAGTAGAAGCTAACAAAACATAGAAATAAAATGTTCAGCATATCCGCAGGAGTTTTCATGTCCCATGTGCCATAAGATCAAAGGCCGCGGATGGGATGAAGTCTTGTTCCTTCAGTCTGCATTGTCCAATTCATTGAAAATGTGAGCCCCTTTTTTTGTGTGTGTTTTTAACTGGTCATCGTGTGCCTGTTATTCATCACTACATTTCACATTTTCCTCCTAATTTCCTACACCATCCTAAGGTTTATTCTACATGACTTACAGGAGGTCTGCGCCAGATACTCGATGCTTTGAAAATATAATTCATGGTTTGCCTATTACAGCTATTCGTGGTGACTATTCTTCCTCATCTCCTTACAGTGCGCAATGTAGTAATCAAATAACTGTGTTGTACTATGCATTTCTGAAATATAGAAATATATAGAAATGATTGGGAGCATTATATGCTACTAGGAAGCGTGCCCGTGCGTTGCTACGGGACAACAAAACTTTATACTGAAAAACATGTAGATCTCATGATAAGATAACGACATGGAGCTAGGTCGACATCATTGGGAACAGGGGAAAGATGATCGGCTATATATGCGGCGCTCCTGCCGTGAGCATTCGGGACAGTTCACCGACACCAGTGTTCCTGAGCGCCGTGGGCTCGGTAAGGCTATGCTTATGCTCGTGCGAGCATACACGCTGTGTACCGTACGTGACAGATAAAAGGCGGGGCCTTGGTCCAACATAGTTTTTGTCATACTAATTCAGTAACTTGGCATATGACCATCTAATAGTTTCATTGAGAATGACAATAAAAGGGACCTATGCCATATTAAACAGAGAACATAGATTGATCTAATCAGTATTAAGGGGAAATATTACATAGTTGATCCTTGGTAGTCTTGCATAGTCTGATCTTTCACTTTAGTGACTCAGTTAACAATTTGTTTTATAAAGTTCCGGTCATAAGAAACTGTTATTACAGTGCCTGTATATTCTGATACTTCCTCCTGTCATGCATGCAAAAAGTTATTTTTTTTGAAAGTTATTAGGACTGCATGCTAGAAAATTTCCTCAGTCCCACATCAGAGAGAGAGAGATGAGGAACTGATAGATCATAAAAATTGACTACTTTTATAATGAGAACTCTATCTGACCTCAAGCGTTTCTTTGGATGGGAATCAAGATGATTTGTCGGATCATCCGAGATGAGTAAAGTAGATGGAGTCACCATGAACTTGCAAAACTGCAAGCCTTGCCTAAGAAAACACAGATAAACAAAGTGAGCAATTATACACGGGCCAGAAATATTGTTATGCAAACATCCTTTGGATCACCACTGGAGTGCATCTAGGCAGAGCTTATAAAGGTGATTTGTGAGGGAAAAACTAAAATGTAAAAACTGCATCGAAAAACCTGCATTACCTCCTCTCCACCACTTAAAAATCATACTTTTCTATCCAAAGATGACATCCCCGAAACTACGACCAAGGAGGCCTTTGATATCAGTGTCCAATCTTCTGTAGCTTCTACTACACAGTATTCTCTAAATCAAGAGCTTATGCCTGGTAAAGCATCATATGCCATTAATCTAATATAGGAAAAAGCAACTTTTACTGCATTTATTCAGTAGGAGCTCGATTTACCAAGTGCCCCGATGGCGACATTCTTTCTATCTAAAACCGCAAGAGAAGGTAACAAATAGAGTAGCTCAATTTACCCGATTCTACTCCAAACAGTTCGGCAACACCCTATGGTCCCCAAGAAGCACCTCACCACCCCTGTGGCTTCTCTATCCCCAAAAGTTTAAGCAAAGTGTGCTCTTTCCACAACCATTGGGCTCAATAATATCTATCTTTTCACCTCTCTCTACTATCAGATTAGCATTGCTAAACGAAGTCTAGACACACATCTCAACAATTAGGATATGTGCAAAAATTGAAATACGAACACTTAACATTGTGTTCGAAGTAGGCAAAAAACAGCAGTGTTAAAAACTGCATGCACAAGTGCTTTCAAAATCAGAACATTGGTTGGATATTCATCATCAATTGTTTTCTAACTGTATTTGATTTTGTTTTGCAGGGTGGGGGCGCAATATCGAACTCAGTTACAACCATTTTGGCCAAATGTGAACCATTTGTCATACAAATAATTTAATTATTGTAATGATTGGCAAGACAATATGCGAAGTAGTGGAGGAAGTAGAGAATAGAACCATGGCAGTGCCCTACCTTGAGTCACACAGGTGCCAAATGATCATTTTGCACAGGGTACTTTTTATCATCCTGAAGATGCACCCCAGCAACACTTGAAAACCTGAAACTGCATTAGGGTGTCACATTTCAGGGCCAATGGAGTTATCCATCGAATGATTAGGCACAACAATATAGCTAGATAGTCCATCAATTATACTAACCAATGACAATAGGCTAGATGGCCAATCTTCAGGACATCAATGTTGTCAGTTCTATGTGGTCGACATGGAAACCTAGAGATTCAGCTTGTATAGATAGATCCTGAATCATCCATGTTGGGTGCACACAACCATGGATGCCAGGTCTCATTGTATTGCTGCTGACATTTGTGTCATCCTTGTTGTGGCCGGGCAACCGGGCTTGAATTTGCAGGAGTTAACTTTGAAGTCCTCCTGCCATTGTGCATCACTACCAAGACCTGGCTACTACAAGTGCGATTTGAAACAGGCATCGTACCTCAAGGAGCCATAGGCACAGCAGCTTGATGGGCCTCTCAACATTCGAAGGCACGAGCATGGAGCCAAAGCTCAGTCCACAACTCAACATGCCTCCACTCCAGACTCCAAGCACAGGAACAACATTGGCAGCCCCCACTGTTAGCGGCACTCATTGTCATGCCTATGTATATAGAGAAGAAAAACAACATACGCTTTGTCTCATTTCTTTTTGCGCTAACTGAAATAGGAACTATAGGATATCATACTCTTCCTCGAGTTGCAAGAATTGAATTGAATGTGTAAGATGGCAGCTGGTATGACAAAACTTTATAAGTGGAGATAAAACTTATTGCAACCAACACATAGAAAATAAATGGACATACTGTGAATTATAACTACCTTATCAGTGCCAAACGAATTGGCGTCTTTAATTGCCAAGAAATAATTAATCCATTACTTTGAATATATTTTTTCAGAACATCTACATCTAGCTCTACTACTCCACAACTATGAGACATCCGCTAAAAAAAGGGATGTACATGTTATTACCTCAGTCCTTATATTAACTTGAGAGGATACTGACTTGTGACCTTGAGCCTTTTCTTCTCTAGCTGCTCCATAGCAACTCAGATGACTGTAAACAGAGAACAAGCATGCATTGATATGAGATTGAGAACATGATAGAACCCAGATAGAAACGAGAGCCTGTTCGGCAGGACTTATAAGCCGGGTGATAAGCCAAAAACACTGTTGAAACTGATTTTCTCGAGAGAAAAAATACCGGCGGGCTGATAAGCTGAAACGGCTTTTTTAGCTGAAGCGAACAAGCTGGAAAACTATGTCAGACTGACATGTTTCCTGCTCCAGCTGCCTCCAGCCAATGTTCTGCTGTCACAGCTCATTTCTAAATATGGAAGGCATTAGTTCTATTAATCAAAGAGACTAAATCATGTCTGAAAGAAAATCAAATATTTGAAATTCTAAAAATCTGAATCCATTGCCACACAGTGAGCAATGGTAGCAAAAAAAAAACATGAAAATTTTAATAGCCCATCTAAATTGAACACCGTGACACCATTCAATTTTGCATTTTTTTTTGTACCATGGCACTGACAAAATATGATGCTTTGAAATTGATCTTCAGTGTAATGTTTGTAATCAACCATCACTTTTACATGAGTGTTAACAAAGCATGACAATTAGCATCTGAAGCACATAATTCAAATTTATCTTTGAAATCAAAGCAAATAAGTTCAGGCCATAATCATTAGCACTGCAGCACATGACAAATGGATATTGAGAGTAACCAAATCAAAACTAAAACTAAATTTAGCACTTTACAAATTAAAATATTAAACAAACTGCTATCTAGCACAACTCAACCTCATGTGTATATATTAGCAAAAAGGGAAAAAAAAAATCATACCAGATCAGTGTGTCCCTACCGATGCCGCCGTCCCGATGCCGCCCGTCCTGCTCGTCCTCCTCCATCTCATCATTCTCCTCGCCCTCGCAACAAAGCTGTTCAATGCCTCTGCCTTGGGACAGATAGTGGCGAGCAGGTGTCGCTGTCATCTGCGCTGGGCAACGTCGAGGACAAAGTGGCGAGCAGGTGTCGGCTCCCGCGAAGTTGTCGTCGAGGGCTTCTCAGATCAGATCGGCGCCGTCAACGTCGCCGTCGCCGCGGTGCATCGGGGACGACGAGCATGTGAGGGCGGCACGCAAGGGGCAAGTGCCGAAGGTTGCACACGATGGTTAGGTGGTGATCATCTGATGTAATTCTCGCCCGATTGATCCTAAAGGGTGCTGATGGCTGGATTGATTGCGTTGATGGCAGTAGTTTCCTTCTTGATTGGTTGCATGGCTTCCTTCTTGATTGCACATGCACGATTCTTGTTGGCATGCACCATTGTGGCTCCGTGATTGCAGGATCGCACGGGATTGAATTTCCTTTCACGACGGGAGTTTTCTTTCACAGGAGGCAGAGCGATGTCGCGAGCCTGCGATTACCGCACCAAAAAGCGGTCTTAGTTTTAGTCTTTTTAGTTGTGGGAGATATCAAAGTTCAGCAGACATTTTGCATTTCGTCAACACGTGGGCAAGGCTGCATGGTCTTGCTTTGTCACCTTAGCCAAGAATCTAACCGATCATACCTTTTCATTTCGTCATTTCCCGCTGCCTGTGCAATATGACAGCAATAAACAATCTTGAAAGAAAACAATCATTCAAACAAAAAAGAAATGTCTATGCTGACAACGTCTGATCTACGAGTAGGCAACAAATTGATGCCTTCCAGATTAGCCAGAAAAAGAACTTAATAACCCATTAATTTTAACTACAACTTACAACTCCAATGCTTTATGCAGATGGCCTGCTCAAAGGAGGGCGCGGCAAAGCCGCACGAATCTGACCCTAAACCATTTTCCCATGTGTAACGTCCCGCCTCCTCGAGGCCGGGTCCGCTTACATCTAGTAGTTTTAATAGGACTAATACTGCCCACACAGACCAACACCAGGTTTTTTCGCGCACTTTGTCCTCACTCATGCGCTTGCAGGGAACGAATTCGGCCGGTCACCCATCTCGAAATTGCTCCGGGCCAAGCACGCTTAACTCGGAGTTCTTTTTAAGATGAGCTTCCGGAAAAGAAGTTGCAACTTGTTGGTATGAGTATTATATTAATCCTATTAAGCCCTGGGCCGGGGTGTTACACCATGGCTAGCGGCGCTACACCACCTGGACAGCTAACATAGGAAAACTACCATATAACGCTTAGGGTGTAAAAATATATTATTTGAAAAAGTAAGGAGGGATAAAAAATAAGCTCATAGGTGAGAGAAAAATCGAACGACTCCTAAAACTGAGGGGTCAAAGACTTTCTCCAAACCGAGATTTTTTTTTTTAGCAATTTTCCAAACTGCACGCTGTTCTTTTAGAAACTCCAAACCAAGATACAATGGAACGCAGCAACAACAAGGAAATCCATGTTCTCTAGGTCAGTGGCCCATTTATACCAGTCTCCTCAAAGGGCCTGCATAACATAACTAAGGGCCCACTTATGTAGAACCCATGCAAAGTGGGCCCAAATAAACCGGCACATAGCCACAGTAAGCCCGCGAGGAGAATTTCACACGTACTCCCTCGGTATATGAATTAGATATCGTTTTGGTAAGGTTTAGGTCAAACATTTTAGGAACATAAATCATGAATAATTTTTAAGTTGTTAAGTTTGGAAATGTAAAATTATATGAATAGATTTGTCTTGAAAAATATTTTTATAAAATTATAAATATTTTTATAAAAATGTTAAGTCAAAGTTATACTTTGGAGGCCGTATCATCGCTGTCTTAAACAACATCCGATTCCTATAGGAAGAGTACTACTACTAGAATGTTGGTACTTCGGCTTCCACGGGGACCTTTTGATTTTTGTGGGAGGGAAACACGGAGGTTCAGAACCCGAATGAGGAGGCAGGAGCGTGACACGAGGCGTGAAGGAGTGCAGCAACCACTGTGCGTCGGCTTCAGCCTTGCGCCATCGACCAATAGTTTTTTTTTCAAATACGCAAAAGTTTTGTTTAACCATAGAAATGACATATTTTCATAAGCTTCCTACAAGATGTACAATAATATAAATAACCACAGTTCACAGGCTGGACCATCCTAGCATACACACATATTCAAGTTCCGGTATTACATAAAAGATAGACAACCGAGTAACCGACACGCCAAGACCAGTATCGAAGGTTGCATTTGCTATAGTGATACCATTCTACAAAGGTGCAAATGGTTTTATCGTGTTGCAATTAGTCATGAACCAATGCCAGTCGCTTTAACGAAATTCCCTCTCCTTCTTCCAAATCATTTTTATGCTCTCTTTAGGCATACGAGTAGATAGAGATCAGTATGTATGACAGAAATGTGCAAAGAAGATGCGTGAGAAAATTGACACAGGTATACAAATTAAATATGTGTCTACACTACAACTACGAGCCTTTGACAAGTTTATACAGAGCCATGTAGTAATGAGATACATCTCTAATGTTCCTGTATGAGTGGTGTGTGGCCCATATCTGACATTATAGAAAATGTCGCTTTATATACTCGTTCATATGAGGTAATAACGCATTAGAGACGAGTAACATAGCGTTGTTCTATGGCCTGCGTCTCTAATTAATCAATGGTGGTCACTGACACTGCCGATAAGTTCATTAGTGCATGCGAGGTTTCCCCATCTGGCCCCAGCAGACCACAGTCACAGCCTGGTTTTGCATCTCTGATTGTCATTTGAACCGTGAGCCTAAGCATCACAATAAATTATATTTGTGAAAACTAGCTAAGTAAAACTACATTATGACTTATGAGAGAATAGAGAAAGGAAATTTGTAATCAAAGAATAAATAATTCTAGTTAAGAAGATATCCTTAAGTAGAAAAAACAAACTAAGTAGAAAAAAACAAACTAATTAAAAAAGCTAGGCACCAGTGCTATTTGCTCGTACAATCTTACTAGTTAAATAAAATAATCTAAATGTTATAACTAGAAAAGGCTAACTAGCTATTTTGGCTATTTACATGCATTATCTTGCTAACTACCAAAAAAAAGAATGGGATCTTGTATGCTACTAACATTATTATGGCGAACCCTGCTCACGAGATGCACGTTTCTTGATGGAAGCACCCGAAATTTCTTGCTCTGCCGACGAGCACCGGTACCGCGGCGTGAGCAATTTTTTTGTGCTTCGGGGACAGCGGCGCCTGCGTACACGCGCTCCTGCGTCCTCTAGAGCTAGCACTCCTCGACCGCTCGTCCGCTCATCAGCTCAAACCGATACCGCCCGTCTGCTCTAGTGCAAATTTTAAGTCGCCAAGTTCGATACATCATACAAGTAGGAGTAGCTTTTGTTGATTGGTCGTTGGTTAGCAAAGCACGGTCTTAAAATTTGACCCGTTTCCAGGAGACAGATCAGCCCTACAGTAATCGCTTGCACGTCACTGGTAGTACTACGTGCATGCGAACCAAGTCAACAACAGGACCTGACACAGATGGCAACCTGACAACGGCGAACATCCACATCCCCCACGTTTGACTGCTCATTTCCTAGGCCATGGATAATGGATGGAAGGAAGGATGGATGGAGCCAATAATTGACCGGATGATCCGAACGAACACCGCACCAGCTGTCTGCTTCTCCGACCCCGACATTTCAGCACGTTTCCTGGCCGCAGTGGTACGGATCATGCAGCTCGATCGGTCGCTCGGATATCGCTTGGCAAGACGACAAGCGGAGCACGGGCCGACAAAAGAGCGTATTGTGCTCTCCTGCTAGTACAACTGGCCAGCGGTCAAAAGGCGGCAGCATGCATCGCGGCGGGCACAGCACACACGGCACGGTCATAGTACAGTACAATTATCGATCACGAGTCTCAAGATCTCCTGTACAGTAGTAGTACTCCAGCAAAGCACAGTGCCAGTGCCAAATAAAATGCACGCGTCTAGTACAAAAACAAGCGTACAGTACGCCACGGTGTGTGCGCGGGCGCAGGAAAGCGGCGCCCGGGCCTCCGGCAGGGAGACACGCATCGGTGTCCCGGCCGCGCGGGCGGGCGGGCGGGCGGCGATTCCGACGGCCACCGAGTTCCCAGCAGGGTTTTCAAAACCGACCGGGGATCGGTAACCGCCGGCCGGCGGTAAATTTAAACCGGCGGTATAAATCGGTTACCGATTTATACCGGCCCGGTTTGAAATTTTAAATTTGAAATTTGGGGGTGGCACAGGCCAACCGGTTTTAATCGGTAAACCGGTCGGTTAGGGGCGGTTACCGACCGGTTTAAATGGTAACCGCTCCAAACCGGCCCGAGTTTTTTTTTTTTTTTTTTTTTTGCTAGAAAAAATATTTTTTCGGCATGACCTTTGTAGAAATTCATGTTCAAGAGCACACAAAGCCATAATAAATATTGTAACATAAATACATAGTGCATAAATATATAGTCCGTACCCACCGGCGGCTAACAAAGTCACACCAACGAAACAACAAATAATCCGATACAAATACATGGTCTCATGCACATATCAACGCTGCGATACGAATGGAAAGACCCCCATTCCACACCCTTCCTCATACTCGGGCGGTGGACATAAGATTGATACCTCGCAATCGAAGGAGGTCCGCCTTTGAATTGTTGCCAAGTTTGGCCTGGTCCATGCCGCCGTTGTCTCCCACTCTTGAACTAACAGAGTATAAAAATGAGGGTCATTCCCCATTCATAGACCCATCTAGTCGGAAGTCGCATGCTCATGTCAGGAATAGGGTAGTTGTAAGTATCCTGTGAGGTACCACTGTAGGAGGAAGAAGAGTACTGTGGAGTCTCATAGTCCGTCGGTGTATAGGCTCTCCTCCGTGAAGACGGCTGTCCATGGTCTTCATCCCGAGTAGCATGTGTGAACTCCGTCTACGCTCGCAATAAACCATAATTAGAACTCACATAAAACAAACAAATATGCGTAAGTAGGTGCAATGGATACCGTGAAGTGAAGACCACCACCGGCACCACCACCAAAGACTACTACCACCACCACCACCACCACTACCACCTCCTCCACCACTACCATACCCACCACCACCACCATACGCACCACCGCCACCGCACCGCCACCGTCATCATCATCGCCGCCAGAGCCGCCATCGCCGACTCCTCGATACGGTGGACTACGCCGATCGTCATCGTCCGTCTGCGTCCGCTGCTCACTACTTCTTGTACTTTTTTTTTTTTTCCTTTCTTGGGGTTACTTTGTTTTGGTCCCGGCCGGTACTTCCTCTTTCCTAGGTGGGTGTCACCCACATGTTTACGGGCCCAATCATCGATGGAATCATCCCCCCGTAGTCCTACGTAGATCTTCGGGGTCTATTTGGTCTCTGCTAACACAAAAAAAAAACGCCGTGAATAAATTGTGGTACATAAGTGGCTAACTCAAACATGAACAAAAAAATACCCGACAATATGGGAAGGCAAAGGGACATCAATATCATCATCATCCTCATCCAAGACGGATCCGCGTTCGATCTCCCATACTCCATCCATTCCCGAACCGGATTATCCCGATCATAGAATGAAATGTGCGGCGGTCAATAAAATCACCTTCATCACGCGGTTCCAGACGGGTGACCTCCATGAGACGAGCCGAAGGTTGTAGTTGACATACACAAGCTTGTTTAGTTTCTTGTGCGACAACCGATTGCGAACCTTCGTATGGAGCAAGGCAAAAGTGCTCCAGTTCCGCCGCATCCACCGGAGGAGACACACGCGTGCAACAAGCCGCCAAAGCAAGACGCCGCAACGACGGCGTGGATCTACCGAATAGCATCCACCGGGCGGCGCAAGTGAAACCCATTATGTTAGGTACATATACAAAAAGAGAAAAAAAACGCGTGCACGAAGAAATTCTTACATGGGGATGTCTTTGGGTCTGCCGCCATTCTTATTGCCGGTTCGCTCCCAAACTCACCAAGCTTCGCCGAAATATCTCGGCCTCCCGCAATGCCCGCTTTGCTACTTCAATATCCACCATGCGGCGCAAATGCATCCTTCAATCCTTGGAACATTTTCGAGTGGGATCCGGTTTGTATGAAAGGCGGATTTAGGACAAAGAAATGCAATATTTGGAAAACAACATATGTTAAATATTGAATATAAACGGCTTGGTAACAAACATAAGTCATGATCATACCGCGCACCAACATAGGTGCCTATGTAGACATCAGAAATCCTCGGCGTCCAGAATCTTTTTGTACTCCATCCATGTTGCTACATTATTGCCGAAGAAATCCTCGCATCTCCCCGTCGACTACCCGAAAGTTGTACACCACATCACACATGTTCGGCCGCTTATCTTGATCAGCAAAGCGAAGGAACTTGTACATCGGCCGGACTGTGTCGATGATGTATTTCAACCCCCCCCCACCGTGTATACTTGACAACCTTGCATGAGCAAAACGACCTTCTTCGGTCCCTACCCACTTGCTCAGTAAAAACTCGGGAGATCCCATCCTTCGCATGAATTTTTCATGTTTCCGGTAAAAGCTCTCGAGGAACATGTAGTTGGTCCCAAATCTAGTGGCATTCCACTTGACCAACTCACCACCAATAGCTTTCTTCATCATTTCATTCAACGAACCATGGTTGTGCAACCAAGTTGAAATACGCTTGCAAGTCTTGATCATACCGTCATGGTCCAACCTGTCACCAATGTCCTTCAACATCAAGTTGATGGTGTGTGCAAGACAAGGTGTCCAAGCAATGTGCTTATGCTCCCCGCTTAAGATGTTTGCATGCTTTCTTGTAGTTTGAACCGTTGTCGGTGACCACATGAACGACATGCTCGCTCCAATCTCGTTGACCACCTTACGAATCTCGATAATAATAGGCACATTTATTAGTAACATCGGAAAGAATATCGAAGTGGAAAAAATTAATAGACACATATGGAAAAAAATAGGCGCATGTGGAAAAAAAAAAAATTACCGAGTAGAGGTATGTGGCGATTGACTCCTTCCGGTCGCATCAATAGACTTGTGAAACCAGGTGACCCCATTGCAATATATCAGAAAGTTGATCACACTCATTCTAGTCGGGCGGTCCAAGAATCACACATCAATGTGACGCCAAAAGTGGGCCAATCCTTCCGAAACTTTGCGAACCTAGCCTTCAAGTCTTGCTCGTTCATATCAAGGTACTTGCCATCAATTTCCCTTCCCGGTGGGTGGCGTGATCCCTTCACCGCAACAATAACCAAATCATTAGATTAAAGAAATAAAGGTAATGCAACAAGTTCTCCAAGTATAGCTACTTACCCCACTTACGTGTCTCTCGACCGCACTTATAAAGTACGGACTATCGGCTGTCGTCGAGGGATTCCGCAATATGGAACCACTTTGCCCAACCCGTACCAATAGCTTCCCCCGGCATTCCTACCCCTCTCAAGGCCCATTTGCCCGTATCAATCCTTTGTTGCACCATTCCTCTGCTCCCACCGGGCGGCCAAATTATAGTCCTCCACCACCGCAGGAGTCTCCTCCGTGAACTGTTCTACCAAACAACCTCGTCAAAGGATTCCCCTGCGGAACCACCACCCCGCGAACTACCCCCTCCTCGCTCGTAAGTACCCCCTCTCGCTTCCACCCCCCCGTCGGTACTCTTGTTCTTGTTTGACGGGCGCATTATGCTTCCTCGCAACATAGCTTCATATTCATCTTCATCGAGACGAGTGTTTCCCTCCGCCGCCGCCTCTTGTGCCATCTTCTTTCGAGCCCGCCGTAAGATGCCTTCTTAGTCCTGTCAAGATCCCGCCGAAAATATTCAGGACCCTCCGGTGGCACCCCTCGTTGCAATGCACCACCTCCCCCCGCCCACCAAATGTTGTTTTAATCTCGTGCAACCACCACCGATTTTCGAGTATTACAATAGTTGCATCGCCATCCGGGAGTAAGATTCACGCCATGTTCCCACACAATATCTTTTACGTCTTCCCGCCATTGTGCACTGCGAATGAACATGAAAAAAAAACAACGGAACCAATCACATAAATAAAATTTACATAATTTCACACCTAAACAATATGCCTAAATTATTTACAAAATAATACCTACACAACCTACATATCCTACCTCTAATCTAATACCTACACAACCTAATCCTAATTCCTAAATCCTAAAGCAAAATAAACTACATATCCTACCTCTAATCTTAAATCCTAAATCAAATCTAACCTAAATCCTAAACTAAATCTTTCCTAAAACCTATCTAAAACCTAAATCAAATGATACCTACATTCTAAAACCTACCTAAAGCCATTACCTACCTAAATCAAACCTAAAACCTACTCTAAATACAAAAGAAAATAAAAAAAAAAAGGAACTTACCTCGGTTCTGGTTAGCCTCCAAACCGCCTCGTAAACCGAGCCTCCCGGCCGGAAACCGGGCTTCCCGCGGCTAACCGACGGATCCGGTCGAGGGGTTAACGCCCTAACCGCCCGGGTTAGCGTGGACTCCCGGCATGTAAACCGAGCCGGGCGCCGGTTTCTCCTCCCCGGGCGGCGGAACGGACAGAGGCGACGGCGACGGGCTTCCGGGAGGGTTTCGCCCCCCCGGCCCCCGGTAGGGCATTAAGTGCCCGTTGGGGCCAGTTGGGCCTCACGGGCCTTAATGGGCCGCTTTTTTTTTTTTTCAAATTTCTAAACGCCAAAACAAATACTAAACGAACTCAAATTTGAAAAAATTTTGACACCATTTTATTCTATAAATCGTGAACTATTTTTAGGAATTTTTTTAGATTTTTTTTTTTTTTCAAATTCA